>JADLZN010004995.1:75785-607338 GCA_018155175.1 Sinocyclocheilus anophthalmus
GGCAATGACTTCCTCAGTTGACCTGTTGGGTTTGTAGGCGAACCTTTGTAATAGTTGCACGTAAGTCCCTCAGTTGTAGTGAAAAGATGGATCTCAAAATCATACAGTCAGTGTTGGAAAGGGTTTAAATATGCAAAAAATGATGGGAAACCAAATAATTTGTGGGACCTGAAGGGTTTTTCTGAAGACCGGGGGGGCAGTTTAAATGTTTCAGGACAACAAGGGATCTTTCTTTTATTTTGAATTAACTGTTCACAAAAAAATAAAATTGTAAAACAATATGTGTGGATAATCCAGGGCTATCAACATCAGTATTAATAATAGAGTGTATATAAGCTTTGAACATGGTAATTTTATAAAATTCAACTTATGGTTCTCTTGTGCCTTTTACAACACACCACACAACCACACACATCGAGCTAATAAATGTGTGTGTGTGTGAAATGATTTATGAATTAAAGAGAAAAAAAAAAAAAAAAATATTATATATATGAAGTATTAGAAAAAATAAGGCAGGAAATTCTTTATTCATAACACGTAATATCTTATTTTCTCTCCAATAACTGGAATTAACAACATGCGTAAAAAAAAAATTGGTTCTACACACAAGAGCATTTTAAGGACAAAACCCAGACAAATATCTTGAAATAAAAACAATATGCGCAAATTCTTTGGAGTGTGGTAAGCATGGTTATAAATGGAAAATAATTGACAATGGCTTGTTGAATTATTGAAAAATAATGCACAACTGCCTGTCATCAATTATTCCTTACAGTATATATATGTCATTTTCATGCATAGGGTTATTTTTATTTTTGTTAAATCATATACAGGCCAAATTTGCATTCGTTCACAAAACTTTATGTTTTTATGATCATGACGAAAAATCTATATTCAGATTTGTGTTTGTGTGTGCAAACGTTTGACTGGTAGTGCAGACACGTACATTCTGTGGAAAAGCATACCTCTTCCTTTCACATCCTTTTTAACTGCCTTAAAATGAACCCCAAGGAAAGAGTTGAATGCTCTTTGATTACACTTGCAGAAGTAACAACCCAACATGCCACGTGAGGAGCTTTAATGCTTATGGTTATGAGAAAAAAATCAAAGCTCTTACTTTTCAAACAGGATATTCTGCAGACGGCTCTTCTTGCCTCACTTTGTGGTAATTTGGGGTTAAAACACTCTGAGTAGTCATTTTCCCAGCACGTTATAGTGTATCTGCAGTAGCTCACTTCAGCCACTGTGGACTAACTGTGATTTATGGTAACAGATATTTTGGAGGGCATATGGGTCAAAATTAAATGATTATAGTAGCAGGGCTAACCAAAAGACAAACCTTCTTTAATTTCCTATGAACAAAAAAAAATAGTAATAATAATCTTTCATTTCATAAGCTTTGCAATTTTGTTTAAAGTTACACTCTAAAAAAATGCTGGGTTAACTATAACCCAGTGCTGGGTTAAATAGGGACAAACAGTGATTGGGTTGTTTTGACCCAGCGGTTGTGTTACTACCCAGAAGGTTGGGTTAAACATTTAACCCAAACGCTGGGTCAAAACAACCCAATAGCTGGGTTTGTCCCTTTTAACCCAGCACGGGGTTGTATTTAACCCAGCATTTTTTAGAGTGTACTAAACACCATGGGCTGTCGTCAGAGGGAGCCTCATACATTTCTCAAAAAGCAACAACCCTAAAATGGTCCGGAACAAAACAGTAAAAGCAAGACTAAATAACTAAATGACATTTACTAATATTATTGAAACAAGGCTTGACAGGTCATTAAAGCACACACTCTAAAAAATGCTGGCTTAAATATAACCCAGTGCTGGGTTAAAAATGACAAACCCAGCAGATGGGTTGTTTTGACCCAGCGTTTGGGTTGTTTTGAACTTAACCGCTGGGTCAAAATAACCCAATAGCTGGGTTTGTCCCTTTTTAACCCAGCATTTTTTTTAGAGTGCACTCATGCAGTTTGAGTAGTCATGATAATAAATATTATACTACTATTCTCCAATAACTATTCTACTTCTCCAACTCTAGACATCTACATTGCTATTATTAATATTATTCATAATTGTCTAGTTATTTATGTTACAAAGTTATTGTAAACATTTACCTAAATGTCAGTATAAACACGTGAGCCCTTGGATTTCAGTTTCTCACTTATCCATTCCGTTTACATTCATTCATATAGGCTATTAAACCAAATGTCTTGAGCAGTTTTTCATTTTACTACGCAGTCGAATCTGAAAAGATTTTTATTGAAGGACCCAGAAGCTAAAAGTAATACATACATAAAACGAGATCATACCTCCATCCTCAAACACGTTTATCCGCGTTGATCTTCTGTATCCAAGCGGAGTGTCGAGATGCGTCTATGTTCTCCAGTCTGACAGCAGCTTTATTCCACTTTCCGTTTCTTTAGTCAGCAACACTCAGATCTGCGAACACTTCAAAACACAAACGACAAAGGAAGAGAAACCGTGTGATGTTGAGAGGGCAATTGTGCTGCGCAGCACTGTCCATCTGCGTCTGATCGCGATCAAACTAATCTCAATAATATAAACTCTAAGCCGAACATGTATGAGTCGTGCACAATTATGCCAAACAGACTGGCTATCTCCCAACTAGTACACTGACTTTTTTTTTTTTTGGCCCGTTTGAACTTTTGGTTTGATGATGCCAATCATGTGAGCATCAGGCGCCAGCGTTTTATCCGTCATATGCGCGATAGGAAGATGCGAATATAATTTCGAAAATGTGCATGCAAATGAAGAGAGCGGGACACAACACTTTGGATTTTTCAGTGTGTAACCACTTCTTTTTTCCCCACATTAATTTCACGCACGTCTAGTACAAATACTGTACTGTATTTGGTTTCATTAATACGGTGTGAAATGTGACAACGTGCCCCGTAACATGACCATAACAGCTTGAAATGTTTTCTGATCTAAAAACAAAAAAACAACAACATATTATAAATATATATATATATATATATATATATATATATATATATACAAGGAATAAATACTTTAAATATATTCGTCACTAAAAACAATTATTAACATATATAAAATAATGGCTTTTTAATAACTAAAAATAAACTAATTTTGGAGTTTGATGATGAACACACTGCAAGGCACAACTATTCAGCATAGTTTAAAACAAGTTTGGCAAATAGATGAAAAACAGATTCAGACATTCAACCAAAAACGTAAGCCTTTATAAGGACATGTATGCACACATATGCATACACATATAACAGGCATAATACATGTTCAAATTTGACTGTAATATTGTGAAATAATTGAAAAATATATATACTTCAGACTTCAACAAAAAGCTTAAGGCTTTATATTTTATATGTTATAATAAATGATGTTTTAATGTCTAAACAAATCTACATGAAAAACTTGAGACTGGTACATGAGCCATTGAGTAATCCTCTGCAGCCATCTAGTGGCTGTAGTTGAAATTTCATGTTATTTTAAATTTTAAAAGTGTTTGTTTTCCAATAGATTGAAAAAAAACATAAATCCCCCAAAACTGCACAACTGTACAGTGAATACATTAATAAAGTGAGTAATGTTGACATTAAAAAAAATTACATTATTATGTTACAAAATCACATTTTACTGTCTGGTTATGTAAATTAGTTGGACAGAAAAAGGAATACTGTTGCCTTGTGTAGCATAGCAAGCAACATAGTATCACATAAGTAATATATTAACCTTTAAGGTCCTCACTAAACAGTTTTTTTTTTTTTGTACAACGAGGTATATATATATATATAAATAAAACAAAATTTATAAATAACAAAAATGTTTAAAATCTTTGAAGAAGACTCACTATATTTAAAGGTAACAAATTTTCAAACAGCGTTTTTTTATGCATACAAATTATTTATAAAGTTTAAATTAAAAGACTGTTTATTGCAGTATCAGGTTACATCATTTTGCACAAAACAAATGTGTTAGTTTATACAAAAAAATAGTAAAAAAATGTAGTTAATACATATAAAAACACAAAACAACACTTTCTTACCTGTGAAAGGTTGTCCCATTTCTTCTGGAATTTAAATCTCGGATGTTTTTACAAACAGGGGCTGCACCATGTTGTTGGATCTTGGAAAACTCATTGATTTTGACTGTGACAACACATTGACCATTCCAAGATGGCAGACATGTTGATGTGTCTGGAGCTATCGAATGTGACATCTATGTATACATATCTATGGTTCTCTCAATATAATATCTTGAGGCATGACATATGGATTAAAAATAGGTTAAGTAAAGAGCAACATGGCTAGCAGAAGATTGAAATTTAGGAAGAATTTTAATAAATACTGTATATAAAATCTATGTCCAGTATAAACTGACACTACAGTATGGACATGTTACGTTTTACGCTGTTAGATAAGTCTTCTAAAAATGAGCAAAACACAGAAAACTTTATAACTGATACAGTTGGAGTTGCTCCCCCTTATCACTTCTACCAAGTCATGTGACAAAAATTTTTAAAAAGCGACCCACTGCTCGGCTGATTCGCCGCTTCTCCGCCGCCGTCAGCATCGCAGCAGCGCGGTCCCAGCTGATCCCCTGCCGCCATCCGGCGAGCCTAAAAGAGCTTATTTCTAAGAGGTAAGTTCTAAAAGAGCTACATTTCTGGGCATGCAGAGACTGCACGCTCACTGAGAAGGAATGGTCTCGCCGAGAGCATGAGTCTCGCTCTTCTCCGCTCACAGACCTCCTTCAATGAAGGCAGCCCCGCTCTCCCGTTTCTCCTCTCTCAGCGAGCCTCTGAGAGAGAAACATGCAGCAGAGTCAGGGAACTAAGCAACCGGGTCTGAGCTCGCTCTCCCCACTGCGCTTCGATCCTGGTCTTACACATGAGGATCAGCACCCCTCGTTACATCGAGCGGCTCTATCCTCCTAGGCGGATCGGAGCAGAACGCTGTCACTGGCAGCTTAGCATTTGTGTGTGTGTCGCTAAGGCTGCGCTCACAGCTCACAGCCTGTTCGCTCGCGGAAGGCGGCCCAGCCTCCCCGCTCTCATGTTTCTCTCCTCCCAGTTACCGCGGAGGAAGCAACAGCGAGCTTGCGGGTTGAGCGATCAGGCGAGAGCAATTTCATACCGACACACATCAGGCGTGCTTAATCTGCCAGTGTGTGTTACACGTGAGGATCAGCGCCCATCGTTACACCGAGCAGCTTAATCCTCCTAGGCAGATCAAAGCAAAACGCTGGCAGCTTCGCATTTGTGTGTGCCGCTTTCCCCGCTCTTGTGTTTCTCTCCTCCCTGTTACTCAGAGGAAGAAATGGCGAACTCGCGGGGATGAGCGATCAGGCTTGAGTGATTTAATGCCGGCAAAACCTCTCATTCTCCACGCATCTCTTTGATCCGCCAGTGTCTTTACACGTGAGGATCGGCGCCTCTCGTTTGTCGAGCGGCTCAATCCTTCTGAGCGGATCGGAGCAGAACGCTGTCACCAATGATTCAATATCGCTGACAGTTTCGTATTTGAATGTGCCTCTCGCCTGGGCCATGCCTACGCTGAGACTGCGCTCGCTGACAGACTGCTCTCACTACGAGAGTTTATGTCTCGCTCTGCTTTGCTCGCAGCTTGCCTTCTTCAGTGAAGGTGGCCCCGCCCCTCCCCTCGTCCTCTACGAGCGGATCTGAGAGAATGCGTGCAGCACTTTGATCTGCCAGTGTGTTTTCACATAAAGAGCATCAGCACCCCTCTTCTAATGAGTGGTTTGATCTTTTTAGGTGGATTAAAAGAGAAAGCTGTCACTAATGATTAATATCACTGACAGCTTCAGATTGGACACGTCTGGGCCACGCCCACACTGAGGCAACGCGCACGGGGGCTGACTGCTCTGCTATAAGAGCATTAAGTCTAGCGAAGCATTTTTTTAAAGCATTTTCAGGGAAAACAAATGTTCTTTTCTGAGTGTGGGGTCCCCGTACGCCGACCAGCCACTCAAATTAATCCAACCCCTTGTCACGTGGGCTGAGGCCTGGCAGGCCATCCCCAGAGTGCCAGACTCGGTTTTTGGGATAATAAAATGAGGTTATGAATTTGCTGGCAAAAGGAGCCGTAGAAATGGTTCCCCCGGCTCAGAGCGAGTCAGGCTTCTACAGCGCTACTTCCTCATCCCCAAAAAGGAGGGCGACCTAAGGCTCATCCTCGATCTCACGCACCTGAACCGCGCCCTCATGAAAATGGCCATTTCGGATGATTACATTGAAAAAAAAAAAAAAACAGATCCTTCCTCAAGTGTGGGCCCAAGGGGAAAAAATGGTTTCGTTTTCGCTGGATATGAATGATGCCTACTTTCACATCCAGAAAGCCCCCCCCACCACAGATGGTTCTTGAGATTTGCCTTCGAGGGAGTGGCATATCGATACACGGTCCTTCCCTTTGGACTGTCCTTAGCTCTTCGCACTTTTACGAAGTGCATGGATGTGGCCCTCTCCCCTCTGAGGCAGATGGGAGTCCGCATTCTGAATTACGTCGACGACTGGCTCATCTTAGCCCAGTCGGAGGACGAGCTACTATCCCACAGATCCCTCCTCCTCAGCCACTTAGAATGCCTGAGACTCAGGGTCAATTTTGCCAAGAGTGCACTGTTGCCCAGCCAATGGATATCGTTCCTGGGAACAGTTCTCGACTCGGTAGTCACACCAGAACGTGCACTGGCCATTCAGCAGCTCGTGGCCTCATGCAAAGTTGGAGCCTCTCGCCAATCCCAGAGGTAATCAGACGAATCAGGGAACAGAAACACAAGGTTCTCCTGGTGGCCCGGCTTCTTGGAGCAACCAAAAAAACAAGGGTTCACCAGAGCTGTTACGGCTGCTCTCAGCAGCCCCGTGGGCCATTCCCCTGAGGATGCGGGACCTACTCTTTAAGGCAAAACAGAAAAACGATAATGGCACCCCCAGCCCGAGCTGGTGGGCTCTGCATTCTCTGGGCTCTCGATGGGGAGGCCTGCAAAAACCTCTTCAAAAGAGCATAATTTATGTTTCATTAACAAGGTTCGGGAGGAGCACGATCAGATAATCAATTCGGCATAGGTGGAGCTCGTTAGTTAATCACCTTAACTAGCACAATGCGTAGCTTACATATATATACAGCAAAAAACTTTACCTCCATCCCACAAAAGTTTTCCGGCATCCCTCCTCCACCCCAACTCCTTACTCTTATTCTATTTCTCATCCCATTTTAGGGATAGGGGGAGTTCTCTGAGTTCAGGCTCTCTCCCGAGTTTGGAGCGCTCCCTCTGGATAGCACGGCAAATATGCTTACTTATTGCTCAATCCAATTATATGTTAGTGCGAACTCGTGAAATGCCCCCATTACGAGGCGGGGGCTCTATGCCCTTAAAGGGTCTGTCTTCTCCACCTGGTGTACGGCCCGCGGTGCAGACCCAATTTCCTGCGACATATCTCTCATATTGTCCTTCCTGCAAGAGCTGTTTGATAAGGGCCGTTACCCTTCCACGCTCAAGGTCTATGTAGCAGCCATAGCAGCCTCATATGCTCCTATAGCTGGCCAGTCGGTGGGCAGAAACAACATAGTCGTTTGTTTTTTGAAGGGGTCTAGGATGCCCAACCCGCCTTGCCCTATCATCGCCCCTACATGGGACCTGCCACGGTGTTGAGGGCTGTGAAGAGCTCTCCCTTCGAGCTGCTACAGTCCATTGACCTTCGTCCCATGATGCTAAAGACCGCTCTGCTACTCACGTTAGCATCGGTAAAGCATATGGGAGATCTGCAAGTGCTCTCAGTGAGCCCCACCTGCCTCGAAATCGGGCCCATCGACTCCAAGGGGTCAAGCCTGGAAAAGCCGAAGGCATGGTTATGTACCTAAAGCGATCTCGAACCCTCCGTTCAGAAAAACACAGGTAGTTTAGGCTCTTTCGGTTGCCTTCCTTCTTCGGAGCAGGGCCAAGAGCTGAATTTACTCTGCCCCCGTTCAGGGCCATTGAGGGAATCTATAATTGAGCGTTCCGGAACAGCTTTTTGTTATTGCTTTGGTTGACCGCCACAAAGTGTCTCCGGGCCGAAAGGCTGAGGGACTTTTCCAAAATGGGGCTAGTCGACGGCTATCCCCACGCTAAGCGTACTCTTCTTTGGGCCTTTACAATGCCCCATGGGAGAAAAGACCCAGTCAACAAGAGGCGTTTGCCTCTTTCTTGGGGCTTGGTTGCGGTGGTTGGTGTTCCGTTGCAGAAATGTGTGCGGGTGGCCCGGGGCTGGGCATCGCCGTCCCACATTTTTAACCAGGGTTTTTTTATAATCTGGCTGTTCCGCCCCCTTACCCGGGCTAGGGGGTTCATTTTCTTGCTTAAAAACTGACTTATCCTGGCATATGGCATAACCAGTCCTTCAGGCATTTGCCGTCTTCACTATATGCTCTTGGCCCCCTCTGGGTTTCCGAGGCTGTACAATTTCCTCTTGGAAACGATTACCTCAGCGCTGGGGCCGACTCTGCGAGTTTTGGCCTATTGGCCTCCTGCGGGGGGCTCCCTTGCAAAAATACTGGGTCCCCTCCTGGGCCCAATTGCTGTGCTCAGGCAAGTTCAAGTATTAGTCTTGACCTCTTTTAGCCATAGCCACCGGGCAGGGATTGTCCTGGTTCCTTAAAGCAGGACGCCGTACGAGTGAAAATATCGATAGGGGGAATGTGACCACGGTTACTAAACTTTTTACTAACCTCAGTTCCCTGAGATACGGGAATGAGTTAACTTGCTTGCTGGGCCATGCTATGGCGAAGTCGAAGGGTAAAACCTGAGGGGAATTATGGCGAAGTGCACGGAGTTATAGCATAGATTTGCCCCGCCCATATTTCTGGCGGGCTCGTTTTGCCATAGGCTCGTGCAGCTCCGCTGACCTACTATTATCCTACTGACACTGTACTATCCCATGAGGTCAAGGGAGAGAATTTATAAATGGAAGTGAAGCAACGCAACTGAGTCACATGACGCAACTAGCAAGTCACATGATAATAACGACATGGTGGGTGTAGTATTTCCGAATTTCCTTCATACCCATATTCATACTATATACTGTAGATAGAACCTACTTTTTTAAAACAGTCATGAAGAAAGTTCAAATTCAAATGCAGTCCCTAATCAGTACAAGATTTCAGATGCACCGATGGTCTTTGTCTGATGTTGTCCTTATTGAGTATTAATCCTGTTTATCTTGTGTTTAGAATCTCTTTTTTGTTACAGGGATTTACTTTTGTTGTTTTATTTTAATAAAAAAATCACTGCATTTGGATCCTATCCTCCCTGTCATTTTAGTTTAAACTAATTGAATGGTTTTACACATAAAAAAAAGGTCACACTTTATTTTAAGGTCCAATCCTCGCTATTAACAAACCATTAACTATGATTTTTGCCTCAATAAACTCCTATATGTTAATAATAGGCATGCTAATAAGCAACTAGTTAATAGTGAGAACTGGTCCCTATACTAAAGTGTTACCAAAAAAAAAACAACGTAATGCGTATGTAAACAAATTTGTCAATCAGACTGCAATGTTTAGGGTTAATACAAACAGATCTTTCGAAATCTGAAATTGGATTGGATAAAAATGGTACATGTAAACATACCTTATGTGTAGGCTGTCAGATACTAAAGTACTAAAACAATAAGCCCCAACAAGCTGTGGTTTACAGTGAATTGAGAACAGCTAAGGGGTGTTAGGCTCTACACGGTGTGGAGATTATTGCTTCTATAAAACGGTTAGCATGCTCTTAGCCCACAAAAATCTGATATTTTGAAAAAAAAAATTGGCACAGTAATACAGATAGTAGAATGGTTGCCAACATACATACGCAGTGGCGGAATAATACTGATGTAACGAGGTCACAGGTGTATGTTTTTTAGAATAATATTTCTTCGGACGCAGCTCAACCAATCATAATCAAAGACCGGAATTATCCGTATTTTAATGAACAATAATTTGCCTGCTAGAATCTGTTTGTCAAGAATAGCATTGAGTGGCTAGTTCAATTACAAGGTGACCCAAATCCAGAGTTCCCTTTCTTTCGAGGCTATGTTGTGATAATATGTTGCTCCTCTTTTTTTATACCAGTTTGAGATTAGCTCAGAGCAAACAAGCTCTCTGTCAAGAGGCTGACCAAAGGGGAACACAACAAGACTGAGTCCTGATAATAGTGCATGGTTGTCTGACGGAGGAAATAATGTCTCAATGCCTTCTGTGACCCTTCTTTCCTGACATCTAACCAGATAGTTCAGTCATGTGGGAACAAACCTGTATTAATGATCTCACACCAGTTCACACAGTATTGTATCATTAAAATACATGCAGGCAGTAAAACAGCTGGACTATTTAAATACTGTTCTCACCGACTGATAGATATATACTTACAGCATGCATGTTAAAATATTGAACAATATTTAAATATTGAACAATTCTAGAAATACAAATTTAAATAAAGCTAGAAGACCTAAACTACAAACAAGGTTTCATAGTTACTGGGATTCGAATGTGCATGAAAACGCTACAAATCATTATAAACCAAATATTGTAAGATAATTTCATGCAAATCTAATTTTTTAAAGATTTTTATTAGATATATTGTAATTAACTATTTTAATTTAATTTGATTCATTTAAATACTTGTTATTCTAATGCAACAAATATTGCTCTCAACTCCCAAAGGTAAACAATTTTCTTTCTTTCCTTGTTCTTTTTTTAGTTAATCATCTAGATAGTGGCTCCCCCCGACTGGAAATGCTCTGTTATGGTTCAGACTAATTTCTTGAAATCAGTGGAGTTAAGGTCACAAATGACTAATGGCAATTCCTGCAACAAATTGATTTAATACATAGTCTTTTCATACATCTTTTAAATTTCGAATTAAATAAAAGTATCTTTTGTGGGCTTAAAATAAAGGGTGTAACTTTGAGCTAGACTTAAGTTAACAAAAAAAAAAAACAATAAGACAAACATTAATACATACAAAAAACAACTCGCTCACAAAAAACACTAAAAAAAAAAAAAAAAAAAAAAAAAAAAAAAAAAAAAAGTTTAAACACACAACTGAAACAGGTTAACCACTTTATTAGTATTAGTGTATACTAAATATTATTATTTTTAAGTTACTTTTTGTATTTAGATTACTGCTGACAAATATCATTCAATAGCTTACCAGAAAACCACGAAAATAAACTACTTCCACTATTACATAATATTATATTATCTAGCCAATACACTATATTATAAGGATACATGATAATATATAAATACATAATAACAAAAACAAATAAAAAAAAAGACTATATTTATAAGATTACACATACTATTATACTATACATAGTTTTTTTTTCATTATTACATACATAAACATACTGTATAATACTAACTTGGATTACGAGTATGTGCAAAGGAAATTACATCCAACAGAGCAAAACAGAATAACGTGACACAAATACATTAAAATACCAATACAAATAGAATAGCAAATAATATTATGAAAGTCAAAATCTAATCATTTAGTATACTACTTTTCCATCTATAAATAATAATATTATATTATTTAATAATTATAATACACTATATTATAATGATTACATGATACTATTATGCTAATATCACAGTTTTTTTTATTATTACAATACAATACACATACTGTATTAATATTATAATTGATGAGTATGTGCAAGCAAATGATATCCAACAGAGCAAAACAGAATCATTTGACACAAGTACATAAAATACAAATAACAAATATAAAAACAAATAATATTAGTATCATTCTAGTCACAATATTTCCATTGATGAAGTAATTATATATAAAACCTATTTTCCGCTATTGATTTAGACAACATGATTATCACTACAGTGATCAATCATTACAGTGTAATAACTGTGATATTATGCATTCGCGTGAAACCCTTCATTTATTAGTTATTTCCCCCGCCACAGTCACTATCACAAGCTGTTTCCACTCATAATGTGAGTCAATTCCAATCTCATTTTTCATTTCCGTCACACCAATTATTCCAGTTCTTATCCAATAAGCCCACAGCTTCTTCACTTCTCCCAGGTTCCTGTGCTCCTCTTCAGCCAGGATGATGTTACCGTAAGCCCTCCTCTGTCATCATGGTCTCTTTCACCCCATTGAACATCTCTGTGCACATGGTAATGTCATCACGGGTCGAGATATGTCTCCGGTTGGGTCCGTATTGGCGCCTGTGGGGCAACAAGAAGAGGCGTTTGACGGCAGAGCGGTACTTGTTGGACATGACGTTGTAGAGGACGGGGTTAATTGAGGCACTCAGGTAGAAGAGCACCATGGAGGCCACGTTGAAGTTCTGACTGAGGCGGGCGGAGTGGTAGTCATCCACGTGTGTGAAGAGGAACCGACCGATGTGGTAAGGAAGCCAGCAGATGGCAAAGACCAACACAACAACAGCTAGGAGAAGAAAGGGGGACAGGACATGGGGTTAATTAATAGAAGAATGAGATTTGTCTGGGTGTTTGTGTACTGAGACTGATTTATGAAGGCTTCTAATAAACAAAACAGCCACATTTGCTAATCAAACATAAATGAACATGATTGATGAATAGACAAGATGTTACTTATTTATTTGCAAGATCTGTCAACTACTTCTCTCACAATTTGACACCTTTCATTTATATTGCAAATACGTTTTTTACTTTCTAATTTATATCACAATATCCAGTCGTGGAAGTCGTGGCCTAATGGTTAGAGTCGGACTCGTAACCCAAAGGTTGCGGGTTCGAGTCTCGTACCGGCAGGGATTGAAATGGGGGAGTGAATGTACTGCGCTTTCTCCCACCTTCAATACCATGACTGAAGTACCCTTGAGCAAGGCACCAACCCCCCCTACTAGCTCCCGGCCCAGCAACGCAGCATAAATGGCTGCCCATGCTCCGGTAAGTGTGTCACGGTTGTGGGTGTTCCTCTGCTGTGTGTGTGCACATAGGACACGGTATACAAGCAGATGCACTAATTTCCCTAGTATGGTCACCTACGTGGCCACAAGCACTCCTCACTCACTCATGTCTCACCCTACACTCTAAAAAAAATGCAGGGTTAAATACATCCCAGTGCTGGGTAAAATAGGGACAAACCCAGCAATTGGGCTGTTTTGACCCAGCGGTTTGGTTAAATGTTTAACCCAACCTTCTGGGTAGTAACCCAACCGCTGGGTTAAAACAACCCAATTGCTGGGTTTGTCCCTATTTTACCCAGCACTGGGTTTTATTTAACCCAGCATTTTTTAGAGTGTAGTAACTTTAAATATGCGGAAGAATGGACAATGTTGTAACTGTCAGTTTTACCTCTTAGAAATAATCAACAGGGATGAAATTGCAATTATTCACATCCTCCTGAGAGAATAGAAAGAGTTTTGTCTACAAATACAAATAATTTAAACAGATAAAAACTGTTTTAAGGGAATACAATCAAGATTTATTTGATCTATTTCACTTTCCCCCGGTTTCGCAGACAAGGCTTAAGCCTAGTCCTAGACTAAAATGTAAGTCTGAGCTGTTTCAAATGAAAGAAACTTGCACTGACTGATCTTAAAATATATCAGTGCCTTTGTTTTGTCTCAAGATGCACACCAGTAATGCTTTTTCTAAGGCACGTTTATAAAAATGACTTAAATGTCCTAATTGAACTATGGCTTAATCCTGGTTTAGGCTAAGCCCTGTCTATGAAACCGGGCCTTTATGTATTTACTCAATTACATGTTGAATAGAAGTTACTAAAAAATGCTGGGTTAAATACAACCCAGTGCTGGGCAAAATAGTGACAACCCCAGCAATTGGCTTTTTGACCCCGTGGTTTTGGGTTAATGTTTACCCGACCTTCTGGGCATAACCCACCACTGGGTCAAAACCTACCCCATTGCTGGTTTGTCCTATTTTTACCCAGTCACTGGGTTGCATACCCACATTTTTTCAGTGTAATCTCTAAAATGCTCGGGTCTCTTCTTCAGTTTACGTTATATGGGTTTTTAGTTTTTTTTTTCACGTACCTTTAATGATCCGCCAGAGAAAAATCGTTAGCATGAACTGAAGTAATCACACTTGATCACAAAATCGCACAAATCTCTCATGATTAGAGATTCTTTCTAGTCACAACGTCTTTTCAAGCACAAATATTCCATGACAGTTTACAGTTGGAATTGACAGATTTCACAGAAAATCATGTAGTGTATGAGGGCCACAGACTCTGTTTTTTTTTTTTTTAGCTTCAAACTCAAGATTCCATGCAGTCAAAGAATTTTAAACATCTGATATTTTGAGCCGATTTTAAAACATGTTGTTTTCAATTGTCATGCTTCTTCCTAGCAACAACGTTTATGTTTCTACTCACGTTTTATGAGTTTAGAACGACTTGAAAGTCTTTTGTGTGATTCTCATTAGTTTAGTGCAGGGGTGTCTAAACTCGGTCCTGGAGGGCCACTGTCCTCATCTCACCAGCCTGGAAGTTTTTATTGTGGCTAGTAAGACCTTAATTAGCTTGTTCAGGTTTGTTTAATTGGGGTTGCAGCTAAACTTTGCAGGACAGTGGCCCTCCAGGAACAGGACTGGACACCCCTGGTTTGGTGTATGATGCCCAGTTTTTCTCTGTAACCATATTCAAAGTCTGCAAATATATGATGCCTAGTGTTTCAAAATCTGTTCTGATGTTAAAAGTCACGTAGTGTACTCCAGCCTTAACACTTCCCAAGACCCACTCACCCAGAATCTTGACGGTTTGCCTGTTAACCTTCTGTCTGGCTGCTGCATTGGGCCCATGAAGCTCATGACGACTCTTCCACAACTTTCGACCGATGGATCCATACAGAAAGAGCAGGCAAAACATGGGGCAGAAGAAGTAGGCGGTCGACACCCAGATAGTGGTGTGCAGCAGCCCCGATTCGATGGCATAGCGTGTGTGCTTGCACTGCCGAGTGGCCGGGTCAGGCATCGTCTCGTTCTCGTACTCCACGCCCATCAGGAAGAACACTGGTGCAGCAGACAGAAGGGCGAAGCCCCACAGAGCCAGAATGACATACTTGACCCTTCTCTTGGTGATGGCAGCCTTGGCTTTGAAAGGGAAGCAGATGGCCAGGTAACGCTCCATGCTGAGCACTGTGATGTGAAGAATGGTGGCATTGGTGCATCCTTCATTGATGTAGTGTGATAGACGGCACACCAGCTCCCCAAAGACCCAGGGTACGTACTTCCAGAGGCGGTAGAGGTCGAAGGGGAGGCTGAGGAAGATAACCAGGTCTGAGATGGCCATGCTGGAGAGATACAGGTTGGTGGTGGTCTTCATGTCCTTGAAGCGGTTGATAATGAGGATGGTCATGGTGTTGCCGGTTATCCCGATGATGAAGAGCAGGATGCAAATGGTGGTGACAGGAATGAGGGTGGAGGTTGGGAAGAGAGAGTCTCCGCAATGGTGGTCCTCCATATTGATGCAAGTCTGCAGGTGCCTCTTGATAAGGTCTAAGAGATTGCGGTAAGTGTACGAAACACCTTTAAAATAGGTTGAGAAAGAAGAACTCTAATGTGACTCCTTCGCTGAAAGTCCGTTTCAGCATCAGGGAAGGTGGAACCAAAGAGGTGGTGCGTTTGAACAGGAGATGAAAAAGACGAGACCTGTGGACGTTGTATCTGGTGCCCTGCTGCAGGAGATGGGAGCATTACCTCTAGCTGACTGTGTGCGTGCAGAATATCACTTAGTCCCGTTCTTAATTAAATAGTGAGATCACAAGAGGTGGAGACAGTAGACAGATAGGGATAGAGGTGAGAGGTGGGGCTTTGGCTTTCAATGTGTGCATTTAAATGAACAGCTCTTGATCCTTGACTGTGTACTAATATGAATTACATTATTTGCATATCAGTATTTATTACATTTTATCCAATGAAATAACTTGCAATCTTTAAATCAAAATCATAGGAATTATCTTAGAATTATAATTAAGCATAAAGCATGGCTATTACAGTTTAACTAAAACATAGGAAACTGTTACTTGAAATAAAATATATAAAAAAAAACTTTAAACCTATATATAGACACGTCAAAAAACAAACAGAATTACTAAAGCTAATATATAAGCTATATAATCGTATCTAAATAATACTAAAGATTTGTAATCAATTATATTTAATATTTTTTCTAATATTTATTTTTTAGTAATTTCACTAATTTGGCTAAGATGATGTCATTTTGTCAAATCAACATCTAAAATGAAAACCTAATTAATGAAGAAACATGAGAGCTGTGACCCAAGCATCTCTCAAAAAGTCTAAGCATTTTTTTTTTTTTCAGTTTAAAAGATATACTGAATAACAGGTATGACCTAACGGTGTTTTTCTTTCTTCTTACAAACAGTTAATTAATATTAACATTGGCAATGTCTAACACAATCTTAATTCAAACTGTATGTTGATGCACAAAGAAGCTCCTGGTGTGGCAGGTGCATCGTGTTCACTTCAGATCTGCTTTGAAACATTACAGAGAAATAAATTTAGATAATCTTAATGTCTTTGTAATATGCTTTAACACTTGATTCAGGTGCTGAAGAATAATCAAATTTAATAGACAATCTGTCTGGAGTGGCTCGCTCTTTGTGGGTGAAATTGAACCGGGCAGGAGGAATGAGCTTTTGGTTAGTGCACAGTCTAGTCAGGAAGTCTGGATCTCTTACTATCAACACAAAATCTGAAAACATGTTTTTACCAGTTTCACTGAAAAACCAGTTTAACCCGTTTGATTGGGTTTTTTTTTTTCAATGTCTTAGAAATTATTATATTAATTATAGTTTCTTCACGGGTGAAATGTAATTAAAACCAATAAACCAATAATTCTTGACTGAAAAATATATTCATATACTGTGTTTTTTTTTTTTTTACATACAAAAACATTAGCATAGTGATATGAATCTACATACATGGCAACATGCAGTAAAAAACGACAATTAAGAATTATAAATCTTTTATTGTGCATGGATCCGTCTGTAGATATCATAACTATACAGACACACTTTAGATACATATATATGATTATACATTTCCTATCTGATAACGAACATTTTAAAGTGATATGTCTGATAGTATGTATACTATAACAAATTTTTGTTTTGGAATGTACGGTGTATGAGGTAACTGCAAACATTAAAATTACATAAAAATGGTCTCTTTTTTTGTGCATATTTTATTGATTTTTTTTGTAGTTTTTCTTTCTCCCAAGAACCAAACACCTACCATGGTGGGGAGATGGCACACTTCGCAAATTACATTTTATCACTATCAAAAATAGGAATTTTAGTTTTTTTCCCCCTTCTATGACAAACAGAAGACATCTGCAGTATATCTATTAGACCAAATCATGTAATTCATTTTCATCCAAGACTTCTTGCAAGTTACTTGTAGTTGTTAACAGTTGTTGACAGCACTCATATGCCCATAACCAAAGCACGACACAAAACCCTACGACCAGACCATCATGCTGCTGTCACAGCGCTGACAGTCACAAGACTTTAACACACAGAGAAAAAGGCAAAAATTTAGTTTCACAGGAAGTACATGTAGGATTAACACAAGTCATTACTGCTGTTTGCATTTCATTTCTTGCACTTTTCTTAATTTCTCTGCTGCACAGAGTTAACTTAAAGGTTTTATTTCCATATAAAAATAAAGTTTAAATGTGTGATTTAAACAAGAAAAAAAGATATCTGAAAATTAATATTTAGTCCTGTATTTAGTACTCTCAAGATTACATCAAAAAGTAATATTGCTAAAAGTAAAGGTTAACACAATGTGATAATTTGGTTTCTAAAACAAAAAAACTATAACAACAATAGAGAAATTAAGAAAAATAATATGACTTTTGGAAATCATGATTATTGGCTGAATAAACCATTTCAAGAACAAATTTCGTGGTACTACATTTTTAAAAACAGCCAAAACACATTGAGGGCTTTTGCACAACTGGAGAACATGTCCCATAAAACGCATCACAAGATCAAGACGCATTCAATAAGTTTGTTTTTTTCTCTTCTCACTAAGGTGCAAAGGTAACGACTGAAGGAAAGGTTTCCAAGAAGCATACATTGTGCTGAACGACAATATTTTGGAGCAAAGCAGCTGCTTGATTGTAAAAACAAGCTACAGTATACGTACATGATAGTAAAAATAACTATTAAGCTGAGTTAGTTTGGTATTCATAGTCATAGTCTTACTCCCCCGTACTAAGCCAGAATCTCAGGTCCTTGTATCATACTGTACAAAAATATAATAGCATTTCTCTAGTTATTTTTGCATCCTTTACACATTCTGAACATCAAAAAAGTTCTGAGGAAAGTGCTAAATCAACGTTCGCCAATTTGAGCGGTATCGGTCTCGCCTCGCCTTTTTTAAAGTTATGGACTCGTAGACTTCGCTCAGAACCCCCGGCGGGCCTTCTGCTCACCCGTACCCCCTCGTTGACGGCGTAGTCACTGGCCCTCAAGTCCCAGGCCCAAGATAGCAAACCGGTGAGCGACGCAACCACCGAGCTAGCTTTGAACGAAACTTACACTTGACAGTTTACAACTGAAATTCTACGTATAAATAAGACTACAGCTACACAAATAAATGAAGTGGTACGAGATGAGTATGCGACGAGCGGTAAGCTTCATTGCTGATCCTTCAATAAATCGCCCTCCGAGTCCGACGGAGGGAACGGCGTTCTTTCGACAGCATGCGCGGAAGGGACAGCGGGTAGCGGAAAGATAGAACAATAGATCGGGTGAAGTGATTCTACAACTTCTTTTTCTCAATCCTTCCCTCCTCGACGCTGGTGCCGGAACGAAAAATAAAGCAAGAAAAACAAACATCAACAAACAAAAACTTGTTTTGACGATGTAATGCGGGGGCCGAGGCTCATTCGATCACGAAGTACTGGATGGCGACCGCGATGAGGATAGAGGTCACGGCCAAGAGGGCGATGATGAGAAAAGAAAACTGTTCGTCTGTCAGGCTGCGTTTTGGCTTCTGGGCCTCGGCTGCTTTGGACCCCGTGGCGCCAGAGACCCCGGGGGTGTCGACACGAGGTGGGAGCAGGATGACAGTGGAGCTGTAGGGCCCGATGATTTCGGGGGCATCCTGGCACTGCCGGATGGCGCAGACGCGATATCGGTACTCCGTGGACGAGCTCAGGTTTGGGAGCTGATAGGAAGTGGCTGAGCCCTTGTAGATCTGAAAGGATTAGAGACGACAATTAAATATTTAATTAAAAACTAAACACAAATATATTTCCGTAATTTATGATATGCACTAATATTTAGAGCAAGATTTTTTTGTTTAAAAAAAAAAAAAAGTAGTATCTTGTGTTTACCATGCTGTCATTTATTGATCATAAATACAGAAATATTATTACAATTTAAAATAACTGACTTCTATTTTTTTTTATGTTTCAAAATGTAATTTATTCCTGTAATCCAAAGCTGAGTTTCCAGGAGCCACAACTTCAGTGTCACTCGATGCTTTAGAAATCATTCGAATATGCTGAGTTGGTGCTCAAGAAACATTTCTTATTATTATCAATGTAGAAAACAGTTGTGCAAAAATCACAATTAGTTGTGAGAACCAATGAACTTTTTTTTTTTTTTTTTAATTGTCTATGAATACCAAGTAAAAAAAAAAAACAAAAAAAAAAACCAGCATTCTTTCATAGATTTTATTTTGCACACAACTTCCTGTCTATATTCACTGTCATACTGTCAATGGATTAATTTAATAGTGTATATAATAGAAATATTGTTTTGCACATTTTGCACACAATTCAAATGAAAAACAATCATGGTTTGCTTAGACCTAAAATTTGCTAGTTTTTGAATAGATAAATAATTTGTATAGAACAATATTCAGCATTGCATTCATTTCATAGAGATACTATACTAAAAAGGAAGGACCTGATGAAGTCTATTTTAAGGATGCAAATGTTTAAGCAGAGAATAATATGTCCGAAGAACATGAGAATATGAAGTCCCGCACGTGTGTGTGGGCTGCATCAACACAAATACACAAGCCTCCCATCATGCCTGCAGTCTCCTACAGCGTTTCTCTCAGCAGGGGGTGATGAATCAGAGCCAGTGAGACTGCTTTACTCTTCCATTACCCTCATATCTACAGCCCACGGAGGTGCTCACGGTAGAGTGGTTTTAAGTTAAATCAAACAGTTCTGCCGGGTCCCGTATGACATACAGTGCAGCGATAATATATTTAGTGACAATCACTATTAGGAATTCAACACCGCAACTACAGACAGCTGGGTGATGTTTTTACCCGGCTCTCCAGTGGGCCCCTTAGGACCCACGTTTAAAATGAAATTTCTGTCATAGTTCTGCCATAGTTTATTCCTCATGTCTTTCCAAATCCATATTAGTGAGTTTTCTTGTGATGAGAACAGGAGATGTTTTGCAGAATGATCAAGTAGTTTTTAAATTTTTTTTTTTATAAATGTACCATAAAAGTAGCATTCGAAGTCTTCTGAAGCAATATATTTTGTGAGACCCAATAAATAAATAAAAATAAGTAATCAAATCTCATCTGTTTTTGTACATTATGCATTGAAATATGGTGCCACAGGTTTGGGTTACACTTTAGTTTAAGGTAACATTGTTACAGTATGGTTATACAATTACGTACTGAGTAATATTAATTAACTACCTATACTTACTACAGGGTTAGGATTAGGTTTTGGGTTAGTTGCGTATAATTATGCATAATTTACTTCTACAGCAGTAGGAACGTGTAATGTGTAACAAGGCTCCTGCACTAAGTATTGTAACCAGGCACTGCGAAGTGTCACGATGACCGAAACGTTTCTTATTCTTTGAGCGTGCAGGCTTCATTTTGAATGTTTGTCTATTTGGACTATTTGGGTCTCCGCACCTCATTTTGGACTTTTTTCAAGGTGCAGTGAGTTTCTGGCTATTTAACAAGGACAGTAACGTGTAACAGCAAAATACAGTGTTCCCTAAGTTTGTGGCAAGTTTGACGTGCGTGTTCTCAATGCAAAAGGTCCCAATGCACTTCACAATCAATCATAACATGTCTAAATGTTTTAAATTCAGCGCAACTGAGATTTGTATTTACGGTCGGTTTCTCAAACAAAGCTATCATATGACCTCAGAAGCAAGTTTGGAACAACATTAAGGGTATGAATATATAATGAGTTTATGAGTATTTCCATTTTAAGTACCAACCCTTCTTATTTTATTTTGTGCTTTGGTGCTTCTTAACATTTATGGAGGTCTTGATAAAGGTTACGAAGGCCATTGTGTCACAACATGATGTCAGAATAAAGAGCATGCACAATCACAGCACAAATGTGAGAGGATAGATTTGATTTGGCTCTAACATTAAGTGTAATAACTGTCACTAAGCCGTTCAAGTAATGACCACTGGATCGCCATTATGCTATAATAATATTCATCCAAACACCTGCTGTCTGCTGCTGAGCGCACCTGCTGAGAGCCGTGACCTCGGTGTAATGAGCTTACAAGCGCGAACCTACATTTGAGACACTTTTGCCTCACGGTGAATGGAAATCTTTCAATTAAGATGCTTCACTGAGGTTAAAATGGACAGTTTTTGGTGTTTGGTGAGGTGTTTTCTACTTAAACTCATACATGCAGATGATATAGTGTGATGTAGGTACCTGTTTGAACTCAGAATTTCCCTGCATGCTTTGCAAACAGTAGATGACTGGATCTCCCTTCATAGGTGGCAGTGTCTCCCAGCTCACCTCACACGACTCGTCCACACGCTCCACACGAGGAGCTGAAGACAGACACAGACAGATGAAGAGAACAACCGAACTAAACTTGCATGCACAAATATTTAAGGTCAAACTGAATTAAATGTGTGTTTTAGAATGTTGTTGTCTAAGAGCATCAATTTTAAATTATTTGAGTGTAAGACTGATTAATTAATGTAACATCAGCTGTAACATGCCAATAAACAGAGCTACACAATTATTGTTATTTATGCACATAAATTAGCTCCCTTATAATATAAGTTCAAGCACATCTATGTTTAAAATAAATAAAAACAATAAAGACAAAATATATATATTTCTATTTTTTTTTTAAATGAGGCCTGTTTTCATTTTAGCATACCATACTTCCATAATGTATAAACATCATTTATATTTAAAATCATACATAAGCTACCATTCAAAGCCTTTTTTTTTTGCAATAAATTGATCAAAAGTGGCAAAGACATTTATAAAGTTATAAAAAGATCTATTTCAAATAATGTGCTGTCTTTTGAACTTTCTATCAAAGTATCCTGAAAAAACACATATCATGGTTTCCACAAAAATATTAAGCATCACAACTGTTTTCATCATTGATAATAAGAAGAAATATTGAAGCAAATCAGCTTATTAGAATGATTTTTGAAGGATCATGGGACACTGAAGACTGAAAATTCAGCAAACTAAATGAATCAATGGAAGTTTTTGGGGCAAGTGTATGGCTGCTGCAGTTGGGATGCTGTACCTTTTAGGGGTGCAGGGGGGGAGCGGGGGGTGGTGAAGGTGTAAACAGTGGAGAAGGGCCCCTCGCCCGCCTCGTTAAAGGCCTGGATGCGGAATGCGTATGAGGTAGACTCATTTAGCCTCTGCACTTTGTGAGTGTGACAGGGTCCTTTATACAAGGATATAAACCTTTAGGAAGAGACAAAAACAGAGAGACAGAGATAGTGTTATAGAGTTGACCTCAATAAAGTCACAAAATACACAATATGATAAACTTATAACAGTTGAAGGCAGACCCACACAAAATCTGAGCGAGTTTCAGATGAATGGATAATAAATAAAAATGTAAAAATAATTCTAATTTGAATCATTTATAAAGTTGAAAACATCCCTTGCACACTGCAGGTTTGTACAATACCATCTTTCAAAAGTTTGGGGTTGGTATGATTTTTTAAATGTTTTTGAAAGAAGTCTTTTGTGCTCACCAAGGCTGCATTTATTTGATTAAAAAAAACAGAAATATTGTGAAATAGTATTACATTTAAAATCACTGTTTTTTCTATTTGAATATATTTTAAAATGTACATTTTTTTTGTGATGCAAAGCTGAATTTTCAGCAGCAAGACTCCAGACTTCAGTGTCACATGATCGTTCAGAAAAAATTCTAATATGTTGATTTGCTGCTCAAGAAACATGTATTATTATTTTACATGTTTAAAACAGTTGTGCTGCTTAATAGTTTTGTGGAAACCACTATTCAGGTTTCTTTGATAAATAGAATGTTCAGAAAACATTATTTTTTTTAAATATATAAATCTTACGTAACATTATAAGTGTTTGCTTAAAAGTCACTTTTGATCAGTTTAATGCATCTTTGCCTAACAAAAGTATTAATTCCAAAAAAAAAAAGAAAAAAAGAACTTACCGACTACAAACTTTTGAACTGTATATATTTGTGTATTTGGCTAATCTTTGCATTTCGCGTTCAGAGAAAATTACTTGAATCTTCTGTCATGCCTGGTTAGGACACAGTTTTAAAATACACTGCAAAGCACAAAAAAATGCATCTACAAACCTCCCATTTTTATCCTCCATTTGGAGATGGTACTGTAGGGAATCAGTGGGTTGGGCCTTGGCCGGGCCATCACCCCACTTGAGCCTGAGGGTCTGATGACTGGAAGCGGTGCACTCCAGACGTGGAGGGAGGGGTGGCAGTGGCTTGGTCTTCAGTTTAAAGGTGTGACTAAAGGGTCCTGCTCCCAGACTATTCAGAGCCTGGATCCTTATCCTTCAAACACACAAGCACAAGATTCAGTTTTCGTTCATACACATTCATTCCTTTCAGATCCATGCTCATTTTTGGAATTATAAAAGTCAGTTCATAAGGTTCATAAGAGCCATACGTTCATGAAATGGACTACACTGGTCACGCTGTATGTTTACTTTTGCTACTGTTCTATAACAGAGATGTCATTGTACCTGTAGGTGGTGTCGGGGTGCAGGTTCTGGATGATGTATTTGGTTACGGGCCCAGTAAGGATGGGTTGTCTTTCACCCAGATCGATCAGGTATGACATGATCTCTGATCCGTGATCACACGGTGCCTCCCAGCGTAGCCCCAGGCAGGTGGATGAAGAGTAAAGTAGAGGTCTGGCCTCTTCGTCCTCGCCCCTCTCTGTGGTCCAGCTGCCCTCCACTCTCATCTCTGACTCGCGGAGAGTGTGGACGCTGCTGACTGGCGCTGGCACAGAGCAGGGTGTCTGGCAGAGCACAGCGTCACTAAAGGGCCCCACACCGGCCACATTCACTGCCTGAGGCACAAAACACACAGTCAATGAGAGATTAAAATTTCAAACAGGCCTGACGTGAATGGCAAATAAAGCTTTAATCTTTAACTATCGTGTGGTTGATTCTAGCTGAACAAGCAGAGGAATCATCAAGACTATAAAAATGCAGGACCAACAATAACGATAACTCTTCACAAAAAAAAACAACAACAGCAAATACAAAAGTAAAACATTGGACTAGACTAGTGTAGAAATGCACAAAGAAAGTGGACAATAAATATGTAAAGCACCAATCACAGAATTTAATAATTGACAACATTATTTTAGTTTAAATTCAGTTCCTAAGAAAAGTGAATTTGAAATCTGCTAATTGTCCCACCAGAAACATTCAGGGATGGAACATATTTTATTATAATTACAAATTGTACCAAAATAATTTAATTGAACAAAATTTCAGCCAGCAATTAGTGCATAACAGCCCTCAATATAGTAATAAACAGCTATTAAAAAAAAAGCATTTGTCTCTCTCAGCCACTGGGTGGCACTGACAATGTAAAGTTGGCACTCTTCCCAATATCTCATTTGAATGACACAAGCTGATATATTTGTGCTCACAGGAAGTAAAAGCATAATCAGTCAGCAGACTGCTATTTCCTGGTTAGTTTCACATGGCAGAACCACTCTCACCAACAGCTCAAACATTCAGATGAAAAAGTGTGTATGAGAGTGTTTCTCACCTGTACTCTGCAGAAGTAGTTGGTGGCTGGCAGCAGACCCTTCATCTCATGGGACAGTGCAGCACCGGTGTAACACATCTGCATACTGCCCTCTGCCGCCCCCCACTCCAGGCGATACTCTGACACTGCCGCTCCGTTACAGGGAGGGGCCTGCATGGATGCAGAACACATCAAATGTGAAAGACAAAACAAAGCAAACATTTTAATTGTAAAGTTTTAGTAATTTTTCTTAGTTTTTTCATTTTTTTTTTTCAATTTCAGTTGTATTTGTATTTTTTTTCTTCATTATTTTATATTTATTTTAATATATTTTCAGTAAATGTTTAGTTTTTTATAGGTTTAGTTTTTCATATGGTTTTAGTTAATAATAACCCTAATTCACTCACAATGAAGAAATTCACTAAGGGTGTGCTCACACTTGTCATGTTTGGTTCGATTAAAATGAACTCTGATGCGATTGCTCTGTTAGTGCGGTCCATTTGAGTAAGCGTGAACACTGCCTTCCGAACCCTGGTGTTCAAGCGTACCGTGACCGCTAAAAAGATGGGTCTCGGCCCGCTTCCAAACAAACTCTGGTACGGTTCGAACGAAATATGAACGCAACACAGTCCAAATACTTCTAAATGAACCAAAAACAGGAAGTAATGACAAGATGCGACGCTATGTGACATGATTTGATGACGGTGTAAACGAAACAAAATGAGCAGAGGGCAAACGTGGAGCAACGATGAGGGAAAGTGCCTTTTATGAGCTCCTTGTGAGTTTGCAAATGGTGAAAAAAAAATTATATGTACACGCAAGAATGAGCGCGCTTAGTCCAGCAGACGGCATTAGGTGTGTTCGACTTAAAGCGGCGCTGAGCAGGCAGATCGCTTTGATATCATACACCCGCAGCGCCGCTTTAAGTCTAACGCACCTTTTGTTTTGGGTTCGGTAAGTTCAGTCACAATCTAGATGTCATTCAAGATGACCAATCAGGTTGTGAACGTATCACTATGTCTTTAGGTTCGGCGTCAAAAATGCCAATGTGAACGCTAAGCAGACCAGGACCAAATGTATCATTTTCCTTTTTGGTCCAGACCAAATGAACCAATCGAACCGACTACAAGTGTGAACACACCCTAAATTCACTGTCCTCTCAAAGCTACTAAAGACTTCCTTGATAGAAAAGAATACTTTGCATCATGGGATATTCTCACCTCCCAGCTGATCACAGCACATGTCGGTGATTTACAGTTGACATGAGGGGGCCGACACACCTCAGGGGACCCTGGACCGGTCGTGACCTCAGACCGCTCCGAAAAAGGGCCGTACTGTTGATCACCAATAAAATATAAAACAATTTGTTAGTCAACTATACGTGGCACATTCTATGAAAAGAACAGATTATTAGCTACTACAAAAACAAATAATATCAGTGACACTTGTAAAGCTTACACTCACCCCAGCTTTATTGGCAGCTCTGAGCCGGAAGCCGTAGGTCCTGCCGGGCAGTAAACTTCCCACTGTGCAGTCCAGTTCAGAGCCCTGGTACACTTCCCAGCCCTCGTCCACCTGGGGAGCGAACATTTCTACGCTGTACGAAGACACTGCACTACCTCCATTCACCAGAGGGGGCACTAACAGATGCAATGAGAGAGAAAAAAAGCAACAAAAAAAGAAAATTAACACTTTTATTCAGCAAGGACACTTTAAAATGATCAAAAGTAACTTTCTGAAAAAATAAACATCCTAAAAAAAGTATGTATCAGTTTCCACAAATATATTAAGCAGCACAACTATTTTCGACATTGATAATAATAAGAAATGTTTCTTGAGCAGCAAATCAGAATATTACAATGATTTCTGAAGGATCATCTGCTGATAATTCAGCTTTGCCATCACAAGATTAAATTACATTTTAAAACATATTAAAACACAACAGTTATTTTAAATGGTAATATTTCACATTATTACTGTTTTTACTATATTTTTGATCAAACGAAAGTAGCCTTGGTAAGACAAGACACAAAAAAAAATCTGAATGAATGACCCCAAACTTTTATACGATTGTGTATATATACCCTTCAACCCTCAATTAACCCTAAATACATACTAAACATGACATGCTTTTAAGAAATACTTAATTCGTAATACACAATAAGCGCGCACACACACACACACACACACACACACACACACACACACACACACCACACACACAAAGGCAACATTTACCCCAGCGTAGCTGCACCTCTCTCGCTTTGGGTTTGCCTACGACCCTGGGCGGCTGACATGGACCAGGAGGAACAGGTGGTGTTTGGACCTGCAAGGGCTCCGTCAACTAAAAACAAATAGGATGAGAAATTAGACAAACTAGACAGTCTTGATACACTTTAATCGTGCACACCACGTTCCACCTCCTCAATGAGAATAGTGTGTAGGCTCCGGCTGAAACGGTGACAGCAGACCACAGCCACGTGAGCATTCTCTCACATTCACGGCTGTGAAAACCAGCGCCAACATGAGTCATTATCTGCGTGCTGCCAAGTCCAGCATGCACATATGCATCTGCAAAGCCCCAACAATGCCATTACAGCTGGGATAAGAAAATGGAAGAGAAATTATTACCAACCGCTTTTCAAAAGCGCCCCATTGATAAAAGTGTGTTGCGATTGGCGTGGAGATGATGAAGAGGGGAAACAAGTAAGCAATTTTTGTGGAAACAAACCGATAAAAGGAAGGTGGATTAAAGTAACGATAAAATTAAAGGTGGGGTATGTATTTTTTCAAAAACTGAGTCGGGCTGATTACCAAAACAAACTTGTAGCCAATCAGTAGTAAGGGGTGTGTCTACTCATGATGGGGATGAGAGAGCACTCAGTGCACAGGACAGACATTAGCCGAGCGGCGCGACGACAGAAAGATAGAGATGGCGGATAAAAAACAAAAGAGGAAAATGTCTGCGGAACAAAAGAAGGCTTATGATAAGGCAAGAAGTAGGACCAGTGTAAATATCAGATCAGCTTTCCAGCGCTGGAGATAACTCGAGGAGCGGGAAGGCCTGCGATCGGACACCGAGGTTGCTTTGTTTCTTCTCGATTAGTCTCAGCCTCAGACGTCATGCCCACGGACCGTTGGCTAAACATCTGATGCATATGGCACACTAAAGTGGGAACACTTCAGGAGTTTTGAAGTCGTCATCGGATTGGTTGAATTATACAGGATTTCCGGGAGACGTGTGTGTCGCGTTCTTTAACGTTCCACCTGGAAACAAAGATGCTGTGCCGCCAAACTTCCTCACGAAAGAAGAAAGCCGTTGGCATCGTCGTGTTCACAACTGTGACGATGAGCGCTTATCAGGTTCAACTGAAGGCTGGATTTTCAAAAGTGTGTGAAAATTTTTTAAGTTTGCTGCATAGAATCTTTAAAATATGTCCAAGAGTTTTGCACACCGGTCTGTTACATTTCCACGCCCCGAAACGTGACAATGAACGAAATGACCTTGGTCGAACATGTCGGTCAAACGGCCTCACGTGCCTTGGCCAATGAAAGCTGCCATGGATTCCAGACCTTCAGCCGTCAGTCTGAAGGTCTGGCTACACGAGACTACTTCTTGATAGGTGAGTAACACCGTGTCTACACCGGACGCGACAGTTGTCGTGTTGCGCCGCATCAGCTAAAGTCTGTCTACACTAGACGCAGCAAAGTGACCGTTGAAAATTATTTGAAATTTGTGTCAATACGTCATAAAAAGAACGCAGCAGCAGTTTTCTGTCGGGGATTTGTCGTGTCGCGCCGCATCCAGTGTAGACAGCATCACTGATTAAAATGAGTTCTATAGTATTTTGTCGATTTTCTTTCCTGTACTGACAAATTTAATATTGAAATAAGATTTTGATTTATTTTTTTGGGTGGGTGGGAGGGGTGGCATTTAGTTTAAGTCACATAATGCGCGCTTTTCCACTGGTGGTACAACTCGGCTCGGTGGCCTCGTACAGTACGGCACGGCACGGCTCGGTTGAGTTTCCACTGCAGTTTAGTATCGCTTTAGAGTGGGCGGGATTATTCACATGTTCTTATAGTTGCGCCTCCTCTACTACCACGACTCCTAACTCCCCCCCACCCCCCCGGTTTCCTACGACCCCCCCCACCCCCCCCAACGCCCACCCACAGCGAATCAGAACCCCTCGCGCCCCATCTGTCCCGCTGCTATCAACGAGAGGAACGTCTGTACTTCCTCAACAGACAACGAAACAGACACTTTTTGGTTGTTAAAAAAGGTGCGCTCGTTCAAAACAGTTGCGTTCGATCCTTCGCTGGCTGTGCTGATTTAAATCTAGCGGTTCTGTTGTGTTTGTGGCGCAGATAGCGACGATTCTCTCCGGCCAATCAGTGATCAGCAGAGTTTACACGTCACGTTTTGGTAACGGTACGGTTCACTTGGAACCTCAACAGAGGTGGTACTAAAAAAAGTACCAGGTACCAGGCACTGTACCCAGTGGAAAACCCCCCAAAAGTGAACTGTACCGAGCCGTACCATGCAGTGGAAAAAGCACCATAATAAACCATGATTTGTACATTACTACTAGTCACTTGCGGTGTACTGTACAGCTCAGTGATGCAGGTGGTATTAAAGGCTGGGACATTCTCATTCTAGAGAGCATTTGATTGGGAAATATTTTTTGTACAGCAAAATGAGGATAAATATTTAAAATTAAGCTTTAACTTGGCCCTAAAGCAATAAGCATTGCATGTTTTTGTGAGACATACCTGGCTCTCGCCTCCTGCACTGATGCAGTGGACTCTAGCCTGGTATGAACATCCTGGGCTCAGACCATCACAAACACACTCCATAGCTGAACCGCTGTACACCTGATTCCAAGAAGAACCTGAAACACACACACAAGCAATTAATAAATAATCATCATACTGGCGGGATCAAATTGAGCATCTGTAGACACACCAGAAAACCTAATTGGAACGTACCACTTAACCCTTCAGACAGCTCCGCCACATACTTGGCCACATCTGAACCACCATTGTCTTTGGGAGGATCTGAGGCAACACAATAAAAAAAAGACACACACACTTAGTTTTTGCAGCCAGTTCCAGTGTTAGTTTAGTATTGAGATACTATTATAATATTTTATAATTTTTTCTCTTTTGAAATTCATTTTAGTTTTTAATGCAGGTTTATATATTTTTGTTTCAATTTTTACTTTTACATTAAGTTAGTATCTCAACTTTACCTCAAGAAAGCAGAAATGAGAAAGCCAATGCAACTAGGTGAAATTAAATAAGCTTACATTTTTTAATTTAATTTTCACACTTAATGGCCCGGTTTCATAGACAGGGCTTAGCCTAAACCAGGATTAGGCCATTGTTCAATTAGGACATTTAAGTAATTTTTATAAACATGCCTTAAAAATGCATTACTGGTGTGCATCTTAAGACAAAACAAAGGCACTGACATGTTTTAAGATCAGTCAGTGCAAGTTTCTTTCAGTTGAAACAGCTCAGATTTACATTTTAGTCTAGGACTAGGTATAAGCCTTGCCTATGAAACTGGGTTTTATTTTAATTTCATTTAAAACAATTAAAAAGTTTTTTTATGGTTTTAGTTTATGATAATAACCCTGGCTAGCAGTACATTCTGCATTTCTATTGTAACATTTTAATATAATTAACCAAAGTTTCACTTCATCTTGGATGGAAATTTCTTATTGTGAAGAACTGTTGTATACACAAAGAATACATTTTTGCTTAGAAAGGCAGCTCAGCAGGTTTCATGACTGAGCCATAAAAACAGTCAAAGTATATGGTGATTTCTAGATTACTTTTGGTTTTACTGAGTCAAAGATCAATCTTTGTGCATTTATAATATGCTGAACTGACCCCAGGTCAGACGGAAACTGGTTGGGTGAGGTTTTCCCTTCACTGCGAGTCTGCAGGGGCAGCCTGGTCTGTCAGGGGCCGTGGTGAACTCAGACACACCGCTGGGGTTACTTTTCCCTTCTGCATTATAGGCGATAACCTGCAATGATTAAAAAAAAAAAAAAAAAAAGGCAGATGTAATCCATTATAGTAATGAGAGTGTGTGCGCGCGAGTGTGTGTGTGTGTGTGGGGAGGTGGATTTATTAATGATTCAAAATGTCACAATGCAAAAAATCTGAATGGTCCTAAAAATAGGCTTCATTATGACTCACCCAAACACTGGGTGCAGAGGGAATGCAAATCTCTAGAGCCTTTCAAAACCCTTTATATTCACCACCGAATTTATCTCACTCAGAAACAGTTTTTCTCCTGATAAAAGCGCAGGATGAGGAAGCGTTTCACGGTTCAGAAATAAACAGTGCTGTTGTGATGTCATCTGTCATAGTAATTGGCAGTAATTGGGGATGTGAGCTCTCGGAAGGTAATCAGCTCCTCTCATCAGGATACATGCAGCCATTCTGATCGCATTAATACACTTTTGTTTTTGAAACGTGATTATGATCAACCAACACCAGAGAACAGTGACCGATCCCATCACTACACCACCTGCTTCATCTCACAGCCGCTGCCAACAGCTGAGTCTCAATCATGAACGGGATGGGGTGAGGAGAATCAAGAGTTGAGGAGAGGAAACAAAAAATGGAGCAAAAAAGAATGGACTAATAAAAAAAACAAAGGATTAACAAATAAACAAATGAAAGACAACAAGAACAAATAAAAGAACAAACTAACAAAATGAATAAACAAATGAAAGAAAAAGCACAAACAAAAAGAAAAACAAAAGAAACTGATAATGGAAGAAAGAGAACAAAAAAATGAGAATAAGAGAACAAATAGACTAAATAAAAAGAATGACAAAGAATAAACAAACAGAAAAGCAAAAACTAAAAGACTAAAACAATAGAAAAAGAAAGAACTGAAGAAAAATGAAAGACAAAGCGTATTTTAAAAAAAATATTTAAAAAGCATAAAGGGAGAACTAACAAATAAAATAAGTAACAAAAGAAAGACAAAACAAACAAGAAACATACAAAAAATAAACAAGAGCAAAAAAAGAAAAACAAAATGAACTGATAAAAGGAAGAAAAAGAATAAACAAAATAAACTGATAAAGAAAAAAACATTAGACCGCAATAATAAATTGACAGAATGAACAAACGGAAAAGCAAAAAATAAAAGAAATAGACTGAAATAATTTTAAAAAAGACTGAAAAGAAAAGGAAAAAAATAAATGAAAGAAAGAAAAAATGACAAAGAATGTTCAAACAAAAAAAGAAATTGAATAAATAAAAGAACTAGCAAGCTAAAGAAACAAAAAAGAAAGAAACAAATAAATAAAAAGAAAGAAAGAAACAAACCTAACTAACAAAAAGAAAAGAAAAAAATACACAAACAAGGAGTCACAAACATGCAAAATAAGAACAAAAGAAAAAACACACAAACAAGGAGTCACAAACATGCAACATAAGAACAAAAAGGCAATCAGTGTGTGTTTGTGTGTTCTCACCCTGAACCTGTATGTGGTGCTCCTGTGGAGGTTTCTGACGGTGTGTGACAGCTCATCACCATCATAACTGGCCTGGAACCCATAACCCTGTGAAACACATGACATATTCATGCAAAATCACATTAAAAACCTAACCTACTTATGGAAAACAAACTTTTTGGCCAATTTTACACCACGATTTAACATTTACCTTCACAAGTATGAGACAGATCGCGGTTTACTACCCACTTAATGTTTGCATAAATTATTTTTTACATGGCATGTAGCATTCTCAAGCTCAGTCCAGGATGCATCAGGACAAAGTAATGCTTATTCTGCAAAACAGATGTGGCTAACATATATCTCTGACTACCTCTAAAATCAGAGATAGAGGTTCATTCCAGGTATGAGCAGGGCTTATTTGTAATTTATGTGTCAGTTTTTTGCTGCTGATTGAGTGTGTGTTGCATTTCTGCGACAGTGTTTGTGCATCTCTCACTCACTGAGCCCTCCTCTTCCATCTCCAGCACGTAGCTGATTTCGTCCTCTTTGGGCGAGCCGGCAGGCCTGTGCCATCGCACACAGAGCCATGTGACCCCGGACTGAACCAGCTCAGGGCTTAAGGGAGGAGCAGGCACACTGCATGATGTCATGATGTGGACGACATCACTGAACTCACTATGGAAAAAGTAAACGATCTTAAGGACAAAATATATAAACAGTGTATAAACAGCATACTGTGTTTTACGGAACACAAGTCACTTTTTTATCATCTGAAACATGCTGCAAATTATATTCCAAAGTATATATAATGTAAAACGTGGGTAAAACGCACATAAATATGCACACACACATGTCAGTTCTAGTATTGCTAACTTGACAAACCACTGTGGTGTTATTTCAAATGTGCGCATGTGAAGAATGCTGTTTTACGTGGATATTGGGGCATGAGTAAAGTACAAGACTTGTTTACATACTACATAATAGTTTAGCAACCAAACATTAGGCTACAATCGGGAAGATGAAAGCACTTGGAATCATGCCGAATCAGAGAGGCACGTGAGCCCAATGCCGGTTTCAGTTTCACGTTTGTTTATAGGTTTGGCCTAAATGCTAAAAAGCATTTTATTCACCAATAGTTCACATTACTTCTGAATGTAATCATAACATGCGTCATGCGACTGGAACTTATCCGTGTTTTTTTTTCTCTCAACAATGCAATTTTTACCCGGTACGACGGTACACAAAAATATGTTTCATTTCAATTTTTTCAAGAATTGAAAAAAAAAAGGGAATTTTGAATTTTTTTTGTCTTTTTCTTTCTTTCATTTTGATACATTGATACATACCTCACCCCCATGTCATTTTTGGCTGCCAGCCGAAAATAATATCTGGAAGCTGTGGAGAGTTTGGTGAGTCTGTACTGCTTCTGAGGGCCGTAGTAGCACTGTTCAAACGCACCCGTCCCCTTCCCCTGTTCACAGATCACAGCTAGGATTAGCACATTATATTACACGAATGCGTAAACCTCACCTCACAGACCCCAGATCAGCTGAGGAACTGTGTTTTGGATAAGGAAAATGAAGCATTTTTTTTTTTTAAACATTATGATTTTTTTGTGATAGCACATTTTCCTCCAGTCCTCGTTATAGTAATGCGTCTAGATGATTTACTTTCATTTTTTGTAACTAACAATTAGGGATGCACCGATACCACTTTTTTCAGAACGAGTCCGATACCGATACTTTCATTTTTGGTACTCGCCGATACCGATACGATACCTGTATTTTCACAGCATTTGTCATTTTTTTACAAACATTGGGTAATAATAATAATAATAAGAAGAAGAATCATGTTAGTTGGCTTCATTTAGCAAACAAATATTTCCACACTTAATTATACCTGTTAAAATGTATTGTATAAGCTTTTGTTACTTTCGCTGTTCATTTTAATGGCACATTAGAGCCCATTGCAGCAGCTCAATACTGTAATCATAAAACATTTTCCTAAAATAATGCAGGGAACCACATTATATGAGTAGGCGCGTACTATTTTGGTGATGTAATTTGCGTCACGCACACTGTACGCAGACCCTCGCGTACGAATAAAAACCATAATTCTAAAGCAATGCAGCGCGCGCACGTTTGCATTGGTGCAGAATGAGAGAGACAATTATAGCCTAGCGCATTTCACACAGTCTGCTAGTTTCACTTTTGAAGCGGCACAGAAGTGCGCGCTCTCTGACTCTCTCTCTCGCTTTCTCTCCCTCTACTTACCGTCAAATAACTTGAGTAACTTGTTGACCGAACTACAAACTTTCCAGTGATGTCTGTGAGATATTCACTCGACAAGCTCGCATATCTGTGCAGCCGCGCACTCAATCCACTCAGCGCGCTCTGCTTATCAGCTTGCGCACATTCGCTATACAGGCGTGAATATTGAATGTTTAACATTATATTAATTACTTACATGTACTTCATAGACATCCTTAATCTCTAATAACTCCATTCTACTCTCTGTTGCTAGCGTTTCTTTTTCTGGACAAAGCTCTGTTCACACGGTGTGTGGTATCGGCTTTTGGTATCGGGGCATTTTTACGAGTACGAGTACAGGAGCGCAGTATCAGGCCCGATACCGCATCCCTACTAACAATATTCCCATCACTGTAATACAGTAATACAAATAATCCTGTCTGTGCACAATGTTTTTGCTTTTATCAAAATAAGCATTTAAATTTAGTACTAAGGTACAAATTGTATAATGAATATTTTCGCACATTACAGTAATGAGAACTGGTTTAAAAATGTACTTAATTTTCATAAACAATGCAAAAAAAAAAATCTACGCTTCTAAAAATAGGCTTAAGAAATATGAACGCAAACAGCAATAACGGAAAATAATGCACCTCATCCCACTGAAGAATATAGTTTTGGATTTTGGAACCGTTGTCACATGGAGCCTAGAAAAAAAAAATGTTGTTATGCACTTAATATGTCAAGTTAAATATGTACTATAACATTTATGTGGCATTGTTGATGTGCCAGCGTGTTAATGTGTGCACACACCTTCCATTGCAGGACAAGGCTGCTCTTGGTGCCGCTGGCTTTGCGTGGCGGGCTGGGCCCGTCTGGCTCACAGCTCAGAGTGGTGAAGCTCACAGGCTCTGAAGGGACACCTTGTAAACAGTTACACATGGCCTGGACCCTAAACACACACAACACATACACTCATATTAGCATACAGAAACAGTACAATTACCAACGGTAAATGAAGGAATAGTTTTAGAACTTAAAGATTTTTATTTATAAAAACTGAATATTCTTGTAATTAATATAATCACATTTATTATTATTATTATTAGCAACTGCAACCAGCTAATGTGACAGTAACTTATTAATATTACTACATATTATTTATAAAGAAGTGTATTAATAAAGAATAAATATTCTTGTAATACAATTAATAACTATATTATTAGTATTATTACTAATTATATACTGTATAGGGAGGCACCAGTGAGGACATTTTCCTACCGATTAATAAACTTGTGACAACTTATGATACAACAACGATATAACCAATTACACTGCCCATTTGACAAGATATTTGTCAATGATGCTCAGGATCTGCAGTGCTTACTTTGATCTTTAACGTTTATCTTAAAAATCTTTACCTCTTTCCCTTTCTTTGAACAAAATAAATGCTTGAAAATGATGGATTCCTTATTGTTCTTATTGAAAAAATAAATAAATAAATAAAACAGTACAATGACAAACTCACTTATATTAAACATATAACTTTTATTAACAAAATTAAGATGGGTGATGTACAGAGCCCTGCACATGAGATGTGGACAAAAATATATTTATTGTGGCCACGAATTGTGAATTTGTTCCTACGACTTAATTTGTTCCCTCATTTTATTGAATTGTGCTCATATTTTTCTAATTCATTCCATAATTTTTATTTAATTAAAATGAAGAAACAAATTACTACAAACTACAATATCAAATTTGGGAACGAAGATTTTTTTTTTCTCCCGCATGTCATATGAGGGGCTTATTATACACCTGTGTTAACACAAATAAATGAAAGATCTGGACTTCCCCCTTACTTAAAAATGAATGCTTAATTTTTGGATCATGATTATTTTTAATGAAAATCACAACAACAATAATAAAACAAAGACAAACTCACTTGTATTAAAGGCACAATTTGTACGATTTTCGTAATAAAATATCCGAAAACCACCTGCACATTGTTATATATTTCATGCAGTTGTGCACTTACGTCATTCCAAAAGTTCCCAAGGATTCATAAATCCAGAGAAATTCCAATTTTAAATAATGGCTCGTCCCGGTTCATTGTTGCCTATCAATGACGTAATATCCGCGCGGTTTATCATTTATTAATATCGGTTTCCGCTTGTAGAAACTATGGCAACACACGTGGACAAAAATGCTGCTGCAGTTCAACTAAATCCATTACGGTAGTCGCGAATAAAATGAAAATGAAATGAAAAGTGTTGGCTGCAGCATTAAATTTAGATCTGCTCAATGTTGCACCATGAATCTTTTTCCGCGTTTTTACAGTATTGCGCGTTATAACCAATCACACACGAGTCTGTTGAGTTTATGAACGCAGCGGCCAATCAGAGGCGTTTAGATGAGTCATCGCTGAAACACCGGAGTTTTGTTCAGTGCGCGCGCTCGCTATTCTCTCATCATAAACAACAAAGTGCAGATGTACGCATGATGTAAGTAGGAGATTCATTCATCAAAAAGTGTATAGACAGCTTTACTGTTTACTGATAATAAGGGGAGTTTTTTGAGAGTGCTTAAACTCGCACTAGTCTGAAGTCAGGCATACTGTTCTTACATTGACAACGTAACGTTAAATGTTCTTTGCTCGCTTTCTCTATATAATTTATTCGCTGTTTGGAAGACTTTGGAAGGTACAGGTAATTAAAAAAAATTATTCATTACATCCGTGAACATGATTCGGACATCTCTGGATGGTGAAACGACATCTATCGTTCCACTCTCCTTCATAGCGTCATCAAGCTTCGCCTTTGTTATTGTTTTGAAAATGCGACCTCTAGTGGCGAAAACTTACATATTGTGCCTTTACACATAGAAATATTGCTAAACAAGCTGCTAACAATGATTACTGCGGCAAGTCTATCAATATAACTAAATATTCATAAAGAATTTTATTTATAAAGAAGTCATTCTTGACTGAGCTGTGCTGTAAATACTCGAATGTGTAAAACCAATTCTTATAATGTCTTGTGCATTTAAAAAATCCAAACTGACACAAACCTGACATGGTAGTCTGTTGCTGGTCTTAAGTCTTGTAAGGTTGCACTTAGTTCCACACCACTGACACAAGCAAAAGACACAAGAAAGAAAATATTATTAATATTTTTGAAGAATGTAAACAATTAAAACAACTCTTCTGGATTCATCTATCGTTGTGATCTTAAAAGAGCTGCATATGTCAGGTGAACTGCTGTTGACCTTTAGCTATCACTGATTTCAGAAAACCCACAGCAAACCACAAAAAACAACAGCGAGTTCCTCAACTGCACCCACACCTTCTCCACATCCTGCCCAGAACTCCTCCGCAGCGTGACACGGAGCATCTCACCTGTAGGCGCTCTTGTACTTCCCATCCTTGCCACTGTACGAGACTGAGACCTCGTACGTGAAGCTGGGCTCCGCAGGGCCTTCTTCTCCCTCTTTGGGCTCATCGTCACCTTCTGGCTGTGATGGGGCCACCCAACTCAAACTGGCCCCTCTGGCCTGGATGTCTGTCATCTGATGACACATGATGATACAAAGATTTTACATGCAGCAAAATACACACATATACATATACATATATATATATATATAATTCAGCAGATTAGCGCATTTGAAAACCTTTCAATTGGGGGGGACATTCCACTGAAATGAAGTTGTGGCATCAGTCATGAATTATCCATTGATTAGAAAACGTCATGTAATTGTTGATCCAACCACTTTCAAAACTGAAAAACAAAAACAAAACAGCTGAATTATTTACAGACAATTTTATATATATAACCACTATAATATATATATATATATATATAATATGTATTATTGTTTTTTTTAATATTATAAAAAAAAAAACTAGTACTATTTATTATTGTGCATTGCTAAACATTGCCTGAAACTTACTTTAAGCTAATTTGTATTAGGGCTGGGCGATATGTCAAAAATATATTATCGATAATCACCTTTAAAAATATCGCGATATCCGATAATATCGTCTACCTAAGCCCCACCTCCACCACGCCCCGCCCCTCCCCCGCCGAGACAACATTGCCGACACGCACCATAAACACACACCATGTTCAGTTTAGTTCCCCCCCCCCCCTTTAATTATTGCCACATTAAAGTTTAGTTTTACTTTTCTTATTTTGTGCTTAAACTAACAGAAAACATTAGCTTTGCTGTTATTTTGGTGTTGCTAATAATTTCCACTCTGTTCTTATCAAATTTGTGTTTGAAATGAATTTCGAATGAACTGTTGAGGAAAAATAATAGAACTCAATTTTAAGTTCTTCATGGTGAAGCTGGACATTCTGGCGGTGATTGCAAGAATGATAAATGCATGTTGATGTCATATAATAATGTCTTGAATAAAATATGCCTATTTACGATGTTTCTCTTTCTTTTTGGCATTATCGCCTGTGTAAACACATTTCATGATTTTCCAGTGATGTTTGTGAGATATTCCTCGACAGCTCGCCATTTCTTAATTATAACAATTGCAGCGTTGTTTTTAAACTTGTAGTCAAGCTATAATGTATTTGATATTTATCATGAATGACTAAAATCATGCAGGGATTAAAAACGAATTCTGAGCAAAATCGTTAAGGTTTTTTTTTTTCCCCCTTTCTGGTAGTCTCTTTCGGCCTGTTTTTAATGAAATAAAAATAACTGCTTTATTTATTTAGATCTTGCGCTCACTGTTGTAAACAGAAGCATTTTCTGGGAATTACGTATGAGGTCGGCTTTGTGCATGCGTCGCTCAGAAGTGACGCACGTGGAGAGATCGAAATAAAACAATGGTCACTAATTAGAAGTAAAGAGGATTTGTAAAGGAGAATGTCAGAGTATTTCGATATAAGCCGAGAGGAGACTGTTTTCCTTTGCTAAAGTAAGGAAACTTGCCTTCCTTTGCTCCTGTTAACAAACGTCGGTTTACACGAGACTCACCGGCGCATGCACAACGCTGAACTCATACGTCATGCTCCCTGGAACTGCTTCTGTGTACAACTGTTGGTGCAAGCTAGATTAAATTGATTATTACGTTTTAAATATGTTTTTTTTTTCTTACAAAAACGCATCGATTCTCTACAGGAGGCCTTTGTTCACCCCCCGGAGCCGTGTGAGACACTTTTTTTATGGATGGGCGCTTTTTATTTCACTTCTTTTGGACTGAAGCAATGCAACACCCGCTGACTGAAATGATAGCGCTTGAAAGATCAAAGACAATTTTTAATATAACTCCGACTGGATTCGTCTGAAAGAAGAAAGTCATATACACCTAGGATGCCTCGGAGGTGAGTAAAACGCAGCCTAATTTTCATTTTTGGGACAACTAACCCTTTAATGACTGGCGGCTGCTGTTAATGTATGGATCCAACCACCTTGTTTTTTTGTTTTCTTTCTCAACTCTTTACATTCACTTAAGACATAACCGATTGTATTTATGGGATATTTTGAAATAATTCTGTGCATTTGTCCATTCGAATGTGTAAGAATGCGAGAAAGAGAGCTCAGTCCAGTGTTTGCGTATATAATGTTGATAATCGTCTGTTACCTGACTGTTGATATCGACATCACGATACTTACGAGACATCGTCGATATACGATAATATCGTCATATCGCTCAGCCCTAATTTGTATGCACAAATGCCACAAGTTGTTGCATTCGAGAAGTGACCAATTAATTAATTTAATTTTTATCAACTTCTTCTTTAATTTTAAGACAAAATGTACACAAATTTTAATGCAAATATCGGTAGAATTCTCAACATGTGTGTCTACAAATTTGCATAAATTTGGTTTCTGGGTGAAGTCTTGGTAATTGTGAAAAACTAACTTTTGTTCAATTTGATTTGTAGTGGTATTAATTTATTAATGAGTTGAACAATTTGATCAACTTGGAATATCTCTTTTTCCACAAACATTTTTTGTTCAACAAATGTGTCTCATAATATTTAGACCAACTCTCACAAAAGTTATTCACTGGATTTTTGGTTTTCGCCCAAGAAAAATTAAACTGAGCTGATGGGAAAGATGGAAGTCACGATCTACCCTGGAAACATCAAGCATTCTCTGTTTTTATGTCTGCAAACATGCATAGATTGTGTTTCTGGTCTTGTTAAGCAAATTTCACAATAAGGAAAAGCACAACTACAATTACAAAACAATTATTTTCATAACTGACTTGACAGGGGATTGTCTGTGCAAATAGTCTGTCTCAAAGAAGCCCTTTTAATTTTAGGTCCCCTAAACAGACTGAGAATCTGTGTTTGCAAACTGTGCATGAGTGAATGTGATGCACAAGCACAGAAAAAGGACTGTATATACAGATGAAAAGGAAAAGTTTTAAATGAGTGAAAACAAGATGCATGACTGATTCAAACTCAATTTTTCTGACTTAGTGAAACCCATCGTCTTGTGTTCAACTACTTTCAGAGGTTAATTGTTCCCTGGGGCTAATCGGCTATATATTTAACTACATGCACATGTTTATGTGGGAAATACAAATGTCTGCTTGTTTCGCCTGGAAAGAGTCACTTTAGTTTATTTTAATGGCATGCGGCACTTCCCCTCCCGGAACAAAAGAGAACTCCTGTTATGCAAGGATGAATATTTTTAGCTTTATTCCAGTTGAGAAACAAGCGTCTCCTTTAGTTATGGATGCATGACTATGTACCTTTCGGGTTTTCAAACAAGAATAGCTCAAGTTAATGCAGATTACTAAGCCAAAACTGGCTTAAAAAATAACCTATTTTATCTGTGCCTTGCGGGGCATGATTCTCTCCTCTGCACTTTTTGCTACAACTTTTCTCACTGCTTGAGTTGTGGAAATAATTTTTCAGTTACTGATGCAACTGATCTACATAAATCTGACCAATGTCTTTGACTCATCATTCTGAGTAGGCAAAATATGTGACAATAAATATAGTAGATAATGTTTTATGAGCAGCAAGGAAGGACAGCATACTTTGTGAAAATTAACATGCACTGCATTTGCTTAATACTTGCATCTAAAATTCAGGAAAATGGGTCATTATGCAAAAGTAACTCTTGTAGACCTTTTAAATTGATTTGTAGTGGCCTTAATTTATTCATTCCTCATAGAGTTAAGTTAAGGTAGAACGATACTCAAATAATGCATGCTACACTTGTTTCTCCCAACCAGAATTTAATAAAAGTTGGAAGTCTTGACAAAGCTTTGCGCTACTGAAACAAAACAGTTTTTTCCTATCTAGCTGGTTCATAAGGAGTCCAAAGACATTAATTTTACAATGTCTCCCAATTTTTTTTTTTACTTTAAAAATAATAATTACATTTTTTGTACAAATTTTTTTTTAAATACCTAAATCTATCAGATGAAATTTCCTCTTCAATATATATTTTTTTATTCCAATTAAAAATAAAGTAATGTTTGGACATGACATTCCAATTTTCTAAAGAAAACAATTTAAATACACTTAATCTCGTTTCTATATATCACTTGCATGTAAACGGTGGTAAAGAGCTTGCATACTGTACTATATTTTGTGAATAGTATTTTGAACAGCATGCTTAATCGGCCTTTGTAAAAATCATTTGTAGTGCCCCTATTATTTATTTATATCTCATGGCCTACTAAGATTAAAAAAAATGTTCAGGACATAATGTTCAAAAAAGGTTTGAATGTCTAATAGGGATTTAACGATTCACTCAACTCACGATTCGATTCTTTTTTTTTTTTTTTTCAAAATGAGATTTAAGACAAATTATAAAATAAATGTGTCCTTTTATTATTGCTTGGACAAAATGCTGCATGTTTCTTTCTGAAATTTAAATATAACACTATAATGATATACTAATACAGCACTTGCATATTATTGCTCTTTTGTTGGTTTTGATTGCTTCTGTTGTCCTCATTTGTAAGTCGCTTTGGATAAAAGCGTCTGCTAAATGACAAAATTTAAATATAATGCAAATGTAAATACCAAAACTAAATTGAAATTTTAAAACAAGCCCCAAATCAAATACAAAATTAACACAAATAAAATAAATCTCTTCATATAAACAAAATAAGGCTTTGTCTGTGCTATTTCCATTTAAAATTAGAGGCAACCAATCATGATCCAAACAAAGATGCTGCATACATGCAACATGATCAGTTTTTAATCTAAATTAGATTGTATAATTTCACCTATGAACTTTAATATGCATTATACAGAGGCAAGATGAAAAGAAAAAATACCATCTAAACTTTTCTAAAGACAGTAAGTTCCCCTCAGACATGCATTCATATAAACTCCTACCCCTAAATGAATCGCGATTTGTTTAGCATCTCAACCGATTTGAATCGTCACATATTTGAATCGATTTTCAACCTGCTCGCGGTCTAATGACAAAGGATCGGTAATCACTATTATAGTGAATTGGACAGGGCTGTTTCGCCAAAGCTAAACTCACTGTTTCATGAAAACACCAATAAACCAGATCCCAACACACCAGACAAGACAGCCATTTAGCTTCCTCTATGAATCAAATCAAACACAGCATTAATGACCCATTACGGAGAGCCATTACTGTCTTCTTGTGGGGACTATAATCATGCATGGATGTCGGGTTTTTGAGACCGTGGAAATGACTGTCATTAAGAAAACCGTTGACGCAGCAAGCAGCCGTACAGTTCTTCAGAAGGTGGTTTCTCAGTGAAAGGACTGTCAAATGTTGCATAAAGGCCTTTCAAATAGCTCACTAAGAAGAACAGTATGCAATATCAATATGATTATACCAGCGATAGACTAATGCATTGAGCAGGCAGGCTGATTAATAGACTGGTATTTGGCCAGCGTGAGATTGTCCACCCTTTCAAAATGTCAAGCCACATCAATGGATCCATTTTCAAACATATTTTGGCGAAGGGATTTTGAATAAATATTAGGTAAAATAAGTGTACCCAACAACGTTTTATTTTGCTTTCCCAACACAGACTTCTCAAGCCAAGCAACTAGCTAGTGCTGGGCGGTACGACCATAAATTTATATCACGGTATTTTTCAAAATTATACCGGTTTCACGGTACATGACGGTATTTTTTTTTTTCATGCATGACCGGGTGTTAACCATATTTTCTACTGATTGAGAGAGGAAATACTGCAGTATATTGACTTAGAATGCCCTATTTTACTGTCATGATGAGTGAATATTGTCAAAAAATACCACACTAAATAGTGACTAAACACGACCCCTTTTAATACATGTTAACCAGGAGTCACTCTCATTTATAATCGCGGCATCGTCTGATAAAATCAACATGCATCTACACTAAAGAGTGGCTATGCGGTTGGTCTGGCTATATTACTTTTTTGTCTCATGCAGTGCACTGCCTGCGTCTGAGTAACAAAATAAAAAAAACAACAAACAAAAAAGTGAAAGTGATATTAACAGACGAACTACCCTCATATTATAATTCCAAACAATCAGTAAGCGACAGGTGCTAGGAAACTCTGTTTTGTACTCATTTATTGACGAGTCGGCTGCGGTGCAGCCAACTGAATGCGCTGCTTCTCTGCCGCTCACTGCACAGAACAGACGCCGAGAGAGACGACACTTCTCCGGGAAGGTCAGACCTCGCGTTCTCCGCACTGGCGAAATCTTCCAACTGAACCAAAGCTAAGGTTTATACAAAAAAGTTGCCAGGTTTGTCAGTATGAATATTCTATGAAAAAAAAAAAAAGCGCTAAAAGGGTCTGAAAGTTACTAAATCTAGTGCTAAATTCGCACTCGTGTGTGTGAGACGCGTGAGCTGATGTCAGGGGCGCTGGATATATTTGTGGAGGTCAGTGTGGATATTGTGGACGAGTTCTTCTGCGTCATCACGTTCTATTAGTTCTACATCTTCAGTTTCAGAACTTTCACGCTTAGTAACACATACAGCTGTTCCCTCACCACAGTGCAACAGTGAAAAAGGACCCCTTTCAAACAGTGTCGCGTTCCGAATGTTGTTTAAGTGACATATTGCGGTATTTAAAAAATTAATATCATAAAAATAAACACCGGTATTCAGTATGAACCGGTATACCGCCCAGCACTAAACTTAGCCATTATCTATTTTTAAATTATTTAAAGGCATGGCTAGATTCTAAGCAAGCAGAAAAATATATTTAAACTTCATCAGGCTTGAAAGGTAACATTTGGTCTGCTTCATCTCTGGATAAATCTGCCAATCTTCTGTGGCTCGCCTGCTTATCGATGTTTTTTTCTAAACATACAATTTTATTAAAATATGTTTATTTAAAATAACTTATCCTGTATTAACATTTAGCTGTAGAATAAACTGTAGAATAAATAAAGCATTGCTAGTTGAAATTTATTAATGTGATGCAAAGCTGAATTTACTCCATCATTACTCCAGTCTTTAGTGCATGATTCTTCAGATATCATTCTAATATGCTGATTTGCTGCTCAAGAAACATTTATTATTCTCAAGAAAGTTGAAAACAAGCGTGTTTTTAATATTTTTGTGGCAACCATAAAATTTTTTACGATCCTTTAACCTTTAGTGAATAGAAAGTAAAACAAAGCATTAGTTTGAAAGAGAAATATTGATAGTATACATGTCTTTACTGTCACTTTTAATAATTTTAACAGTTCCTTGCTGAATAAAAGTGTTAATTTAGTGTGTTTATATATATTAAAATACTAGGCAACTGCTAAAAATGCTTAAGAAAACTATGGGTTAACATTAAATGAAAATCAAAATATGCACATAAATACTAACAAATGAACATTAAAATAAAATCATCCCCTTACCACTGGCTTGCAGATGGAGTTTAGTCGTTCCTGAAGAGCCTTTGCTTCTTCGTCCAGTTCTACATACATAAAAAAAAACACACACACAAAAAAAAATAACAATATCTAGGTAAGACTACTCCCTTATCAACCGTTTCAAAAAGAGGACAAGGTTTCATGCTCAGTCTCGCCTATTTAATCACACAAAAGGCATTTATTTTCCATGAATGGATTAATAGATACACCAAGTTTAGCTGGCATACAGTAACTGCAGCTGAGTTCCTCCAGGCTGGAGTTAGTTAGCACTGATAAATGACTGAGTCAGTGCAGGGGGTAATTACAGCTAATGTTATCTGCAGCAGCCTAAAGCTGATAATGAGACCAGAGACGAGCTGCTCGGGCCCGTTTACAACGGGCCCATCCCTGGAGCCCCGCTTCTACCTGGAACCTGAGATATAATCATCCAAGGAAAAAGAAGACTTAATGGGACATTGATGTCTGTTAATGCTAATAGCTAGTTCCTAACATATCACCATCAGTGATCGCATGCATGAGTAACTCCGGTTGGTTATTAATTGAAGGAGAGATAAATAGTAAATATTGAATTCCCTGGTCAGTTTTAAGCAAGTTTATCTTTTAATTAGATGTAGTAGGAGATTATCATTAAAGTCTAATTTGTAAAACTATGTTCGTGCTAAAATGTGATTGGATGAGCCAAAGTTGATACTATGGCCCAATCCCAATTCTACCCCTTAGCCCTTCCCCTTTCCCGTTTCACGCGTTCACGTGAAGGGGTGTCTCGATTCTCTTTTGGTTAAAGGGGTAGGGGAAGGGCCAGATAGCCCTTCAAACGAAGATTTTTCGGGACCACACTTCAAACGAAGGGGTATGAATTATCTCCGCGTAAACCGGCTTCAGTGGCAACATGGCTGCCCGAGCGAACAAAAAGACACATAAATGTAAGCATTTTTGGCATTAATAAAGATTTTAACGAAAAGTAATCATTTGTTTTGTTACATTCAATTGTGAGTTCATATGTACGGTCATGTTACTCAAAGAAATGTCTGCAAAAAAATCACTAATATTTGCTAACTAACGTCATATATAGACTGCACGATAGTGCCACAACATATTTTCATGTCTGATCAGGGCGATAACCACCATAGACATTGAGGGGGGCTAGTCCCCCCAATAATTAAAAATCGCTGAAAACCCTTTTCTCAAATATTGCCAATTCGAGAGAGAGATGAAAGTTGCGTGTATGCGTGTCTGTGCGCCTCTTTTAAACGAGCGTGCGTGTACTCAAGAACTGCGATTTATCCTCTCGTACAAATTCATTTAAAAAATAAATATGATGAAAAATAATATAAACGATGGTATTAAACTTATTAATAACAAGTTGCGGGGCAGCATGACAGTTTCTTTTCTCCTGGATGTGGAGCTGCGGCGATCTCCGTATGTGTGTGTGTTTGTGTGTGTCAGTAAGCAGCGCATTAATATAGAACAGTAATTAAAGGCTCTAATGCACACCAGCACACCAGTATAGGTGTGTGTATTGTAGGAGCTAGACGACGTATGATGATGTGTGACGTATAGTAGTAATGTCCCAATTCTTAGGGGAATATTTTCACCCCTAGGCGGAGGGGTAGGGGAAGGGGAAGGGGTATAAAATAGAACTGGGATTGGGCCTAAATAGCTGATTTACGCAAACCTATTAATGCAACAAGACTATATATCTATACATAATACCTCACGATCAGCCTAATAAACTGCAGTGGGGTTCCAAGGGCTGAGACAATACTGAAAAACTATGATTTTCTTCATGTAAACCTTAAAATACATGAAGCTTTGGTTTTAAACAAATGTAAAGTAAAAGAAAGCAGTAGTATTTGATCAGTATTATTCATTAATGAAATGTAAACAAATAGGTGGACAGTGATAACTTTCATTATGTCATGGTTTTCACTTAAATTCTTATACTGATAATATCATTTGTAACAAAAAGGTCAAATAAACCAAGTAAAAAAATAAAAGTAAAAAACAAAAATCACAAAACAAAACTCTTATTAGATCCATTTTTATATGGGTTTTAGGCACTCTGCTTCATTTTGAGCCTCACGCCTCTTAAAGGGATAGTTCACCCAAAATTGTAAATTCTGTCATCATTTACTCAACCCTCAGTGTGCCAACCTGTACGAGTTGCTTTCTTATGTTGAACATAAAAGAAGATATTTTGAAGATTGCTGGTAATCAAACAGTTGGTGGTTACCATTGACTTCCATAGTAGGAAAAAATAAAATACTATGGAAGTCAATGGCAACTACCAACTGTTTGATTACCAGCAATCTCAAACAATCTCTTTTAGTAAACATAAGAAAAGCAACTCGTACAGGTGGTGAACGCCACATGAGGGTGAGGGTAAATATAAATAGTCTTCATTTTGGAAGAACTATCCCTTTAACTGTGGTAAAAACACTAACACACAGCATCCTGTGGTTTACTGCTTTACTCTAATGGTTCTAGGAACCTAATGTATATCCTACCTCCAGATTCTGTGTCATTCCCTCTCCCTGGACTTTGCCCCGGGCGGTGACGCAGGCTGAGCTGTGCTTGCTCCGTATGCACCACTTACCCACCAGCCCGTTCTGCAGATTCTCTCCTGAAGGCGGGTCCCAGGGCTTCTTCCGGTGGAAGGAGGGGGGACTGTCTTTGGAGAGGGCAAGGCACTCCACCTCCCCCTCCGCCCACCCGTGCCTCTTCAGTTCTCTGCAGCCTCTCGTAGGTTTTGCTGCAATTTCATCTCTGTGAGACAAATGACGACACGTCAATGTGGAGGGTGAGTATCGAGGAACTCGGAACAAGGAGCGGACATGGAAGAATAATGTTGCAAGGGATTCATGATTATGAAAAATAGTGCACATTGCGCCATGGAGCGAAGTGTCCCATGATCGGAAAACTTATAAATTCTTAATACATATATATATATATATATTTATCTAGATAATGCCAAAAAGTGTTGAGGAATAAGGGTTGAGGGCTACTATAATTAAGTAAAAAATAGTAGTCTAAAGGCTTTTTCACACTGAATATGAAAATTCGGTGCAATATGACGCTTTTGGGAAAAAAACAAAAAAAAAAAAAGAAAAAAAAAAAAAACAGGATCCTATGGGTGCTATTTACACTACGATCATTATATATTTTTTATTGTTCTATTTCAATATAGGTGATAAATTCTAAATTGTCATTGTATATGGTTATTTAGTTTCTTTTTTTTAATTTCAGTTTTATTAAATTTTGTACTCAAAATAGATTTAGTTAGTTGCCTATAATTCGTTGAAGTTTAAGCTTTTCTTCTAACATACAGTGGGGAAAAAAGTATTTAGGCAGCCACCAATTGTGCAAGTTCTCCACTTAAAAAGATGAGAGAGGCCTGTAAGTTTCATCATAGGTATACCTCAACTATAAGAGACAAAATGAGAAAAAAAATCCAGAAAATCACATTGTAGGATTTGTAAAGAATTAATTGGTAAATTCCTCTGGAAAATAAGTATGTTGGTCAATAACAAAATTTCATCTCAATACTTTGGTATATACCCTTTGTTGGCAATGACAGAGGTCAAACGTTTCTGTAAGTCTTCACAAGGTTTTCACAAACTGTTGCTGGTATTTTGGCCCATTCCTCCATGCAGATCTCCTCTAGAGGAGTAATGTTTTGGGGCTGTCCCTGGGCAACACAGATTTTCAACTCCCTCCAAAGATTTTTTTATGGGGTTGAGATCTGGAGACTGGCTAGGCCACGCCAGGACCTTGAAATGCTTCTTACAAAACCACTCCTTCGTTGCCCGGGCGGCGTGTTTGGGATCATTGTCATGCTGAAAGGACCCAGCCACGTTTCATCTTCAATGACCTTGCTGATGGAAGGAGGTTTTCACTCAAAATCTCACGATACAATGGCCCCATTCATTCTTTCGTTTACAAGGATCAGTCGTCCTGGTCCCTTTGCAGAAAAACAGCCCAAAGCATGATGTTTCCACCCCCATGTTTCACAGTAGGTATGGTGTTCTTTGGATTCAACTCAGCATTCTTTCTCCTCCAAACATTACAAGTTGAGTTTTTACCAAAAAGTTGTATTTTGGTTTCATCTGACCATTTGACATTCTCCCAATCCTCTTCTGGAATCATCCAAATGCTCTCTAGCAAAATTCAGACGGGCCTGGACATGTACTGGGAGGGGACACGTCTGGCACTGCAGGATTAGAGTCCCTGGCGGCGCAGTGTGTTACTGATGGTAGCCTTGTTACTTTGGTCCCAGCTCTCTGCGGGTCATTCACTAAGTCCCCCCGTGTGGTTCTGGGGAGATTTGTGCTCAATTATGTGATCATTTGACCCACGGGAGTGCGATCTTGCGTGTAGCCCCAGATGAGGGGAGAGTATCAGTGGTCTGGATGTCTTCCCATTTTCTAATAATTGCTCCCCACAGTTGATGTCTTCCACCAAGCTGCCTTACCTATTGCAGATCAGTTCTTCCAGCATGGGAGGTCTACATTTGTTTCTGGTGTCCTTTTGACGCTTTGGTCGTGGCCATGGGGGAGTTTGGAGTGGTGACGTTTCGAGTTCGTGGACAGGTGTCTTTATACTGATAAAACGAGTTCAAACAGATGCCATTATAAGGTAAACATGGAATGGACAGAGGGCATCTTAAAGAAGAAAGCTACAGGTCTGTGAGAGCCAAAATCTGCTTGTTTGTAGGTGACCAAAGACTATTTTTACAGAGGAATTACCAATTTAATCTTTAAAAATCCTAACAATGTGAGTTTGCGGATTTTTTTTCTCTTTTGTCTCAATAGTTGGGTATACCAGGAGGAAAATACGGCTCTTCATCTTTTAAGTGGGAGAATTGCACATGGTGGCTGACAATACTTTTTTGCCCACTGTATATGTAATTAGTATGTATATAATAACTAATAATCCTTATTATTATTTATTTTATTTCAGTAGTGTAGTTTCCAATTAACAATAACATGATTATGCCATAATATTAATAAAAAAAGTGCAATGCTATCAAGAAAAAGTATCACTGCCATGATTTGATTTATTTCTCTTATTACGATGTTACTTGAAAAACTTAGTACTCTAATGCTTAAACTCAAAAACTCATTTCATTTAATAAGACTACATGCAATTGATTAATTTATTTTTATATGTATATATTAAAATTGAAAAAAATACCACTATGATATTCGTACAGGAATAAAATGACCGATATTAACTTCTAATATTAACTAAATGCTTGTTGAATAATTAAATTAATTAGATTAATAAAATATGTAATCATTTTTTTGTGTAATGTTTAAATGTGCATTTATTAAGCATACGAATAATAATTATTAATGAAATTTAGTAAAGGTCCCGAGTCTAGGTAAAGGTAAGTGTTCATACAGGATTTTGTTTTTGTTGTCGTGACTATTTCTGGAAACATATTTCACAGCTTGTCAGTCTTTCCCTCTCTAGGAGGTCATAACCCAGCTAAATGAGGCCATATTTTTCCTTGAAGAGGTCAGCAGGGCACGCATTCTGTCATCAATTCTTTGGAAACAAAAGGGTGTTTGTGTGTGTGTGTGTAAACTGACCCTTGCTTAGGATGTAGCTGGTCGTGTGTGCTGGATGGTACTGGGAGATGTACTGGGGGTTCATATCTCCGGTTCCTCCAGCCATGCCTGAGTACAGGTGAGGGTGAGGGTGCATGATGTGCGGGTGGGGGATGAAGGCCTGTAGGTGGGCGTGGGGCAGCGGAGGGGATGGGTGGTGAAGCGGGGAATGGCCCCCCGGATGAAACTCCGTCTGAGGTAAGACCAACACCCGCCTCACTCCGTTCTCCTCAATGATCTATATGGAAAGACGGAGAGAAAATTAGACAGGGCATACTACACATACCGTACTTGTAGTCTGATTTGAGGTAAAGATTTTGATTTCTTGTTGAAATATATATATATTTTTTTTTTACCTATTCCAGTGCACTCTATCTAGCTCTTTTATAGGCAAGAGTGTGTCCTAAGGGAGCAGTCTTAACTTTTACAGTGCCTATGATGCCTGAAAATGCTGTTAGGTCGGAAGCTCAACAAGATCGGAAAATGGCAATAGAGATGTAAATGAGAACGAAAATTGCATCTTTTTGACCAAACCAAAATAACAACTCCTATAAAAATAATATGAAATTAATTCCGTAATGACTCACCTGTTGAACATATCCAGGAGGCACATAGATTTGAGGCACTGAACCATTTGGGGACATCATGGGAACCTGAGCAGGACCTGTAGAGGAAACATTATGAACAATAAATATAACATTGTCAAGCATGTCAAGTCAAGTCACTTTTGTTTCTATAGCTCTTTATACAATACAAATTGGTTCAAAGCAGCTTCAAAGTGCTACACGTGATCCGAGGTACAGTGCTCTTACCTATTTTTCTTTCGTAATACACCGCAATTTGGAGTGAAACAGTACTTGTTTTATTTATATACACTGAGAATTTAATGGATTATGAATTTTTGACCGAATAATTCAGACAGGCTTGTTGAATTGGACCAACCGCTTCATTGATAAGATCCAACTCAAGATAATTATTTTTTTCCACAAAGAGCTTTAAAAAAGATTCTTGAAGAGTAAAGTGAAAAATAAATTTGTCATAATATTTAATTATTATTATGATTATTATTATTATAAGCAAAGCAGCATTTAAAAAAACACTCTATTGGTGAAATCAAGTGGTGCAACTATAAATTAAAAATTATTTTCACTTAAAAAACAATATTTTCGAAAGTTTTTCAATTAATAAGATGTGTACACTCATGTATTCAAAGGAAAATGTTATCGGTTTTTACTTGGAAAAAATGTCATGAGGTGTAACCTTCATGTGATCACTTAAAATGTGATTTTTCAAAACACTGTTGAACCAACATTAATACAAAGGTTGTATTTCTAAGAAACAAACAATTTTTCATGTTCTTTATTTTAGACTCTCATTGACCAGTGTGAGTAAATGACAATGATGATGAATTCAAATGTTTGACTGACATTTCAAACACAAAGCAGCTAAGAAAAACTGTCATTTTGGGTCATATTTACTGCTGTGTGCAGTTCACTTCTCAACTAAAAAAAGAGATTTAGTTTTTGCCCCAACATTGATAAGCATATGTAGTACGTCAGTGCAAACAATTCCTGACATTTCCTTAGCTGGGTAAAGAAACACACTGAGCTGAATGTGTCTGCATAGCAGTTGATAAAACGCTACAGTCTAGTGTTAGTGTTCGTGCAGGAAAAACTGCAACTCAGCAAAGCCTGTTACAGATCAGTTATTTCATGCATTCCTTTGCAATCTGACACTTTCACTTTCAGAAAAGACTCACAGAGCTTGTTAGAGCTGGATGATGCAAAGGACAGCAAACACACACGCAAACGCAAAAGGACAAAAGTAAACAGACCTCCGTCCTGCTGTGCAGGTGTAGTTCCTACGCTCATGGTTAAAGGGCAAAGCAGCAGAGAAAATAACAGTCCTCCATGAAGAATAGGAATATGCGTGTGGGCTTGTATTTGTTTTTCATCCTCTTCCCTCTCTTTAGTGCAAAGGTTTCTAATTCCACCTTTCCAGACAAGATCCGTCAGTCACAGGTAAAAAAGGTAAAAGTCCCCTGCACTACAACTACAGACTGTGGATCAAGGTCTGGCTGGCATGGTCAAGTTAATTACTGCTAGTATATACCGTAATTACACTGTTCTGTGGGCAAAAAAAAAAATATTGTAAATAAAATACAAGATAGATAGACAGACACACCGATAGATGCTAGATTATATAGGAATTAATTACTTTAGGAATAAAACTCTTACATGCCGCACAGATTTGAAAAAAAAATTCAATGTGGGCTAACAGTCGAAGCGTGATGAATGAAATTTTAGTTGGTTTCGTCATTCTGCATACCATTTCCTTTCATTTAAAGCAGAGCTAAACACGAACAAGCAAAGTATACTTGGGGCTTCAGGGGCACACATAACTGGTCAAAAATACACAAAAAATGTCAAAATGTCCGTTCTCATCGAGTATTTACATAAAGACAGTCAGTTATGTCTTAAATGAACAAACAATTGAGAAAGAAATCGGATGTGTATATTAGATCCATGCATTCTGTGTTAAAGGGACAGCAGCCTAATAAACCTACTGCTGTCTGTGTCATTAAAGGGTTAGTTCACCCAAAAATGAAAATTAGCCCATGAATTACTCACCCTCAAGGCATCCTAGGTGTATATAACTTTCTTCTTTCAGACGAATCCAGTCGGAGTTATATAAAAAATTGTCTTTGATCTTCCAAGCCGTTTAATGGCAGTCAGCGGGTGTTGCAGTGCTTCAGTCCAAAAGAAGTGAAATACAGCGCATCCATCCATAATAAAAACTCCCTCACATGGCTCCGGGGGGTGAACAAAGGCCTCCTTTAATGAATCGATGTGTTTTTGTAAGAAAAATAAATGTATTTAAAACATAATAATTAATTTAATCTAGCTTGCGCTCACTGTTGTTAACGGAAGAAGTTCCGGGTGGATGACGTATGGAGGTTGGTTTTGCGCATGCGCCGCTCAGAAGTGAAGAACGCGGAGGCGCAGTCACGAATTAGAAGTAAAAAACGAGGATAAGCCAAGAGGAGACTGGTTTTCCTTTGCTAAAGTAAGGAAACTTTGCTTCCTTGCTCCTGTAAAAAAAAAACGCTGGTTTTCCCACTAAGGAGACTCAGTGGCGCATGCGCAACACCGACATCTTACGTCATCTTCTCGGAGCTGCTTCCGTGTACAACTGTTGGCGCAAGCTAGATTAAAGTGATTATTACGTTTTGAATATGGATATTTTTCTTTCAAAAACGCATCGATTCTCTACAAGAGGCCTTTGTTCACCCCCCCGTAGCCGTGTGAGACACTTTTTTTATGGTGGCGCTTTTTATTTCACTTCTTTTGGCCTGAAGCACTGCAACACCCGCTGACTATCATTAAACAGCTTGAAAGATCAAAGTCAATTTTTAATATAACTCCGATTGGATTCATCTGAAAGAAGGAAATCATATACGCCTAGGATGGCTTAAGGGTGAGTAAATAATGGGCTAATTTTCATTTTTGGGTGAACTATCCCTTTAATGTTAATCAAAGAAAAAAAAATACAGACAATCAGTCAATGCTCTTGACTGAATTACTTTATAACTTTAATAAGCTGCCGGTGTACAGTATATTTCATAGAGTGATGTAGTGTTTAACCATTTTGATAACTGATTGTTTAATGCAAAACTGCGCAATTAGATAAGTCATAGGCTTGTTTCAGTCTGGATATCCTCAAAAGTACATCTCAAAATTGGGAAGATCGCATTTTGTGTTACAAGATTATATATATGATATGATATTTTGGGAATATTGTCCACTCCTATACCCAAGTCATAGATTTTTATTTGTTAATTTATGGGTTTTACAATTATGCTAAATTTATAATATTTTTTCCTGTATTTTTTGATAGTTGGACAGCAGCAGAATTACAAATGACCATTCAGTCTAAACATTTAGATCACTATTCAAGTCACATTTTCCACAAATTTCTCTGATGTTGACTTTTGTGGAAACAGCAGCACTATTATTTGTACAAGCTATCCGAGAGAAACACAATGAAAAGATAAAATTGGACCTAAGCACCTGCATGTAGCATAATGGAGGAACACACTGACCTGCTCTGCTCAACCTGACCATAAACAAACCTTATTAATCTAGCCAGAGCCAGGAGAGTCCTGTCCTAACATTTCCATTAGCCGAGGACCCTCGTGTTCCACCTGAGCATCAGGAAACTGATCTACACAGCATTCGATTACAGTCAGATTGTTGTAAAACATCATATCTCCGACATACAGCAAGGATGTCCAATGAACACACAAACATGAGGCAGTTTAGTGCTTCTTGTTTCTACATCATGTGTCACTCTTGTATTAGCTCTCAGTTCACATCCTCCTCGCCCAGATCGTAGCTGTTTTTATTCCATGAACAGACTAACTCACATAATCAGCAAGTGCAGGCTGGAAGTAATTACGGCGTCACTGCTCTATAATCAGCATCAAAGTGGGTTTCTGTGTATAAATGAGTGTGTGTGTGTATGTGGTTGGTGACAGGTTCAAAACAGAAATGCCTGATCTTTCAATCGGAGTAACTCTTGAATTTTATATTTGACATAAACTGCGTTCTGAGGTTTATGCAAATCAGCCCCATATAGGAATTTCATTGGGTTTGGGAAATAAGAGTTTAATGCCATGTAGAAATGAGCTAACTTTAAGATAATGACAACACAACAACATGCACAACAAATAGGGACAAGAATCATCAAATTTAATGATTTTCTCTTTACCACTATAGTACGAAATAAACATGAATCAAAAGGTATTATAAGATAGCCTACAGAACAACTTGCTGAAATGTCTCATGTAACTGCTAATTCAGTGTTTCAAACAGCAGAAAACATGTAAAGCTTGTAAACAGTGCCACCTAACAATCATTTACCTCAGGATAACCATTTGGTGTCCATAAGCTCTTTAAATAGCTGGAAAAGTTTACTATAAAGAGAAGCATTTTGCTATATTTATGCGCTATTGCATATTCATACTTTACTTTACCTGTTGTCTATGTGATAAGAAAGAATGCAAGGTGCTAAAGATAAAATTCAACACCTCCTATAAAATTGCATGTTACTAATGAAGAAAAAACAGACTGGATGTATGCAAGGCATATGACAACATGCATAGGATGCATTGAGGAGGAGCCCAAACTACACTCAATAGTCAAGTGATGCTGACATAATTATGGTCGGTGATATTGGCACAGATTATATATGTATGCATGTATGCGCGCGTGTGTATATATATTAGGGGTGCTCTGATCAGGATTTTTGAGACCGATTGCCATCACAGAAAGCAGTATCTGCCGATACCGGTCACCAATACCGATTTTTTAAAGCCTTCTTTTTACATATACAATGTAAAAACCGTAAATATCTACAGTGGGGAAAAAAGTATTTCGTCAGCCACCAATTGTGCAAGTTCTCCCACTTAAAAAGTTGAGAGAGGCCTGTAATTTTCATCATATTTATACCTCAACTATGAGAGACAAAATGAGAAAAAAAAATCCAGAAAATCACAATGTAGGATTTTTAAAGAATTCATTGGTAAATTCCTCGGTAAAATAAGTATTTGGTCACCTACAAACAAGTCAGATTTCTGGCTCTCACAGACCTGTAACAACTTCTTTAAGAGTCTCCTCTGTCCTCCACTGGTTACCTGTATTAATGGCATCTTTTTGAACTCGTTATCAGTATAAAAGACTTCTGTCCACAACCTCAAACAGTCACACGCCAAACTCCACCATGGCCAAGACCAAAAAGCTGTCAAAGAACACCAGAAACAAAATTGTGGACCTGCACCAGGCTGGGAAGACTGAATCTGCATTAGGTAAGCAGCTTGGTGTGAAGAAATTAACTGTGGGAGCAATTATTAGAAAATTGAAGACATACAAAGACCACTTATAATCTCCCTCGATCTGGGGCTCCACGCAAGATCTCACCCTGTGGGGTCAAAATGATCACAAGATCTGTGAGCGAAAATCCCAGAACCACACGGGGGACCTAGTGAATGACCTGCAGAGAGCTTGGACCAAAGTAACAAAGGCTACCATCAGTATCACACTGCGCTGCCAGGGACTCAAATCATGCAGTGCCAGACGTGTCTCCCTGCTTAAGCCAGTACATGTTCAGGCCCGTCTGAAGTTTGCTAGAGATCATTTGGATTATCCAGAAGAGGATTGGGAGAATGTATTATGGTCAGATGAAACCAAAATAGAATTTTTGGTAAAAAACTCAACTTGTCGTGTTTGGATGAGAAAGAATGCTGAGTTGCATCCAAAGAACACCATACCTACTTGCATGGGGGTGGAAACATCATGCTTTTGGGGTTTTTTTTTCTGCAAAGGGACCAGGACGACTGATCCGTGTAAACGAATGAATGAATGGGGCCATGTATCGTGAGGTTTTGAGTGAAAACCTCCTTCCATCAGCAAGGGCATTGAAGAAGAAACGTGGCTGGGTCTTTCAGCATGACAATGATCCCAAACACACCACCGGGCAACGAAGGAGTGGCTTCGTAACAAGCATTTCAAGGTCCTGGAGTGGCCTAGCCAGTCTCCAGATCTCAACCCTATAGAAAATCTTTGGAGGGAGTTGAATATCCGTGTTGCCCAGCGACAGCCCCATAACATTACTGCTCTAGAGGAGATCTGTATGGAGGAATGGGCCAAAATACCAGCAACAGTGTTTGAAAACCTTGTGAAGACTTACAGAAACGTTTGACCTCTGTCATTGCCAACAAAGGGTATATAACAAAGTATTGAGATGAAATTTTGTTATTGACCAATACTTATTTTCCACCATAATTTGCAAATTAATTCTTTAAAAATCCTACAATGGATTTTTTTTTCTCATTTTGTCTCTCATAGTTGAGGTATACCTATGATGAAATTACAGGCCTCTCTCATCTTTTTAGTGGGAGAACTTGCACAATTGGTGGCTGACTAAATACTTTTTTTCCCCACTGTATATATATATATATATTACATTTACACCACATAAGACATGAGGTAAAGCTATTAAAACTAGCTGCGTTTCGTATTGCGCAACTTCTTTCCCTTCAGGCACATTCGTTCCTCCCTAAAACCCAAACTTAACGTCAGAACCAGCTCAATCGGTGATTGTTGTAAGATGCCGTCTTTACTGTTGCTAAATTGCGGGACATGTTTGATAATAAAATGTTGAAAGCACAATCCGCACAAGAGACGTTGTTCCTCAGGCTGAAATGTGTGCGCGCGGCAAGCTCCAAACGGACAAACAGATTACACTTTGAGCTTCGGGTGCATGTTCAAACGATCAAATACACACAAAAATATGTAAAAATGGCCGGCTTGGAGAGTATTTACTTAAACGCAGTTTATGTCTTAAGTGGAGGAGAACAGTTGGAGAAAATCCGATGTGTGTCAATGTATTGTCTTAAAGTGACAGACTGGCGCTTGGGCCATCAAAATGCAAATCTGCTCTTAATCTGAATAACGTTATAGCTTTAATCTATCAATACATACACTGAAAATTATGCAGTGTTCATTTACATTTGATTACTTTTAGATTTCTTTTGTAGGCTATTACTTACCTGAACAGTATTGTTAGTAGAACTTCATGGAAAAATGTAAAGCACTGTTTATTTCATTTGTATATTTGTTTTATTGTATTTGTAAGTTTGTTTTACTTTGTTTCTTTGTTCATATTCTTACTGTATCTTATCTTATGTATAAAACACTAAAAATGCCTGCACACTGGTGCATTTCCCAAATGTGATGTTTTATATTCATTTTTCAGTTAATATTTATTTTAACATTTCATAATAAAAGCAATGTTAATTCACTCTTAATTTGTCCTGGTTTTATTTTTACGTGGCGCGATGCAACGCAACGCGAAAAAGACAGTATAAGTCATTATATTTAATTATGTCCCCACTGGATGCAACAACTGCCTCGTTTGTAATGGGTTTTTATTGTGTTTGTCTCAATTGTGCGTATTGTAAGGGGCGGACCATTTCCGTCACACGCTTGAGGTATTTAGCCAATAGCTGGCCAATCAGCGTACACCACGCTTTTCAGAACAAAGAGCTTAGTAAAAATCGACACATTTCAAAAAGTCGGGGCATAGAGGAGAAAAAATAATGCACAGTATGTGGAAAAAAATGTGTTTTTTTTTACCTTAAACCACAAACACATTTCATTACACCAAACACACAACAATGTCTTTTTAGGCAACGCATATATGTATAGGTGACCGTTGGATTGGCCGACGATTTTTGGCATTTTTTAATTAATCTGCATCGGCCGATTGTGCTGCAAATTAGACCGATTTATAGGCAGGCGCACCGGAGGGCAGCTAAGCGCTGTTGCGGAACTCCCTTTGAAGCCCCATTCACACTAGCAGCGACTTTTGTCGCCAGGGGCTGGCGATGAGATTTGCTAGTGGGCGTTCTCAATACTGGTTGACTTGACAGCGAATCAAGTTTCTTGCCGCTAAATACAAACATTTTAGAGGCAAAAGGCTAAATATAATATAAATATGAATTAAATCCATACATACAAACAAAAATGAATGAGAAACAGAGCTTACTTTCTTCCATTGCGCATGTGGTATATCTAGGTGCTGAGAAGAGAACGCGATCACATGAGCTCTACCTTCTTCCTTTCCTATTGGCTGTCGCCCCAGAAAGTCGCTCTTCATTTACATAAAGTTGAAGGATTCTGAACTTTGTCGCGTCGCTGGACACACCTCATCGTTCGCCAATGGCCGCTGGTCGCTCGTGTTGCCAGAAAATCGCCAGCTATCCATTGAAATGAATGGGATCGTGTTGCTTTGTCGCTTGTAGTGTGAACGGGGCTTGAGACGGAGCAGCTCACACTCTGCAACTGCTTAATGTCCAAACACAGCTTCAGCTAATGGCAGGGCAAAACAGACCATTTAGAAAGCGAAATTACGTTTTACCCTACTAGAACTGATACCGGAAAGTTATCATATTCATAAGTGCAACAAGTCATTTGCATGTGAAAGTAGCAACACATGCAGTTTAGACGAAACTTCTGGGCTGATTATAACGCGCACGTTAACTTTCCTTGTGAAATGTGTGTGTAGGTCCACTATGGGCTTACATTTCTGCCATAATTCTGCGCGTGAAAGATCATATTTTGAGAGCGCAAAAGTGCATTTTGCACGCGCGCGATCTGAGTTTTGTGGCGAAAATGTTCGTTCGCAAAGAAAAAAGTAATTCGAGCGCACGGAAATCAGTTTTGCATTTAAAATACGTTTTTGGAAGTGTGCAGACCTTCTCTTTTGCGCGTACAACGTTTCACTAGCTTGCTCACCTGATGCCCCCCCCCTCTGTGCTCGCTAAATGCCAACAGCTCGCGTGCTCAACACAAACCAGCGTTACATTGTGCCATAATTCCAGCCAATCAGAGAATTGATTAAATTCTGCTAAATTCTGATTGGCTGCCTTGGCAACCAATCACAACATTTCTTGCATTACCTCGACAGCAGAAGAGGACAAATACAGTGCATGCATATTTATTATGCAAGTTGATATTCTGATTTTTTTTTTCCCAGCCCATTTTACCAATTCCAAACAACATCAATCTTAATAACTACTATTAATCTTGTATTTAATCATTTATAATTGATATATAATTATTCATGAAGGCTGAAGTGAAAAATGTCTTATATTCAGGTGTGCATAATTAAGCAGATTTTCTTTTACAGATAAAATGAGCCAAAAAAAGATTTAACTCAGACTGAAAGTAAAAAATTATTAAATGCCCATGAGAAATATTCAAAACTAATACAATACTAGAAATTGCAAAGTGAATGCATAACCATTGGACAGCAAAATGCTCAGTGCAGCAGGGTCAGTCAAAAACAGGTGGAGAAGAAAAGATGCATGTTAACTGCAAAATAATTAGGAATTAAGGTGAAGAATTAGGTGTGAAATCACCAGGAACCATTTAGTCTCCAGCGCCACCATTTTCCAGAACTGCAACCTACCTGGAGTCTCTAGAAGTACAAGCTGTCAGGTTCTCAGAGACTTAGAAGTTTAGAAGCCTAAAAAATTACCCCTACTTAAAAAGAATCACATACTGAAATATAGTAAAATGCTATATTTCAGTATGCAAATATATATATGCATGCTTTATAGACTGATACGTTGAGAAGGACCAGCACCACATCCTCTTCTACCACTGAAGAATTTATCTTCCAGAATCTGGCAGTAAGTTTTGGGAGTTCATTTTTAGTCCATCTCGAGATTTTATCTGTATAAGACAACCTGCTTAATAATTATGCACACCTGAATATAGTACACGTTTAATATGCACACGTTTTTCACTTCCAGCCTTCATGAACAATAATATATGGATTATAAGTGATTAAATACAAGATTAATAGTCGTTATAATTATTGGTAAAATGTGCTTAGAAAAAAAAAATCAGAATATCAACATGCACAAAAATTATGCATGCATTGTATTTTTCCTCTTCTGCTGTTGAGGTAATGCAAGAAATGTTGTGATTGGTTGTCAAGGCAGCCAATCAGAATTTAGCAGCCTCTGTCTCTGATTGGCTGGAATTATGGCACATTGTAACGCTGGGTTGTGTTGAGCACGCGAGCTGTTGGCATTTAGAGAGTACTGAGGGCGGGCATCAGGTGAGCAAGCTAGTGAAACGTTGCACGTGCTAAAGAGAAGGTCTGCACACATCCAAAACGTATTTTAAATGCAAAATTGATTCCCGTGCACTCGAAAGACTTTTTTCTTTGCAAAACGAAAATTTTCTCCACAAAACTCAGATCGCGCGCATGCAAAATGCACTTTTGTGCGGTCAAAATATGATCTTTCGCACGCGCGCAAGAATTGTGCCAGAAATGTAAGCTCCCTCAACGACAATAGCCTCCACGATTTCATCGCTCGTGGTCAGTGCACTCTTAAGCCGTTATGAGCAGCAGGCTGTGTAATATGTGTGAAATCTTTTATTTTTGTTATCACTATGGCCTTTTGACTTATAGCAGTGTCCAGTGTTTACCATACATTGATTTATTTGTGGCGGCACCTCACAATATCAAAACTGACAACCACAAATAGATTTTCCAAAAGGCTTATACTTCGTTGAATAAAATGAGCGCTTCACGTTTCAAAATTAAAATGCAGTGCGGGTGTTTTTATATAAATGTATATCTTTGAAAAGAACCGACTGTCTTCAGAAAAGCTTCGATGTCATTTTCATTTCGTCTTTCCTGTAATGCCTGATAAAGTAGCTTTTGTGAGCGCAGCGCTGATTTGCTTACAGCCGTTACCGGGAAAGCCTCTATATCTCCAGCTCCTAAAGCGCCTCCTGCTGGCAGAGAATTAATTTGCACTCTGTGGGAAACACTGGTGTCTGTCAACAAACAAACAAAAAGCATGCTTCAGAACTATTTTGAAAAGGTGCTTAAATTTTGAGCCATGTATTACTCTACATTGGGCTACTACTACTATTACTATCTAGTACCCTGCAATAACCATTTGCTCAAACTTTTATGAGATGAATGGGAAAAAAAAGAAAATCGGCCAAACATATCGGCCAAAAAAATCGGCATCATATATCAGCCACCGGCTGCCCTGATTTCTAAATATTGGCATCGGCCAGTGAAAAACCCATATCGATCGACCTCTAGTCATATGACCCCTTTAAAACACCATTTCGGTGATGCTAATGCTAATATTTAATAAATACAACAGCACTACTCATAGACAACATTACTCAATAATTCACCCTAATAAAATCATTAGCCAGTCTTATAATAAGCCTTGTAGTACTACAAAGAGCATTGAGGACTATTAGCTCTTCACTTTGATGTGGAGTGCTATGCTGGCTTTGAAGCCCGTTTTAGGAGAGACTCAAGCGGACTAATTGATGACTAATGACTCAGACTAACGACCCTGCGTCAGGTCACCTCAGAGCCAAAATACCCTGAGCGTGGGAGGAATCTGATCCAATTCTGCATCAGAGACCCTCCTGAGTAAGACGATCGATTTCTGATTTACGGATATGGTTTGGCGGGGCATGGAAAGATGCTAATGTCACATCCGTCTACGGCTGAATTTTCTACCGAGGGTGATAGAGAGTCATAGATGTGTTGATTCCAGTTTTGAGCATGACAGGCTTTCCCAGTTATACACACACACTTTTTGTGTAATCCACCCAAACTATCTCACACACATTATACATATGAACAAACACAAACTAATGAATGAAGGAATGAATCAATGAAAGAATCAATGAATGAATCAATGCATGAAGTGCAAAAAAAATTAAAGGCTAGGAAGGTAAAAGGATGTAATGGCTACGAAGAAAAAAGAAGGATGGGCTAGGTGTGTGAAAAAAGGGGGATGGGCTAGAAAGGAAAAAAAAAAGACGCCCACACTTTTACATCAGACTGACGCACAAGCACAGACAGAGATCAGAGACAAAAGGCCACATTCCCCTCCCTCTTTCTATTTCTTTCTCTCTCATTTCAGACCCCCCCCCCACCAGAAGAGCATGAACGGTCTGCTGTTCTGCTGACGTGGACCCCCAGTGCCAGCCTTCCAGAGAAAACATCAACAGACACGTAGAGGACGAGAAAAACACACACGCACTGAGCCAAGAATAACTCCAAACAGGCAGCTCTCTTCTGAGAATAAACAGCAGTTAAATCTTTTCTATCTCTCTCAGACACAAACACAACCGAGAACCGACTAGTTTGAACATAACCTATCACTCAGAAACACAGTTTGTGGACTGGCTACGAAAGCCAACATCGAGATCTGCTCACTAGGGCTGACGGCACACAAACCGATGTACCTTTGCGGCTCCTGGATCTTCAGGATGTTCGGTAAATGCTCCAAACACTCTAGTGAAATCCAACAGATGAACAGGAAAACTAGGCTACAACCTGACAGACATGTAGTGGTCTTCCTTTAATAATCAATGGTAATTAAAGAAGAGCATGTCCAACTGGGAAGAGACCACATGGGAGACTCAGGACATGCTGGAGGCATTATATCTCTTGGTTGGCTTGGGAACGCCTTAGAAGAGCTGAAGGAATAGGCCAGGGAAAAGGACATATGGGCGCCCATACTCAACCTGCTGCCACTGCGACCTGGTCACTTATAAGAGGTGGATGGATGGATGGACGGACATGCAAACACAGTTAAACCTACATAAAGGGTTAGGGTGAGATAGAAGCTTGAGGAACTGATAAAACCTCTTTTGGCGGTCTCCCAATTTTCCGTTTTGTTTGTTGAGAGTAGGTGTTCCTTCTTGAATATAACCATATCAAGCAGCAGATCACCTCTAACTCGAAAATGAATGATTTCTAGCTGCATTGTTGCTACGAATTGCGTCAGTGTGAATGCTCAAAATTCGGCGCTAATACAATATTCAGTCAGTACTTTTACCTGGTTGCAAGGGGCAGTGAAATCTCATTGGTTCAAATGCAAACCCCCCCCAAAAAAAGGTATATATATTTTGGTTGCATGGTGTCATTTTGGCACCACTTGTGGGATCCAATGAAATCACAAAAGAAAAGTTCCAAATACTTGCCAAGCTTGTCAATGCTTGGATACACAGGTAACCCTGACCCAAACTTATGCTATTGGTGATGTTACAGCTGGATGCTCAAACAAACTTTGCAGACTGCAGTTCCAGTTGTTGCCACTTGTTTTGCAGAAATTACACTGCATTCACACCATGTTGTAATTACTAGATGCCAATCTGGGATGTTCTACTTGAGAGCTGTTCACGTCTTTGGACTCGGAATTGTTCTATGGCAACGCTATTAACACCAAAATTAATCTGTGTAATTTAAGTAAACAACAGACAGACAAAACCACAATACAACAAGTAATGTTCGTTATGGAAATGCTTTATTAATAAACTTAGCAGAACACAAGATTTGATTAAACTCTGTGTTAGCTACATTAAACTGTATTGCATGCCTATTATTTTCACAATATTCTTGCATTATTACGGCATTAACAATAGTCATTTATTAAAATTAAATATACAATTTTAAATATTTCCACATGAAGTTGCAGTGGTCAAGTGGTACAAGTTGTAATACGTTCTAGGAGACAATGTAAAAAAAATATATAAAATCCTAAAACAATTGGAATGTGTCCACATTGTCTGGGTCTAATTACAATGGACCCGGAAATAATCAAATCAAACACAGATCCATCGTCCAGGCTCATTGCTAATTATAAAACGTTAACCCAGGTCTAATCTGCCATTACTGATTATCTGTAGCCTGATTAATCGTAAGTAATTTTCTTTAGGTGTAATGGAGGCTCTATTCTCTTAAAGGGGTCATATGATGCGATTTCAATTTTTCCTTTCTCTTTGGAGTGTTACAAGCTCTTGGTGCATAAAGAAGATCTGTAAAGTTGCAAAGTCTAAAGTCTCAAATCCAAAGAGATATTCTTTATAAAAGTTAAGAGTCAACCACACTTACCTAAAACGGCTCGTTCTAACACGCCCCCACATATCTACGTCAGGATGTGGGAAGATTTGCATAACGCCGCCCAAATGTTCACGCAAAGAAAGGCAGCGTAACTTTTATTCTCGCTGTTGCCGCTGCTGCCATGTTGTGGAGTCGCTGTGTGTTTCGTTGTGAAAGCGAAACTACTTTGTTGGTCTTCCAAAAGAGGACACGACTACAAATCAGTGGTTAAGTTGTATTTACAACACCGTTCCAGAACAGTTCAACCCAAATATTCAGATGTGCGCTGCGCATTTTATGGAGGATGGATGAGAGTTTCCTGGACCAGTAGCCTAATGCATCTGTGGCACAAAGGCTGTTTCTATAAAGTTGGGCAGTTCCAACTTTGCAAGGAGAGTCTGGCGCTTCTGACTCACAGCCTGAAGTAAGTTTTTTATATTTAAATAATTTGCCAATGATGATTCAAACTTTTAAGCAGTGTAGAGTAGGCTTGGTGTTTCTACGACACATGCAGACATGGTTTTATGTTTAAAAAAGATAGTATAAATCATTATAATCCGTAATTATGTCCACACTGGACGCAACAAATGCCTCGTTTGTAATGGGTTTTATTGGTTTTGTCTCGTCTAGTGATGTCCGGATCGCGAACGAATCATTCTATTTAACCGGATCTTCACCAAATCGAACTGAATCGTTTGAAACGGTTCACGTCTCCAGAACGCACTAATCCACAAATTACTTAAATTATTCGGTTTATAAACGTGCCTGACACTCCCTCTGATGCGAAATAAACCAATATCCCAAGTTATTCTGTTACTGCTAAAAGAGAACCGATGAACGGATGTGCTCTTATCCTGCTGAGAGACGGCATCACAGTATGTTAAGAGGCGTAACATTTCCGTCACATGCTTGAGGTATTCGGCCAATCACAACGCACTGGATAGCTGGCCAATCAGAGCACACCTCGCTTTTTTAGAATGATGAGCTTTGTAAAAATCGACGCGTTTCAGAAAGGCGGGGCATAGAGGAGAAACAATAATGTACATTATATGGAAAATAATGTGTTTTTTTAACCTTAAACCGCATAAACGCACTGCATTACACCAAATACACAACATAATGTCCTTTTTAGCAACGTCATATGACCCCTTTAACACTTTGTCACTGGTTGAGAGGCTCAAACAACGTTCCATTCGTAGATTAGAGAGTTGCTAGTGCTGGCCGACATCACTTAAGGTAGGTGATACACAGTTCGAGTAAATGGATAGCAAGGATTACCAAAATACTACTTATGCTTACATAATAATAATTGAATGACCAACACCCCTCCTCTAGAGTATGGAGCAATTTAACAAGGAGTCTCTTCTTTTTTTTTGAAAGCTAAATATTTTATTTGCATCCTGCACAGTGGCATAACAAGCTCCCCGTCACACCCAGACGGAATGAGTGACGTCCGTCTACATGCACGGAGGAAGGAAAATACCACAGTGATGTTTATGGAACACAAGAAACTCAATTTGGCTAACCTCCCTCTGTCTCCTCTTGTGATGCTTCAAAGAATAACGCGATGGAGAAAGAAAAGTTGGGGGAAGTCAAGCTCATTGGGATAATATGCTTTCTTCCTCATTCCTGGGACCGTATTCAATGGGGTATGCTAATTCCCTTGTCTAATTTCAAAAGCCCACACAGATTTATCAGTACACAGAGTCTGTGTTTACTACCCCAGTTACACAAAGACAACTTGGCATGCAGAGGTGTACATGCATGTAGGATATAAAATAAGCATATTCATTAAGCTTGTTGAACCCTGCACCCATCTAATTTTTTGAAGGATTATCATCACATAAACAAAAAAGCATTTGAATCTTTCTCCAAACCATCTCTCATCCTATCTCTCTCTTTCCCTCTCCCTCTCTCCATCCATCCCTAAGGGCTTTGGCAAAGTGGGATGAGTCATCGACTCATTCATTCTGAAAACTATGGTCTGCAGTTTCAGTGAATGAAGCGTCTGCGGAAGAAACTGAGAACAAATTCATAAATATATTACATCTATCTTTCTGTAGAGACCCCACATATAGATGTTTCAGGTTCATTCATGAATCCCGAGTAGAACCCCACATAAAACCAGTTACATAAATTATACATATTAATATTGGCCAAAACCAGTTTAAAGTCTCAACTTCTCAGTGGTGGCGTATACCAGACTTCATTTAATCTACATAAACCCAATGATTTTGTTCACAGATACGCCGCCCCTTTCTTGCATATGACTGAAAGCTTGCATTCAGATCTACCACCATCCAAACAACAACCGATGGATAGAACCAAGTTCCTGCCCTAGTTTTTTTAAATTCAATAATTCATTTCAGATGTACATTACAATATGGTATGTAGCTACTTATGTTTCAACTTTAATTATTTGCATTAGTTAGCTGTATGATATGGTTGATATTAGAAGCATCATACATACATCTTTTGCTGTCTGATTTACGTCTGACACATGTCTGAAGCACATAAAACACTATATTGCAGGTTTCATTGTGAATAAATATGGTGTTTGTCTGTTGTTTTCTGAAAAATATGATTTATTACAAAGCTCTCTGAGGTACTTGATTCTGATTGGTCAATTGCAGCATTCTCTGTGGTCAAATATTTTGATATAATGGCCATTTATCTATAATTGGCCGCTGTTCCAGGCTACTCATTTTCTGCTATGGTAGATTCAGGTGTTGTATCAATCCAGGGTGCTTTTAATTTCATAAAATAATTTCAACTCGAATGAATTCAAATTCAGTCAATTTTAGGGATGCATGACATTATCGGACTGATATCGGAACCAGCCGATAATGGCTTTAAATGTAAATATCGGCATCGGCCCAATATGAAAAATTATGCCGATATGTCTTGCCGATAAGAGGAATAGGTTAACTCATATGTGCTTAGGGTGTGCTAGTGATTAGATCACGTCAGCAGTGTGGCTCATTCTTGAAGCAAAGTTTTGTCTGAATGATGATTAGATTAAATGCAGCGATCCAAAACAGTCAATCTGTGAAAGCACGTACAGAATGACAGCGTTCGGTGTGTGATAGAGTAAATAGCATGTGCAGTGGCAGCAGCGGCAGCAGCGGCAGCAGTGACAGCCTCCCCCAGGTCCTAACGCTCATTCAGTAAGAAGTTTTAATCTGTAGGGGGCGCTGTTGGCCTATAAACCTCAAAGATTTTCAGAATTTTTACTCTTTTGCTTTAGACCATCTACAATGTTGAATCTTTAAAATAAAATGTTAGGGTTAACACTAGAGCCCAACCGATATGGGTTTTTGGGGGCCGATACCGACACTAGGGAGTAAAAACACGCCGATATCGATATATCGGCTGATATTCTTTGTGTATATTATAGTACAGTACTAGTCTAAAGTTTGGACACTTTCCCATTCGTGTGTCCAAACATTTGACTAGTACTATATATAGAATACAGTATATACATAAACAGAATATATATGTGACTGAGATATGTAAGGGCAATTAACAATTTGACAATAAACTTGTGATGAGTGCGATGCACAAAGTAACGGGTGTTAGTTGTAACACACGTGGTTTTAATATTTATTTTACCATAGTAACATTTTAATTCTGGCTTAGGCACATTTTTTATCTCAGTTTTTATTATTAATTTAAAATTAGAAAAAATCTGCTATTATTTTAATCTCCAAACTGTTATTTATCAGTTCAGATAGTTTTTTTAATGCTTTGATTACTAGCAGAAGACACTAACAAGTTTTAAATTCCAGTTTCGCAGATGGGGCATGTTGTAACCCTGCATTACAATGTGCTAGTCTATGACATTAGCGATGTAATTTACACAATTTACTTTAATTTTAACGAGAAACAACAAGAAACAGGTGAATAAAGACTGACAGTCAATGTTTAGAAATTATTATTTCAAGACATGTAAAGCATTTTTGCACATTTATATGGGCCGTCCCAAGCATGATTGCAATTCATTGTCAATCTCCAAAATCAGATTATTTTTAATCCTTAAAAAAACGCCATTATTTTATTTTAAAAATATATATTTTATTTTATTAACAAAATATTTTAGTTTGTCTTGTATATTTTTTTTCATTCGATCAGATAAGATTTTAAGCTGTCATATGGTCAAGTTTCAATGTGCCCCTCAGATGTTACAATGCACCCCACCTATGGGGCATTTTGCCACATTTAAGTTCCATTCTTTTGGGGTAAATAAAGAAACATGTATACAATGTATTTATGAAACAAAGTGACATATTTGTAGTAGACAAGTGTAAAGCTACAGTGGATAAAAAAAAATATATATTCTGAACCCCATGTGGATTTACACAAACTGAGAAGCTCAAAAAAGTGTTACTTTGTGACATGCTTCCCATACCTCTGTAAATAAATGCAATATAAATCTCACGTGCTTGCGCATCTCTTTAAAGTGCCTTGTGAAATGGTAAAGTGTGTAGTTCCCTTGGAACTGGCAATCATGGTCGGGAATGTTAAGTGACACTTCGCAGGGCCTTACGAATTCAAGTCCACTTCGCAGCTGAACTAACGGTCGAATAAGACGAAGCGTGAATGCTGCGGCTGAACAAGGAGAACTCTATACTGAGGGAAAGTGTATGGACTGGGGGGGTCCACTCATCGCGGAAAGGCGCCGAGGCGATTCCGCACCAAATTCGGGGGATCCCTTTAGCTCGAGGAGCCCTCTCGGACTCCACCCTCCGCGCGTCGGTAGCCCCCAGGAATCGCTAGATTGGTTGGCGCCGGACCGTGAATTTAACCACCAGTAACTCCCGAACCCCGGGAGCTATTCATGAAACATGAATAGCTCTTTCGAAAGAGGGCGTTTGGTGGTCTTTCGAAAGAGGGCCTCGAGACTTACACTCGATTCGCGTTCAAGAGGGTTCCTCGAGCTTAAGGGATCCCCAAATTTGGTGCGGATTCGCCGCGCCGTTACGAAGATATGGCCGTTCAAAGTTTCAATGGTTTCCATTGACTTAAGCTTTAAAGCGTTTCATCCAGGTCGCCAGTAGCAAACAATGGAGTGCGCTCTGCTGGACAAACTAAGTAATTACACCATTATGTTCTGTAAAAAAAAAAAGTGTTTTTTTTTTTTTTCATACGTGGCGGCATATTCGGCGATACCGATATATTGGCGACAGGCTCATATCGGCCGATAATATCGGCAAAAAGATATATCGGTCGGCTATAGTTAACAGCATCTTTTTGGGAAAAAAAATCCAGCGATTGATATAGTTTATTTAGGCTATAGTTATTTTCAAAGCTTCAATGTACTGTCATTATAAAATAACTTCTTTGTTTATTTAATTCTAACAAATAAGTTCTAACCTATTTTTGTTAAAAACTAACCAAAATGAAAAAAATAATGTTATAATCTCTGCACAGGAGAGACTTGGCGTTGTTTCCAAACAAAAGGAAAAATATCGGTATCGGCCAAAATGAGTTGAAAAATATCAGCATATCGGATATCGGCAAAAATCAAATATCGTGCATCCATAGTGCATCAATTTCTCTGTTTGTAAAACATGTTCAGACTGACATGCTCCTCAATGCCAACCTGAAGGCAAACAATGGTTCCGTTTAACCTCAAATTAGCGATTTTGCCTTTTTATGTTTTGTGGGAGAGAGAAGAGCTCTACACACAATTCAATGCTCATGGAATAAAGCCACACTGTGCATCCAAACATGGTGACACTAGTAAGGGCTTCTCTGGATGGATGAATAGATCGGTTCACAGTACTGAGAGCTCACCGCTGGCTTCAGTCGCAATCCGAGCTGCTCCGGTGAGTGAGTAACTCCTTATAAATACACCCACACAAATGTCCACTCACAGCGAATGTTCCTACCCACACACACACACATATAAATGCACTATAATGCCTTCCCAAAAGAACCATTAAAACACGAAGGTGTCTGGCCAAAGCACACATCAGACAGCAGACACAACCATAAACACAACTGCTCTACCACATAGTCTGTTTGAAGTATTTCATTTTTAGCTGTTAAAAATATAGTCTTACTGGCCTCACAACCCTTACAAAATATTGCAGCTGTACCATGGTACACAACGGAAGCCCATTTACACTTCATCATGCTTTGGTAAATCATCATTATGACATAAAAAGTCATAATTCTGATCAAGTTAATTATGAGATACCAAGTCATAAATATGACAAAAAGTCAAAATTATGATTATCATGATTATTATAATTATGAAAGTCACTATTACAACATAACAATTCATACATAATTACAATTACCAAAAAGTCCCTATTGATGGACCAAGTAATATGATGTTACTAATCATAATAATGACATAAGTCAAAATGATGACATACTAAATCACAATTATAAAATATGCCGTTATGACAAATCAAAATCGACATAAGTTGAAATTGACAAAAAGTCAGTTATGATAATTGAAATTACGAGATGGACAAAACAATGGCAAAATATCTCTCTGTCTCATAATTGTGGCTTTTTTATCTTATAATTTGCAATTTTGTCAATTTCATCTTTTTATCTCATAATTATGACTTAGTATGTCAAAATTTTGACTTATGTCATGATTATGATTTACCAAAGCATGACTGGACTGATTTTATCTGATTGTAATATCATGATAATTTATGGTGTTTGATAATAAAATTGTCGCTATTACTACAAGCTCATACTTGAGTATTAAAGTTCCATGTGAAATTTGTCAATTTACTCTACAGCTAAGAATGATTTCGTCGAAGAACATGAATATATTATCATTGCAAAAACCACAGTATTAACAAAAAAGGATGGTAGTACAATGGTAGGTTTATGGTGACACACAAGCATACGGTGAGTCAACAGTAAAGTGTGTGATGTCACCTGGAGAATGTGATCAGACCATGACTGTCCGCACTTTGACGTCTGAATGTCGGAATGGAAAACACACCAAGTGCCAGATGTGGATCCTTGCAAACAGCATCACAGGCAGAGCAAGCACTCGTGATGAGAGATGAAGAGGATGACGAAACGTTGAAGAAGTGGAGGGAGCAAAGTCAACTCACTCCTACAATGCTAGAGTGCTGTGCGAGGATCTTTCTCTGCGATTAATAAAGTGTTCCAGGTGGTTGTTAGACAATTGCTTACTGGCACAAGCCAAAAGAGTGTCTTCATGATATTCTACTGCCAGTCACGCTATACCCATTGAATTAAGAAAACCCTTTATGTATCTAAGTGACAAATAAACAGCCCTGAATGTCAGCAGAGACCTTGTCAACTAGACGGCCATCGGCACAAGACCACAAGAACCCGACGAATCCTCTGCACAATCTGACTTGTGTTGCAGCCTGAAATTAAACCACACCATGCTGGTTTCTTCTGGCCAGAGGAGAACTGGCCCCCTGACTGAGCCTGGTTTCTCCAAAGGTTTTTTTTCTCCATTTCTGTCATGGATTTTTGCTTCCTTACCACTGTCGCCTTTGGCTTGCTTAGTTGGGGACACAATTTCTGCCAATATTGTTGGCTTGATTGCACAGACACTATCTGAAGAGAACTGAAATAAGTTGGATGATGATATCACTGAATCAACAATGAACTGACTTTTAGTGGTCGACCGATTTGGGTTTTTTGACAGCCGTTGCCGTTGCCGATATCTTGGAAAGCAGGAGCTGAAGGCCTGATTAAGCGAGATAATGTATTAGGAAATTTGAAATCAATTGAAAACGGATTATATAAAAATAATGTGTAACATAAACAGTACGTATACTTTCATAAGACAAAAAACATTTTTACAAAATAAGTAAATATTTAATAAAAAATATAATTAAAATGGATGTAAACACTGTAACCAACAGGGCACTTAGTTTTCTGGGAAGTTTGTGTGCATTGGGAATGATTTATTTATATTTTTTCAAATAAAGCCAAGGTAACACTCATTTTACATACAGCACGCAATGAAAATTACATGAATATGACAGTGGCAAATGCATAAAGCACAGCATAATTTGAAATCACTACACCCGGTGTAGTTGAATAAAGTGGGGTTCGACTCGCGCGTCTCAGTGAAGCTGAATATCACCTCCTGTCAGGCATTCGAATTTTTGCACGGGAGGAGACAGGACAGCGACAGTCACGCAGAGATACACGGGGCGGAGTCATGCCCAACAGACTACACTGCACACTTCGCAAGATGACGCCCAAGGATCGGACCTAAGTTTTGTGACACAGGTTATGAGATAAATGAGTTTCCACAACGAGGGCATTCAAAGATTTGTTTAAATTATATTAATGCGTATTTGCTGAATGCTGACGACAAATGAGAAAGTATTATAATGTTTGCCTTTCTATTACTAATAATATTAAAGCAATCGTTATAATACTTTTTTGTATACATTTTAATACCTCTGTTTAACGGTTCTATCAGATTTTTAGATAGACTTCTATCTATATTAGACTGAACTGAACGACGATAGCGAACAAGAGGGAGGAATGTAGAAGGCTGGTCGTGCACAAAAGGCGCTAAACCGGGTCACAGCGTGCACTGTAAAACTAAGTATGCAGGAGAACGCGACGTTCCAAAATAAAGCTTTGAACACATCGGCCAAACAGAAAAACTTATCGGCTAATGCCGATATTTGAAAAAAATGCCACAGAAATAGCGCTGCAGAAAAAAATGATAGTCGGTCGACCCATACTGACTTGAAGCGGAAAAAAATGGGATATGTTTACTATTGTCCTCCTACATTATAGACACACTATTTTCCTGTGTAATACCGCAAAGCTGCTTTGCCACAATCTGTATTGTATAAAGTGCTATATGAATAAAGGTGACTTGACTTGCATTCACGCTGTCCCTGACCTTCCCAATCACTGTTGTTTTAAATAAAAGAGTAAGACATTTTACACAATTTAGCTAAAGCTTCATCGTATAATATGTCAAATAAAAGGTAACCTGGAGCGATTTGCATTTCCAATGCACAATACAATATACCAGTAAGAAAGTCACACTCAGAAACACCTCCTGAGTCAATTCTGAACATTTAACAAATTGTAGGCAACATTCTTGTAAAGTACTCTGAGAGCCCTGAAAGAAAGTGTGAGATGTCATCACGTGTACACTGAAATGCGCTCCCGCTGTAAGAGTGAGCCTACTGAACATCTGAACAAACAGCCAAACAGATGGATGCCTGTTGTGAGATACAATCAAATGTTACTTCAGCAAGCAAACTGTTAAAGACATGCTGCAGGTTGCCCACATTTGATGCTTAGAAAACATTAATGAAAAGAAAAGAGGTGGTGAAGAAAACTATTGTTACAAGACTGTTTCCGTAAGTCCAGTTAGTCAGACGTAAATTTCCAGCTAGTAACTGGAAACTCCTGGCCAACATCCTACATGAGTACTCAAGAGACAAAAAAACAGTTTGCACAAAGTGAAGTGTGCACAAATCAACGTGATGGCATTTACAGGCTGAACACCAATATCCACCTCTGGGGTGGCAAACGTTCAAAGAAACTTTAGGGCTGTGATGTTAATGGGCTGTGTTAACAAGTTTCACCCCTCTGATGTCATTCTCAACCACAGCCCACCCCCGGCAGTCTGAGATATCTTCAATTATGTTCACTCTTCCCATCGTAAGGCTGCTGCTTCTTATTAAAGAGACAGTTATGAAGCTCTGTATAGTGCGTGTGTGGTATTTATGTACTTCCAGCTACTGAAAACACATGAATTAATTAAGAAATAGAGCAAACGCCCATCTGGACCAAAAAACAAATCAGGAAGAGTGGGACCAACCAGTTCCCTCTGGTTTATCCTGTGGATTTTAGCATTACCTCCAGCTCACTCTAAGGTTATGGGTTAAACGCACACACAAACACACACTCTTCCCTCGGCAACCGCAACGGTGAGTCATCACTCCATTCACGTCACTGACAGACAACAGCTTCCAGTGACAGACCAGTGCACAGCAGCCCCACTCGCCCTCACGCTACTCTTCCTCATCAACTCCTTCCTCTCTGAGAGACGTGAAGCTTGCATCTAAATTTAGCTCTTGCCCCTCTTTCTGAAAGGGAATGGATTCTTTGTCCCACAAAGACCTTGGCATGTGTCAACAGTAGGACTGTGTTGAAACACGTTCAGAATGGCATATTATGTCTGCTATAGCTTATCAATTACATTTTACTTCTTTAAAAAAAAAAAAATGTTTAGTTCAATCAAGAATAAAGACACAAATGATTGTGCATTACAGTGATAACATTTAGCAATTCCCTCAGCAAATGACAAAAGCCAAAATTTTAATATACTTTTCACACTTTTCCATGCCATTTCAGTGAACGCAAAAATGCAAGGAGGAAGCACACTACTTATTCAGGAACAGGACCAGTCTGATTCATTAATCCTAATGAATCAATCGGACTGGTGCAATCAACACATCTGGCTCATAAGAATATTTTGTTAATAAATTGGACATGGACGACGTCACAATTTGCTGTAATTGGTTGAAAAAAAAGTGACCAGTATATTCTTCAAAGCATCGTCTTTAGTGTTTAACAAACGAACAGATTTGGAACCAGATTAGGGCGAGTGAATGATGACAGAACTATTCCTGTTGCCGCCATGTAATGATAAATTCAAGCATTTTATAAGACTGTAGTGTGAACAATTCCTCCAAGTAATTTTTTCTTTCTTTCAGTGAGACAGCTCACATTCATCTTCGAGTGCAATGCCCATCTCTCAAAATCCAACCAATGGATTAAACAAAGTCCCAGCCAACATTTTTGTCTTTGGATAATCCGTTACTATGAACTGTATGTCACAATTCAGAAGAAAAGATCGGTCACTGCTTCTGTTTCACTTCAACTTTAAGGGGTTTCTATTTCAGTCACATCGTGCTATGTAGTGCAGCTAATAAAGAAATGTCATTGGCCTAAAATTCAAAATCTACATAACTTTAAAAGTTCAAACATTCCAGTATATTCCAGAATTTCTACTTATCTAAAGTTATTTTCCTAAAACATCAGTGTGTAGACAGACACACTATCATAACTAAAAAGAGGTTTGAGTCCACTTAAAGCCCAGTTACAAATCGATGCAAAGATTTTTTTTCCTGAAAATGGATTGGCTCTTAATTTTAAACTCTCCAAGTACACCAGATTGATACATTTAACTTGAAAATGTACAAGATTTTGGCTACGTTCACATTGCGAGCCTTATTTAGTCTCCGGAAAGTGTCTGCCGATATACTCAATTCAGAGAGCTCACTCGACTATCCCTAAGTAGCTTCTGATTTTTGCTCAGATCCAATTTTTTTGTATAGCTGCTCACATTGTTGTTTTAAATGTGGCCAATATCAGATTTCCAGTGTGAACAGATCATGGTTCTGAACTGATCCGCATATGCAAAATAACAATATGAACAGGGTTGCCAGGTTTTCACAACAAAATCCACTCAACTGCAAACTAGTCCAAAACTAGGCCAATTGCACTGGTATTAAATCCGTTACAGGTCAAATAAATATCGCGTTACGTGGGGTCGCTTTAAACCACGGAGTTGAAAAACAACCCGCAGCAACAATGAAAAAGTAGACCATTCCGTGCGTGAAAACTGTGGAGTTGGCACACTTGGCCCAGCACGCTGTCATATCATATGGAAGTAAACACGGAGGACATAAAGTAAGCGATTATGCGTTTATTTATAGTGTGATCTGCTGCAGAAGCCAGCGAAATTATGCGCAGGGGGACGCATTTTAATAAAGACAGGATCTGTGATAGACAGAAGATTAGCAAAGTTTTGAAACTTTTACTATGCGACGAGCCCTCATGTTTTGCTTGTATATAGAGTTGTCATTGTAATACTTATGAGCTCTGACACGTCACTGTACTTCCACTACTACCTTTCGCAACAATCATGATAACTTTTGGTATGTAAAATCATTGAATTGACTCCCATGAGCGCAGAATCATGACGAATGTTGATCTAGAGTGATATAAATGATGCATGAATTCCAATAAGAAATGTTTCAGACTGCGGTCGCATTCCAAAACATCTGACCTGTATCGGATTTAGTACCACATATTGAAGTGGCACAAATCGGAATTGAAAAGATCAGATTTCATGTGGTTTGTGCTGTACACACCGTCATGAGGAATACAGATCCGGGAAAAAAAAAAAGGGACCAAGGTCCAACCTCCTTAGTTTCCCCAAATCATGCGGAAAACTCTTGAGTAGTGTGGTATTTCTGCTGTAATCTTTATATGGATTGGATTATGTATTACTCCTTGATAAGTGACGAGCTAACAAAGTGCTAGTCATAACTGCAAAAGAAAAAAATGATGCCCTTAAGGTTTTCAGAACAATTGGCTACCATTTCCAATTGGGTTTTCAGTTAAATGCTAAAGCTGGATGATAACATCAATCTCATTTCAATGCAGCCGACTGCTTACTTTCACAAGTTCATATCCTTGCCAAGTTAATCAGGCCAGCTAGGAGCAGAACAATCAGGCTTACCGCATACAACGAGCTGGATGCTATTGTTTTTATAATCAATAGCTTCCCAAGGCACAGTAATCTTTCAATTACAGTCACACTCCACTTCCTCCTATTGCAACAACTGCCAATCAGGGAGGTTGGCAGTTCGTAGCGTGTTTGCACCGTCCCACACAATGGCTGCAGACAAAAACGCTCTTCGCAAGCTGAGGGGGTGTAAGACATCTCATTGCAACCCTGCCGAGACCTACCAAACACTAGCTGACTGTTGTGACTGAGCTTCCAACACATACGGCAATTAGACCCAACACTGGATGGCTCTCTTTAGTGAACGATGATGTGTTGATTCAGACCAGGGGATCTGCTAGGAGTCATGATGTAGTCGTGTGGAAAGTGAGTTCAGTGGAGGGATTCCACAGTAGTTCAGTACAATATTCATTTTACATTCAGGACATTGACCCAACCAGGGATGCTGCAACAAGTTTCCTGAATCAAGTACTTTTGTTTTGAAAATTAAGGACTTCTAGATGCTCCAAATCACTATCATGCTCATAAACTGGGACCTTATAAATTATTTTTACAAGGGAATACCCGGTTTTACTCTACCAAAATAGAAAATTCCAGTTGTATTCCATGTAAATCTAAACTCTAGATTAAAGAGGAAAATTACACCATAGTTCACACTTTAGAGGAGGCATTTAAGGAAACTGGGATGTTATTTACGACCGTTTAAAAAGAAAAAAATGGTACCTTCAAGTATCAGGGAACAAGGAGACTCAAATCTCTCTAATCAATTAAAAGAATTTACAGGTATTAATCAGCACTTTAACTGCAGTTAATTACGGGGTAAGTCTCAGAGTGGTAATTACAATCATCTGAACTCGTGATTTGGCAAAATGAAATGCCACTTGTTCGTAGACTAATGTAATTATGGGTTAAATTACACAGAAATCCTTCTTAACACAAGAGAAACTTAAGAAAAGCTTACCTGTGATACACTGAAACTGACCATCATCTCGCTGGATCGTGAAGGCCTCTCCTGGGTTTACCTGCACCAAGATTACCTGAAGAAAGCAAGAAAGGTGCTGTTAGAGGAACCAGTCTATTCAGACCACTTCAACTCCAAATCTTAGCTCAACACATTCCCTTATTTCATAAAAATGTACAAAGATGAACTGCTTGGATGAAAGACAACACTACACTGAATAAAGATAAACTGTAGTGATTTGAATGGCTCAACCTGTGAGGGCTCTAGAAGACTAATCTTCCTTCTGCCCTTATCTTAACCTCATCTAACGTCAGCACAGTGCTCCACGTGGCTCAGTTTTATTCCAAGCTAATATATCTAGAGTAAAAATGGCCATCATTCAGCCAGGCACAAACATGCTTCTATTACCCTTATTTTCTCATGGCTATACATAACTGACACGCAAATAGATGAAAACATACACATCCACTTCTGAAGGCAGCAGAAAATGGAAATATTGTTTACTGCTATGACGAAAATGCTCTGATTCCAAGAAAAAATAAGGGGAAAAACAGGAATAAACACACATACATTCCAGCCATGGGGAGGCGCCAATGTGGTGCAAATACAAAGTTTTACTTTTTTTGTTGTTGTTGTTTTTAAACAAGAACAAATATGGAAGTTTCTGTTCCCTACGAGATCTGAGAATCAATAGAAATGTCATCAAAATGGATTTGTTATTGTCTTTGAGGCACTCTAAACTCGGTTTTCTGATCAATGACTCAGGGGAATCATGTGTGAATCTGACACAGCTGAATCATGAAACAGCACAACCAATTTCATTCATAGTTTTAGCAATTTCATCTAGGGCTGAATGATTAATTGCATTTGCGATAATATCGCAATATGAAAAATTTTGATTTTTCAATTGCAGAGGCTGCGATTACACGGTCACGTGACAGGCGAGAGTAAAGAGGTGTGTTCGACTTGAAGATCATATCGTGTATGACATCAAAGTACGGCGAGCGAGAGAAAGCATAAGGAGACGTCCGCGCTCTCTTATAGCTCTCTCAGTACTTTGATGACACACCCATCGGTCTAAGCACCGCTGCTTCAAGTCGAGCGCGGGCCATCAGCAGAAAAAGAAAAGAAATAAGTAAACAGCCAAAGGACGTAACTTAGAATGGGAGATGGATCGGTTTGTGAAAGCGAAGAGAAAAGCCAAAGATGAAGTCGCACAGACCCAGGCAGGTGCTGGTCATTTAAAAGCTAAATGCAGAAAATAAGAAAAGGCATATCTTGCTCTCGGCTTTACTCACCATGTTTATACCAGACGCTACAGTTGTCGCGCCGTGTCGTGCGGGCCGAGCCGCAACAGCTCTACAGCTGGATGGCGACAAAAGCGCGGTGGAATCTTTTACTTTGTGTCAGTACGTCATAGATAGAACAAGGCATCAGTTTAATGTAGGGTTTCGTCGTGTTGCGTCGCATCCAGTGCAGACAGCGTCACTGATTATAATGGTTTCTACTGTATTTTGCAATGTACTGTGATTGTAGTTGTTAAATAAAAATGTCATTCACATCAATTCATGCATCACCTAATTTCATCGTAACATATAGGCCTGACCTACAGAAAAGAAAATGTATGTTTAATCTAATATTGTGTTGGTCATACTATACAATGATTTATAGCTTGTCTTTGTTGAATAATACAGAACATAAAGAGCTTTAAAAAAATAATTGCATATTATATCGCAATCGCAATATTGGTAAAAAAAAAAATTTGCATTTTTATTATTTTCCAAAATCGTTCAGCCCTAATATCATCCACTCATAAACAGCACAAATCTATTTCCAAAAGCAAAGTGAAGATTTAAATAACACACAAAAACAAATTCACAATCTTTCGAACTCTTTCATAACATTCGAGAATATTATTGACAATAAAATGCTAAAAGACAGAAATAGCGAGACCTGGAGCTGGGCTCTTTGGACTTAAGCAACTACATCGTAACCTCTCAACCACACCAGCAACCACTCAAAACACCTTAAGATGTGTATATATACATGCAGCATCTTTATTGCTTGTTGTCGTGACTCTCTGTACTGTAAGCACCACTCGTTACTATTGCTGTCACTTATAGTAATTAGAATTAAAATCACTACGACTGACAACCATTTGTTTTCCATGCATCTCTTTTAGTATAGCCATGTATATAGATAGAGACGAATAACGCAGAATAACTAAGCTATAAACTTATTAATAGTCCTCACAAAAGACATAAAGATTGCACATAATGACAGGAACATGGCTCAATGAAGGTGATTTAAAATTTGACAGTAATTGTCTTGAAATTGATTATTTGCTCCGGTGAATTTACTCTAATGCTGTGGAATGTCACGACGATGCTGCTACATTTGCATTGTAAGGTTAAGTCATGTCATGATACACGTTGCTGCCACAGTTAGCTTGGTAAAAGCATCTCCACACCTATACGCATCAGTGCTAAAATATTAAAGGTTAAAAAATGAAATAGTATTTGCTTCTCTGTCCTAGCTTGCTCGTACTCAAGATGGGAGACGTGTGAGTTCCACTGTCAAAGTCTTCGCTCTTTACTCAAACTTTTCTCGAATTTGCTGGACACGCCCACATGTGGTCACCAGAGGTGGCTCGTGATGCCAGAAGTTGCCAGCTCTCATTAAAAAAAATTAAATAAATAATAATCAATGACATTAGTGTTGCTGGAATTTGCCACATGTGTGGACGGGGCTTTACTGGCAATAAAACAGCACGCTGGCAAACACTCTAGAAACATGACAGCGAGTGCTGTTTTTCTGCATTGGCAGGCGACTTCCCCCCAGACTCGGAAAAGCGACCAAATGCGCAGACATCTAGTGAAATGCGTTTTCCCAAAACATCAATTGAAATAATTTCTGATATGCAGAACGAAATTCTGCAGATGACAAACTTCAGTCTTTGCATTTTGCGACTATTTTTTCTGCCGGTGCGACTAATTTTTGTGAGAGGTCGCACTGGCGAGACCACCGCGTTATCCAACTCATAAGAGCTGCCATTTCTGTTGCATTTGAGAAACATCAAACGGCAAACGTAACTATAGCGGAACTAAACCATGCCGTTTATCGCGACGTAAACAAACTTGTTCGAGCTCAGAACAGCTTTACCTGGGAATCCAAAGTTGATTTCGTGACACGGTTACAGAACAGCATCTGTGAATCGCAGCAGGAATCGTTTGAATTCACCGGCACCGTCACCGCAACATGATAAGCAGTGTTGGGTGCAATATATTACAAGTAACGCAAGTTACGTAATCATTACTTCTAGTAAAGTAACACATTAGAGGCGCCGACGCTGCCCCTGCTATACGCCTAATTTACAAGAGAATATCTGAGTTACTTTTTCAATTAAGTAATGCAAGTTACTTTTTTTTCTTCAATTTATTGATTGACAGCTCTCTTGTCCCAATGTTGAGAGAAATCAGAAGATGTTACATATTTATATATATTAAAATAAATATGAATATGCATTAAATCATCTCACTCACAAAAAAAAACAAACCCAGATTCAACATTCTAAAATGATAAACCGAATCAACTTCATATATGACGCAATACCTGCAATTAAATTTAAACACAAATCGGGCTTTATGATTTATTCCCTTCTATTTAATCCAATTCTATTTGCTTCTGAGCTTCGATGATCTAGTTCAACCGTACTAATGAGCACAAATGACTCTAGACGAACATTTGTGTGTCTTTTTTTACTGCTGAAGTGTGTTGAAATTTCTTCTTCATTCTACTGTACGGATGTAAATTTACATTTCCCTTCAGCCTGATGCTTATTCACTTCACTTTTGGTGTGAAAAGGCTTTTATATTTGCCAAAAAAATTACTTTTTATTTTAAAAACAAACAAGCAAGCCCTGTTCAGATTTTAAAAGTAACGCAAAAGTAATGTAATGCATTTCTTTCCATAAAAAGTAACTAAGTAACTTAATTAGTTACTTTTTTATGGAGTAATGCAATATTGTAAAGCATTACTTTTAAAAGTAACTTTCCCCAACACTGATGATAAGGTTGCTGCGAGAGCTAGTGAGAATCATTCAAATTCCGCACAGAATTTTTTTGTTATAAACAGCGCTGACATACGTCAGGAAACCAGAAGCGGTAACGCTAACTGTAACCATGGTGTTGTGGCAGAAATAGTCGAATGCATTACATGATTCTCTTTTCAGGGTTTTTACAACCTTTTGAGAGAGAAATTCAAGTACTTTTCAATGACTTTCAAGCATTTCACACAACTATTTCCAGCACTTTAAAGCTCTAAAATGATTCAATTTGAATCTTATTTTTAATGGGATGACCAAAATATACTTTGTGGTAAACAAACACTTGTGTAAAATTAAAAAAATACACCAAATCACAATTATAACCAGTAGACGGCAGCAGAGGAGAACTTATTGGCTTATTAGTCATTCATTTAATTTAATTTCTCTATATTTTGAAACTATCAAAATCACTATTATAAAATATCAAATAATCAAGAAATCAGATTTTGTCATAATGTCACGCGCGAATCCGTACCCGGAATCTCTACACTTTTTTTGTATAAGTAAGAAAGTGTCCTTGAAAAAGCAAACTTTTCTTCATTTGCTACTAAATCACAAATAATCCTGAGGTTATGGTCTTCCATATACTAGAAGAATAATGGTGCATTAATAAGAGTGGAATATATACATTTTCTATATAAAAATTTGATTTTGCACCTGTTACGGTTAATAAAAGTACATTTTGTATGCATCTTAACTTAAGCTAGTGCTTTATCTACTGTCAAAAGAACACGAAAATTAACATGTCATATTATTAGTATCTGCACTTATTAATGCAAAACAATAGTAATTTTATGATTAAATGATCTATATTTTAATACACACCCGCGACAACCACCCCCAGCGCTACCAAATCTGCTCCTGGCGCCACCATCTGTAGAACTTAGTGGCGCTGGTGCCCCTGCCCTCAAATGTTAGTCTGGAGCCCTGATTGGCAAGCACCACTCACATTTTCTTCAGAAATGTACCAATTTAGTCAATAATGCTTTAGTTGTTGTCATCCCATGTACATGTACACTAAGCTCCAAATATGTGCTATGAATTACTCATTTGTAATATGTCTGCCAAGTAATTAAATGTGAAAATAAACAAATTCAACTAAATTCAGGAAACTTTTGTACAAAAATGAATAGCTCAATCATTGTGCTGTATACCACCAAAATCCTTCTCTAAATGACAGGCTTCTGCAATACCACAAAACAAAGAAGGGTAAAGCAGGACTCCACTGTTCAAGAGACAGGATGCAAATCTCTGATATTAGATTACAAGCATGAATGATGAAGTGGAGAGGACAACATCACTGGATGTGACGTCCAAACCCACGTCACTCGCATGGGTCTGAAACGAGATGGAGAGGCAGGTTCAGCGCTCATCAGAGTACCACTTGTTCCATGAAATCGCACTGAGTCAGTCTTCCATTGAGCTTTTGTTAAGGCACTATTGATGACACATCTGTCTCGGAGACGAGCGGGAGCACTGATCTATTTCAGTAGAGCAGGGGTCCTGATCTGAAAGCCTCCAGAAGTAAGTCATCAGACTGGCTGATTTTAAAACATATGCCACCTTGTTCAGCTCTCTCTAGTCTTTGGCTAAAGGTCTCAATGTTTGTGCCTTCCTCATGAAAGGATATGGAACGGGGTGAGTCACTTCAAAGGTGTGGATGAACCATGATAAATGTCATACCGAGACTGACAAAGGCACACTGATAGCAGTCAACAGGTAGAATAAACCCAGGGAAAGTGTAGAGTCCTAAAAATGTCATAGTGACATTCAAAAACAGTCAAAACCACATTGTTGAAAGCAAAAAGAGAAAATGACAAAAAACAAAATCAGCATCAGTTTTAAGTTGTTATAAATGTGTTCTCAAAAGAGTTGAACTCTTGAGAAAAAAGAAAAAAAAAACCTGGAGCAAAAGCAGCGCAAAAAACATGTAATGCCAAGAACAACAGGAACATGCTGCTCTCGCCTCAACCGAGGGTTAAGAACTGACAGTCCTTCCGGAGGTAAAAACCGAACTGAACTGAACGAAAGGACCTCAACCCCAGCCTCAAATCAACAGTGACCAGCTTTTGTGCACCTAATTCTGATCTAAAAGCCAACAGCACCAGTCTTTAGAACAATGAGGGGGGAAAAAAAGTCTATCAGAAGAGAATATTTATCTACTCAATAGAGACAAACACAAATGAATCTAAGCCTCTCAGCCTAACCTAAAAAAAATAAGCACAATGTGTGTCTCAAAGAAAATAAATTTGGCAGCAAGTGCCATTTATTTACCTCAGACTTGTGGTGGAAGTCACAGTTATAGCGCCTGAACTCCCACGGCTTGGGGCTCCAATTGCGGGTCTCCCCTAATACAGCCATCCTCTGTACTTCCGTCTCACTCTCTGTTCCCATTCATGAGTGCCACTGAGACACACCAGCTATTCCTTGACTGCTGCACGCACACACACACACGAGCATGTTCTCGCTTGGCCACAAGCGCAGCAAAAAAGAGCGATGCATGAGCAACAGCACACACAACGATGGGGGTGGCTGAGGGAGGTCTTATTGAATTAGGTTCAAGCAGCTACATGCTGTTGCGTTCACGTGTGTGGGCTCACAATTACTCGTTCTGCTCTGCCTTGCTCACTCCTTTGTCTCGCAACACAGCTGGTTATCCTAGTTCCCCGATCACTCTGATATAAGTCTCATATACTGCATTACTGACACATTCTCCATGTCCCTTTCCTATGCCAGCATGCAGTTTTAGACAAAGCAATGTGTGTTTACACACACATGTAAAAAAAAAACAAAAAAAACATTGAATCTTCACTTACTGTAGCCCGCATCTCCCTCTCATCCAGCCAAAGCTGCTTCAACAGGCTGGCCGATATTTTAAGGTATCTGGTATCTGGTACCCTCCCTGTGCTCCGGGGGTCCGAGCCACCCTTCTCCGGCTTCACCCGGTGCTCATGAGATTGGAAGGACTGGGCGGTGTGCTCGACACATGGGGGCCTGTGTGAACTCTTCACCCTCCTAAGCAAAGCCCCGGCGAGAGGAAGGGATAGAGGTCTCGCTTAAGTGCGGTAGCTGGAAGCTGTTCACAAGATAACAGGAGCAAAGCCCATGTTTGCGCTCTCCCTTTCTCTTTTGTTAATCTCTCCTCCTGCTCTCTCTGCAGTAGATGGATGACTCTCTCTCCCTCTTCTCTCTCTTTCTGGCTCCAACTCTGCCTCGCCACCACCGCCAGTCTCCACGGCAACCCCTTCAACAAATAAGCCCTGGCAATGTCCGCAGCGCGCCACCAATGAGGAGGACAGCTAATCGCCCGTGTTCTGCTCACAGGGGGAGGAGGAAAACAAAAAGGAGCGAGGGAGGAAGGCCACGGACGAGTGGACACAATTGCTCTTTCCTTCGTGGGTCTGTAATTCTCACCTCTCCCTCTGTGCCATTCTGGCATTGACTCGTGACTGTTCTGTCGCGAGTGTTTGTGTGTGAAAGCGAGTGAATATGGATGTCGTCCAGACTTTACAACACACCTTCAGGTAGTGCTAAGTACTGAACTGGCATGAATCCAGTAATTAAACACAAGGATAGGGATCCTCAAGTTATCCACATCTCCTTTGTTCAGCGTTTTGCTTTGGTGACGACAATAGTAAGGTGGCACAGAGCGACATGCGCTCATTCACCGACAGACACTCACGCACAGTCCCCCTCCCCCTCTAAGAATCTGTCATTCTTTCTATTCTCTATTCACAGAGCGACGCTGCTTCTATTAATACCATGATCGATGCACAAGGAAATGAAGTTGAGGTAATGTAACCGCTTCTTTGGTGTGGAGGAGCACCTCAGCCCTCACCTCTATTACAGCAGTGTGATTTGGTCTATTGCTGGAGGAGACAGCATGGAAAGAGAGGTGTGAAAGGTAGCCACATCAGTGTTTCCCCACAGACTTACACTTTATGTGTGGCGGCACTTCCCGTGGGGGAAATATATATGTATATAATGTAAATATAAAACAGAAGACGGGCTTACTGAAAGTGCAAATTCATTCTCTGCCAGCAGGAGGCGCTTTAAGAGCAGCAGAAACAGCGGTTTCCCCGGTAACGGCTGAAATCAAAACAGTGCTGCGCTCATGAATCCTACTTTATCAGATCAAATGAAAATGCAATGGAAGCTTTTCTGAAGACAATCGGTTCCTTCAAAAAAAAGATACATTTATATAAAAACTCCTGCGCCTCGTTTTGATTTTGAAACATGCAGTGCTCATGCTTATTCAATGAAGTCAAAGCATTTTGAAAAATCTATTTGCGGCGGTAAGTGTTGATATTGTGGCGGGCCGCCACAAATAAGTCAATGTAAGGGAAACCCTGCACATAAATAGTAGTAGGGTTGGGTATCGCTTGAATTATATCAATTCCGATTCTTTTCGATTCCCAGTTTCGATTCCAATGTGATTAAATAATGATATCAAACATTTATCCTGTCTCTCTTTTTTGCAAACCATTTATTGGAGCTGAATACCATGAACAAAAATCAACAGGCTACATAAAAACTGGACTCTTTAAGAGCTGTTTGTGCACAAAATAGAACTGCATGATCCTGGATAAATTTAGTTTTTTTTTTCCTTTTCTTTTTTTCCCCAATGGAAGTTGTGGTTCTCTCATGATTCTGAAGAAAAAAAATTAGACAACTAAACAAAATCACATGTAATTTATGAATTAATGATTAAATGACTCATTACTGGATGAATCAGCGTTCTTGAACGAATCTCTTGTGATTCAAAGACAAATACATTTTAATAGCCCCTTTTCGCCACCTACTGGCGTAACAATGTAATCGATAATCTTCATTTGAAGCATCAAGTTATTTTCAAAAGGTGATTTATTCTATTTTAAATCGCTACCATACACATCGTACACACAGTTTATATCTGAACTATAAACTTTTATCCCAGTACTTCTGTGATTTGAATGTTTGTAACACAGAAATAATGATAATGTGTGGCTGAAAAGACTGTGAAGCTGTTTCATTCATGACAGATGACAGCTGCTCTCTTTAGGTCAATGGCAGCGCGAACGCAAATTTAAATGTTCAAATCACACTGGTGTGATCGTACGCTGCACGGACGAACAAAGTGATCACAACATTGATCGTACCCGTCAAAGGTTGAGGAATGAAACAGACAAATCATTGTAATTTAGGAATAGAATCACGTTGGTGTTTGAATCGTGTTCGCGAATTTAACGATCTATTAAATTAAAGTGCTTTGTCATGTTGGTGGTGACACCTCTCTTGCAACATGTTTAGCTATCACAGATATTATACTTAGCTTTTTTGGCTTCTGATCGCAAATGTAGCCAAACTTTGGAGCACTTAGATTAGCAAGCAAGGTCCTGGCAGATCGCTAGGTCCGGTCCTCACAGATGAAGAAAAAAAAATAAAAAAAAAATGCGCATAGGAAGCGTAGGCGGAATCGAAATTTTAAAGGTGCCATAGAATGGAAAACTATTTACCTTGGCATGAGTGAACATAACTGTTTGTACATGAAAATTGACGTAACAGAGCCCCAACACCATTGTTTCCACTTCTTCTGGACACTGGGCATGCAAAGACCACTGCAAATAGCCGATAGAAACCATACACGACTGTGACGTTCAGTCGGGATAACTCTAGTATACGCCCCCAACATTTGATATACCCGCCCAGTTCTATGCCAGCCTTCCAGACCGAACCTGCACAGGCGAATATCAGAAGTTCGGCAGGGCATTGTGAAAAGCAAACGCGAGGATAAAGAAAAATGGCAGTCATGGAAATAAAGGTATGTTCCAGGTGGCAGGGATGGGTTGGTTGTTGTATTCAGAATAGGCACGGGGGAAAACAAAAATGCGTTCTTAATAAAATAACGCGAGCCACTAAAGGGACATGGTTGGCTGCTTGCTAGCGGTAGCCTGTTACAGGACATAAAATTTCACTTACCACATAAACATAGTAAGGAGAGATGACTGAGGATGATGGCGGATGTTGGCGAATTTTTTACAGATCCTGATAACCACTGACAAGCATCTGATCTTGTAAAATGTGTGGTAAGTACTGCCGCTCCACAGTATAAACAGACTACGTGCGATCGCAAATCTCGAAAATGAAAGTAAAAAGCGATCGTGCATTCGAATATATTAATAGCGGCTCCCTGATGCCCGCATTTTATATACAGTATAATTACCCAACGAAATAACTGCGAGAGAGGGTGTAGAAAAACATATTTCCCCTGTGTTTCCTTCATGCTGTGTGAGCTACTGAAATTAGCCACACTGTGAAACAGCCAATCAGAGCAGAGCTCAACATTATTATTCATGACCCTTCCAAATAAGGTAAAAGCAGGCCATTTCATTCTAGAGACAAATCCTAGGGTTGTAAATGGACATGTAAAACAGTTTCTGGAGATATTTTGCCCTTACCTAAGCCACATACCTTCTATATAGATATCAAAGAACAATTTAAAATATTCAGTATCAATGCATTCTATGGCACCTTTAATTTGACAACAAGTATCCGATTCCTGACCTTAAGTATCCGATTCTGGAATCGTAATCGATTTTCGATTCCCAACCCTAAATAGTAGTGACATCCCTGGATAATTTGAACCTACCTGTTTCCTTTTGAAAAAGAACAATTAAGCTTGTCCTTCATAATCTTCAATACAGAAGGGAGGTAAAAGAAGATTCGAGTTTCTCTGACATTTCTCAAACTACAAAACACAGTACTTAGACTAGAACTTCCTCTTATGATGGGAATGCCCAAAGGCAGCTTGCAGTCTTTTATATAGCACTGATCCCAAAAATCAGGCCCTTTACTTATTGAGTTCTCAAATACCTAACCTGTGTGTTGCAGTCAAAACCAGACTAGTCCAACAAGAGATTTGTTTTCCTTAAACCTGTAAGAAAGAGTACAGCAACAGGGACATCCAAAATCACATCTTGGAAATTTGTAGTTGACAGTTGGATAGTTGATGGGTTGCTTGAACAACTAGTTGGTTAAGGAAACCCTGTATAATTAAACTAGCTTAAAACAAATTTAGCAGACCCCTAACTGACAAATATTCAACAAATGTACAGTGGGTACGGAAAGTATTCAGACCCCCTTAAATTTTTCACTCTTTGTTATATTGCAGCCATTTGCTAAAATCATTTAAGTTAATTTTTTTCCCTCATTAATGTACACACAGCACCCCATATTGACAGAAAAAAAAACACAGAATTGTTGACATTTTTGCAGATTTATTAAAAAAGAAAAACTGAAATATCACATGGTCCTAAGTATTCAGACCCTTTGCTGTGACACTCATATATTTAACTCAGGTGCTGTCCATTTCTTCTGATCATCCTTGAGATGGTTCTACACCTTAATTTGAGTCCAGCTGTGTTTGATTATACTGATTGGACTTGATTAGGAAAGCCACACACCTGTCTATATAAGACCTTACAGCTCACAGTGCATGTCAGAGCAAATGAGAATAATGCGGTCAAAGGAACTGCCTGAAGAGCTCAGATACAGATTTGTGGCAAGGCACAGATCTGGCCAAGGATACAAAAAAAATTTCTGCTGCACTTAAGGTTTCCTAAGAGCACAGTGGCCTCCATAATTTTTAAATGGAAGACGTTTGGGACGACCATAACCCTTCCTAGAGCTGGCCGTCCAGACAAACTGAGCTATCGGGGGAGAAGAGACTTGGTGAGAGAGGTAAAGAAGAACCAAAGATCACTGTGGCTGAGCTCCAAGAGATGCAGTCGGGAGATGGGAGAAAGTTGGAGAAAGTTGTAGAAAGTCAACCATCACTGCAGGCCTCCACCAGTCGGGGCTTTATGGCAGAGTGGCTCTCCTCAGTGCAGACACATGAAAGCACGCATGGGGAGTTTGCAAAAAAAACCGAGGACTCAAGATGGTGAGAAATAAGTTCTTGGTCTGATGAGACCAAGATAGAACTTTTTGGCCTTAATTCTAACCGGTATGTGTGGAGAAAACCAGGCACATGCTCATCACCTGTCCAATACAGTGAAGCATGGTGGTGGCAGCATCATGCTGTGGTTTTTTTTTTCAGCTGCAGGGACAGGACGAGTGGTTGCAATCGAGGGAACGATGAATGCGGCCAAGTACAGGGATATCCTGACGAAAACCTTCTCCAGAGTGTTCAGGACCTCAGACTGGGCCGAAGGTTGACCTTCCAACAAGACAATGACCCAAAGCACACAACTAAAATAACAAATGAGTGGCTTCACAACAACTCTGTGACAACAACTTCTTGAATGGCCCAGCCAGAGCCCTAACTTAAACCCAACTGAGCATCTCTGGAGAGACATAAAAATTGCTGTCCACCAACGTTTACAATCCAAACTGACAGAACTGGAGAGGATCTGCAAAAAGGAATGGCAGAGGATCCCCAAATCCAAATGTGAAAAACTTGTTGCATCTTTCCCAAAAAGACTCATGCTGTATTAGATCAAAAGGGTGCTTCTACTAAATACTGAGCAAAGGGTCTGAATACTTAGGACCATGTGATATTTCAGTTTTTCTTTTTTAATAAATCTGCAAAAATGTCAACAATTCTGTGTTTTACTGTCTATGGGGTGCTGTGTACATTAATGAGGAAAAAAAATTAACTTAAATGATTTAGAAATGGCTGCAATATTAACAAAGAGTGAAAAATTTAAGGGGGTATGAGTACTTTCCGTACCCACTGTATATGCTAAATAGCTAAGCTTAACACTATTATGTCCGCGCGGGGTGTGCAATATGACAATTTTAGATCGTGGACGATTAAAATGTCTCCACGATCAGCTTTTGAAGAATTATTGTAGTATCGTGCTACAGCATACATTCTATCAGTAGCAGTTCTGGTGTCTCCATCTCAATATAGGCTACTGTTCAACGTGACATGCATTCACATCAAATGTTAACTCGGCAGTAGAGTTACACTCACGGGACACTGCACTTCGCAATCACAAAAGTACATTATTTGCATGTGCTTTAAAGCCTTGCTCGCTTTTTCTGAGCACGTACACCTGAAGCATGCGCACACTAAAAAGCCTGTCAAACGGCTCCTGATTACTGGACTTTTTGCTTTTTACTGATTACTGAAGTCAACGTTCACGTCTAATTGTGCTAATACTGTCAAAAACACACAAGGTTTACATATAAACACAGTTGGTTATGTCCAAAGTGAAAGTCAACAGTTGAGAGAACAACGGATGCGTGCCTGTATATTAGACGTGTGCAGGTCTTAAAGTGACAGCAGACTGTAGTAAACATGCTGCCTCTTGTCATTAATTACAATAACTTACTCACCCTCACGTTGTCCCAAACCAGTATTAATCTCTTTCTTGTGCTGAACACAAAAGAAGATATTTTGAAGAATACCAAAAGAGTTGCTGGTCTTTGAATTCTTCAAAATAACTTTCATGTTCAACAGAGGAAACTCATTCAGGTTTAAATCAACTTGAAAGTGAGTAAATGTTGACAATTTTCATTTTTGGGTGAACTATCCCTTTAATGTTAATAAAACAACAAAACACAAAAAGAAAAATCACACTGTTCTTGACTGAAGAACTTTAATACAGTTGCTTTAATAGGAATCAATGTATGATTTATACAGTGAAGTGTATGCAGTGTTCTATTTTTATATTTGTTCATTCCATTTCTTCAATGCTACTGCTAAATATACTTACTGTACCTGAAAAATAAAGCATTTTTTGTTTTATTTGTATAATGTGTATTTGTAATGTGTATCTTTGTTCTTATTTTTTAATAACAAAGATAAAATAATGACAGATTTTATCTCCACCCACTTTGGCCTAAATATCTGCCATTGTTTTTTATTTTTATTATAATGGTCTTGAAATGTATTATTTGCACAGATTAATTTACTCTAATGCTGTGGAACGTCACGACGATGCTGCTACATTTGCATTGTGAGGTTGTCAATTCATGATGCACCGTTACTGCCACAGTTAGCTCGGTAAAAGCATCTCCACACCTACATGCATGAGTGCTAAAACATATATATTTTTTTAGCTTTAATAGTCAATCATCCTGACTCATCATCCTAGTATAATAGCTGTTCATGTAGTTATTTTTCTGTACATATTCAAGCAAACTGGAAGCCAATTTCTTTAATATATTCAGACTATAAATTGGGGCAGTAAAATGTCAGATAAGAGATTTAGCATCCAGGTGGTTGAGTGACAATGATTTGCATGAGCAAAGATTAGACATGGGAACATTGTTTCTCTAATGCGTCATGGCAAGGCTGAACTTGCCGGGTTTAGGCACAAGGCCATCAGGAGGTAGTGGGAAGCGAGAGTGATTAGCAAACACAGCTACAGTGGTTAGCGCTGGCTTTATTACCCTGGAGATGGGCCAGTGGTGCCTTTGCGTTCTCGGCTGTTAGCAACTGACGTCTGTGCTTCTCCGATGAGTCAGGGCTCAGGTTCCTCACTATTTGTTCCTCTTTAATTGTTTACCGTGTGGCAACGTGGCACTGCAGCTGAACTGACACTAAACAGAAATATGTGACGTTGAAGAGGAGCCTCTGGATATTGGTGCCATGCAGAAAAGAGCAAGAACCATGAAGACATGGGCTCAAATAGCCTCAGGTAACTGAGCTCTGGCAGAAGAGCCTTACAGTGACACTGTAGGACATATTGATTTACATAGCAAAGAGCCTCAAGACATCAATGACTGATGGTTTCTGAGGATGACGGTTTTCTTGGCACCCAAAGCAGTGGGTGATGCTGTTGGTCCAATAAAGCCTTCTGCAGTTAGTTGCCATTTCCTCCTCCTTCCTTGACTTCTCCTCAAGCCTGATGTGGCACACAGAGGCTCCCACTAAATATTGTCAGCTTGAATAAAGGTGTCAATAAGGAATTCGATGGTAATCAGCTGAAGTCATTGTTCACTGCATTTGAAAAGCAATTACAGGTGATTATCTATAGGAAAGGAATGCTTTATAATAAAATAGAAAATAAAGGTTTGGATAAAAGTGTCTGCTAAAAGAATGAATGTAGAAGTAAAGCAGAAAAACTCTCACAAAAGAAGCACTTTTGAGTAGTAAAAGCAAAGTGCAAAACTGTGACAAGCAACTGATCTCCGACAGTCAACCTGAGGCAGAAACCTCTTCTGCAAGGTATGACCTTATCCTTCGAAGGATTACACAGAATAAACTGCTAGCATCAAAGCTGGACTGCTATCTGCAATTTGCATTTCATGACACACAGTATAGGTGAAGCTGAACTAAAGGTGAATGGGAGAGAAGCAGCATTGTACAGAGTCATTATGTGAAAGCAACCTCACCCTATTGATCAAACTCCTTTGACATGATGGTGCTGACAAGAGTGAGAATTCTGCTCCACAACAGTGAATGGGAGACGGTTACTTGAGATGACTTTGTCAGCTCTACAAATAATTGTCCATTTTCTCTCCTATTAGGTGATAAGTGAGACACCCACTAGAGAGAGGGAGAAAGCCAGAATCTCATTGCTATGGAAACATTGCTTAGTTCACCAATGAGCACAGGAATGAGTAACATGTGGGGGGTAACAAAGGGAAAGATTAATGTTTGGTTCAGCCATTTTATGGTTTCAGAGGGCACGGCTCAATGAACGGCCGTAACTCAGGCACTGTGTGTTATCACGACCACTTCACATGAATTCACCCCGAGCTCTGGCCTTAGGCCCAGCTGTGCGTCTTCTGTCCACCTCGTCACGGCAGGATGGCGTTAAGTGGAGCGGTGGGGAGTGGGGGGCTCTTCACTTTCATATCACCCGACTGACATACTCAATAAAAAAAACAGCCTCATTATAGGTCTGCACGATTATAACAAAAATCATAATTTTCGATTATTCCCTTATTACAATTATCACAATTTACATTGAATGATGTTTATATACCATTGCTTGATGCAACTGCATGCCGTGTTTTTATATGAAAATAAACAAGCTGAAAACACTAACTGAAAAACCTTTAATGCTTTTCTATAGTATTAAGCCTCAAATGTCAAATATACTGTACATCGGATTGGTTTCTTCTTTAAATTATAAAAATATGAATGGTATTATAATGTTATACTAAAACAATGGAAAAACCCTTAAGATAACATGTAGAAAGAAAAAAAAACATATCTTAGGTGTGCATATCTTAAGTGGACTTTGAACGATTAATTGCCGCATTGAACGATTACGTAATTGTGGCATCCATAATTGTAATTGCGATTAGAAAATTCGATTAATTGTGCAGCCCTACCTCATTATCCACATCATGGTGGGGGTTATTTCTTTGTGTGCTAAAGAGCAGTTTAATTATGTAGATTAATGCATTCACCAAAAAAACAACAACAAAAAAAGTTTCAGGTTGGATAAGCAAACTATGAGAAACATTGTGATGCATATTGATTTCATAATTAAATCAAGAATAAAATTGTGAAGAAATTCCCATAGTATCGGTGAGAAAGACTGAACCTTTAGAACCAGTTTCGGCATCTCTCTACCATGATTCATTTTTGTCCAGGATGCGGATTCGTACAATTAACGCTGACTGGGAAATGTCAGTTTCAGAGTTTTCCGCTTATTTATTTCTTTACAAACTGAACTGTAGAACAAATTATTTCAATGTCCAAATAAACAAAGAAAAACCTGAGAACAAATGACATATATCAAGATCCGGATGTATTGGAACAACTCTAATTGCATTTACGAATCAATAAAAGTAAACATTGTAAGCTTTAGGCAAGAAAAGCTTTTGTTTCGCTATACTGGTTAGTTTTTTTCTGCGGCAAGTACAATGTTAACAAGAAAGTGTACAAGATCAAAAGGAAAGTGAATCAAAAACATATCAGTGCTTTCTGGTCGATTTTGAGCCATTTAAACAAGGGTCTTTTCAGCACAACTAACATCACTCTGTTCTTATCCAGCACAGACTTCCTGCAGAGTGGCTCATTCTACCCTGCTTAGAGTCTTTGCTCTTAAGGTAAGCCTGACTGCTGCTTCAAAAAGCCTTGTGCACATAAAACCAAAGTGTTTGAAGACCACATAAAAACCTGAAACGACCCGAGGCAGAAGGAGGAAAAGGCAAATAAATGAAAGCGTAAAAAGGCCAGATGTCAGTGCTTACAGACGGCTGCTGAGAGGAGGGAGAAAGTAGGGTTCCACCAAATCTTTACAATGAAGAGAACAGCTGGGTACCTGGGCTATTAGTAAGCATTGACAAACAACAGCCTGATTCATCTTGCCCTGGTTCTAGCACAGACAAACAGGCAGGCAGAACTGCAGGGAGCAGAGAAGAGAGACATAGGTGGCGTAGTCAGAGCGGCGAGGCAGGAGGGAGAAATTAATAGGAACTGTGAATCACTATGCACGCACTCCAATTTGCTTTCATGAAAGAGCAGCAACGTTGTTTCCAGGGGTATTCCACACTGATATTTAGTTCCCCTCGTTTCAACTGCGATGCCAAATGCACAAGCGCTACGCGGCACACAGGAAGCGGGAGGAGGGAACCCGGTTGCTGAGTGAGAGTCCAGCGGGAAAGGTCAGGTCAGAGGCATAAGTCATCATGGCACATTGTCACTACTGTTTTCGCCAGAATGTGTCACTCGGTCCGGGTCACGGGGACTCAGAAAACTCCTGCCGTCAGTTTCGTATTCTCACATGTACCCAGTCTCTCTTGCACAAGCACATTTCCTCTGACACACAGACCAGCTAACACCAGGAGTCACTTAGTTACACTTACTTTACCTTGAGCTCTCCCTGTTGCAAACATCAAACGCACACCTGGAGAGGCGCCACGGTCGTGATTAGTTGTAGGCGTAAAAGGCCACACATGAAGAGAAATGCCAAGGGCACAAACAAACACGGGGACAGGCACACGCTTGCGTGGTGATTAACACTGAACTAGCCCTAGCAAAGATTCATTTGTATTCTTGCACTGCTGCAGAGGCGTGACATGAAACCCATCATGCTATCTCTTGCATATCTGGATCCTGACAGACAACATCTACCTGTTCCCTAACGAGAGAAAGCGTCTGCATCCTAATCTTGCTTTCCACTGTCTAGACACTAAGAAAAGTAGGATAAAGCTTAAAAAAGCAAAAGGCATCATATGCCACACTCTACGGAAGCCAATTCTATAAATGAGTTTGCTTGGCAATGCACTTCCACAACCTGTGGTGTTATGAATGAGGCGAGCAGGAGCAGGTGATAAAAATGAATGGGGATGAAAAGGGTCATAGGAATGGAAGATTGGAGCAGGGGACAGTGCGTATGCATTTTCTGCTTCTTTAAAGGCAGAGTGAGGGATTTCTGGTAGCCAATGTTGATATTTGAAATCACCAAAACAAACACGCCCCTACCCCAAAAGGGCCTCTATTCTGATAGCTCCGCCCCACATATACGTACGCAACCCAGGCAACGATTAGTTCTGTGAAACAAAGCAAAACCAATGTTACACCGTGTCTACGGCGCAGTGCAACAAATCCCGACAGAAAACTGCTGCCGGGTTCTATTTATGACATGCGGACACAAATTTCAAATGGTTTTCAACAATCCTTTGATCGCGTCCAGTGTAGGCAGACCTTAGCAGTTGTAGACACTGTTACTCACCTATTGAGAAGAAACAAAGCAACCTCGGCGTCCGATCGCAGGTCTCCGCTCCTTGAGTTCTCTCCAGCGCTGGAAAGCTGATCCGATATTTACACGGGTCCTACTTCTTGCCTTATCGTTCCGCAGACGTTTTCCTCTTTTGTTTTTATCCTCCATCTCCATCTTTCTGTCACTCGGCTAATGTCGTCCCATGCACGTGAACGCGCTCTCCCTCACTTCACGAGTAGACACGCCCCTTAGGCGTTGGATACAAGTTTGTTTGGCGAGTTCGGCCCGAAGCAGTTTTAAGTGTTGTGAAAAATCACTTGCTATGACTGTAAGTGCTCAGCTGCCATAGGATGATGGGAACTCGCCGCAAGAGGTGAAAAGTCAACAGCACGCTAATAACAACAGCCTTGCCGAGCCTAGATAGACTACCATACACATAGTGGTGAGTAAAAACGTCCTTACTTCCAACCATTCTTAGACTTGGTTGATCTTAACGCCTCTGAAACGGGGTTAAACATTATCTGAATGCACTATATTTGACAAGCGACAGTCTAGTCTGGAATAATGGTAATTACCAATAAGACCTGGAAAGGAATCCAGAGAAAAAAAACAAAAACAAATGTATGAATTTTCATACAAAGTGAAAATGCATCATTTGAGACAGCAGTCACGGTCACTAACAGCGATGATGTGCTAAAAAGAACATTATTTTGTGTAAATTGGTGTAATGAAATGTGTTTATGAGGTTTAAGGTTAAAAAAAAACATTATTTCCACATACTGTACATTATTGTTTCTCCTCTATGCCCCGCCTTTCTGAAATGCGTCGATTTTTACAAAGCTCATCGGTCTGAAAAGCAAGGTGTGCTGTGATTGGCCAGCTATCCAGTGCGTTATGATTGGCCGAATACCTCAAGCATGTGACGGAAATGTTACGCCCCTTACCATATTGTGATGATGCCCTGTCAAGCCGGAGCGACGATTCAAAAACATGAAAACACATTATAAACTAGGCATTTGTTGCATCAGTGGGGACATAATTATGGATTATAATGACTTATACTGTCTTTTTGCGTTGCATTGCATCGCGCCGCGTAAGCATTAAACCATGTCTGCATTTGTGATCGGATAAATGACAAACAACAAGCCCTACTCTACACTGCCCAAAAAACTCGCTTTAAATAAAAAAATATAAAAAACGTACTTACAGTCTGTGAGTCAGAACAGCCGGCATTGTAGTCTACTCTACCAGGATCAGGAAACAGTCCTCCATAAAAATGTGCGCTGCACACATTGAATATTGGGTTTGAGTGTTCTGGAACAGTGTTGTAAATACAACTTAACCACTGATTTCTAGGGTTGCCAGTTTTGGAAGGCCAAACAAAGTAGTTTCGCTTTCACAACGAAACACAGCGTCACACACGGTGGCCTAGAGTGAGCAGAGGCCGGGGGCTAGAGTGAGGAATGGCCGGAGGGCTAGAGTGAGCGGAAGGCGGCAGCCTTGAGTGAGCAGAGGCCGGGGGATAGAGTGAGCAGAGGCAGCGGGCTTGAAAACAGCGCGGACGGCAGATTCGACGAAGGAGCGTCCGGAGGGCTTGCGGCAACCACATGTGACGACCCTGGGCTGGACTCCGCTTCGTCCAAGGTGAAAGCCGATCCGGCGATCCACAGCGCAAAGTTGTTGTATTTCTTCAGCGACCAGCACAGATCAGCTCCAGGCATGACGAAGCAGATATCGCCCTCTTTTGGAAGGCCAAACAAAGTAGTTTCGCTTTCACAATGAATCACACAGTGCCTTCACGACATGGCGGCGGCAACAACAATACTACAGTGAGAATAGAAGTTACGCCTTCTTTCTTTGCGTGAACATTTGGGCGGCGTTATGCAAATCTTCCCACATCGTGACGTAGACATGTGGGGTCGTGTTAGAACGAGCCGTTTTAGGTAGTTGTGGTTGACTCTTACAACTTTTATAAAGAATATCTCTTGGATTTTAAACTTTAGTCTTTGCAAATTTACAGATATTCTTTATACACCAAGAGCCTGTAACACTCCAAAGAGAAAGGAAAAATTGAAATCGCAACATATGACCCCTTTAAGAGAAATCAGCCTGACGTCTATGAAAGTGACAGTGGTGGCACCCAACCTCATCACATGCACTGACTCTCGCCATGACAGCCTTCGGAGGCAGCAACGGATTGACAGATCCTCTCCATGGCCGTAACTCCCATATCACACATCTCTGCGCTGGGTCAGGGTCAGTGACGTAAGGACAGACCAGAGCCACAAGAACTGATGCTGACACTTTGGGAGTCAGACCATTCCTTATCTACGATGACGGAATAGTAACACTTTAAGCATACTAATCACAAGAAGAATTGCAGTGCAGCGACTGAAAAAAACAAACCTAAACATAAACATAAACCCATTTCCAGCAACATGCTTTTCTTGTTGCTCTATTTTTTTTGTTTTCTGAAGCAACTTGGAGCATGTTTCATACTCGTTATCCTGGTTAATGCACGTTTCAATCTATAAGAATAATCAGCCTACACTACCAGTCAAAAGTTTTTGAACAGTAAGATTTTTTTTAATGTTTTTTAAAGAAGTCTCTTTTTCTAACCAAGCCTGCATTTATTTGATCCAAAAATACAGCAAAAGCGTAACATTTTGAAATATTTTTACGATTTAAAATAACTGCTTTCTATTTGAAGATATAATTTATTCCTGTGATTTCAAAGCTGAATTTTCAGCATCATTAGGCCTACTCCAGTCTTCAGTGTCACATGATCCTTCAGAAATCATTCTAATATGCTGATTTGCTGATTATCAATATTTAAAACAGTTGAGTAAATTTTTTTTTCAGGATTCTTTGATGAATAGAAAGATCCAAAGATCAGCATTTATCTGAAATAAAAAGCTTTTGTAACATTATACACTATACCATTCAAAAGCTCTTTTTAAAATTTATATTATAGAAATTCTTACTTTCATTTAGCAAGGATGTTTTAAATTGATCAAAAGTGACATTAAAGACATTTCTAATGTTACAAAAGATTTTATTTCAGATAAATAAGGGTTATTATGAAGTTCTATGCATCAAAGAAACTTAAAACATCTACTCGCTGTTTTCAACACTGATAATAAAAATAAATGTTTTTTGAGCAGCAAATCAGAATATGAGAATGATTTCTGAAGGATAGTGTGACTGGAGTCTATATGCTAAAAGCTCTGCTTTGAAATACAGGACAATTTATATTTTAATAGAAAGCAGTTATTTTAAATAGTATAAATATTTCAAAATGTTACTGTTTTTTTGTATTTTGGATTAAATAAATGCAGGCTTGGTGAGCAGAAGAGAATCTTAAAAAAACCATAAAAAATCTTACTGTTCAAAAACTTTTGGACTGGTATGTTAGCCTATAGTTTGAAGTAAAAAAAATTAATATTAATAAGGAGAGTCTGAGATTTATTTGACAGTGATTTCACATTTCATACCAATAAAGTCTGAATACCAATAAAAGGTGAACGTTTATTTATTTGCGCCATTTTTTTCCTAAAATATATAGTTTTATAGGAGTAGGTTTCAAATTTCAAAAGGTGTTGGCAAATTAATTTTTCATAAGTTCGTAGGTACAGACATCTGTTGTGGCCGCTCTTGGCCGTTTTTATGAGGCTTTTTATAGTGTTCATGATCAAATTGATCGTGATATTTATCGATATCGACTGATATGAAAAAAATATATTGTGATAATATTTTTGGCCATATCGTCCAGCCCTAGGTATCGCCCATCCCAGCTCTGCTTTGTTTACAGTGGTAACCAAGAAAACACTGTATCATTGCTGTTCACAGCGCCACCTGCTGTCAGAGAGTGAATCTGCATTTCATTCAGGTCGTCTGCCGTTTCGTTCAGATATGTTTTATGTAGTATAATTTCACAAAACTAAAGTCAGACCATTATGTTTCTGCTTCAACTTTCGAAATTATACAGTCTAATTTAGATTAAAAAACTGCTAATGTTGCATCTTTGTTAGGATCATGATTAAAAAGCAGTGGTTGCCTCTTAATTTTAAATGGAAAGAGCACAGACAAAGCCTTGTTTTGTTTATATGAAGATATTTTTTTTTTTTTGTGTTACTTATTTATTTGATTTGGGTCTTTTTAAAATTTCAGTTTAGTTTTGTTATATTTCAATTTCACAAAGAAACGTGCAGCAATAGCCTAATCAAATTTACTGAAACCTTTTCATTTACTGTATAATTTGTTCAATCTAATTTTGTTTAAAAAAAATTGTCAGAAAATCGAATCGTGAAATAAAAATTGGGAATTGAATCATGAGTGAGGGAATTGTTTACATCCCTATTCACCTGTGGAACACACACGCCCATGGGGCTGTGCAATTAATCGAAAAACAATTTCGATTTCGGCCTTCAACGATTATGAAAACACAATAATCGAGATCAAATCTATTATTGCGCCCCATTCCACCCCCTTTTCCAGCGCTGCGCTATCGTTCCTCCATAAAAGCCCAATTTCACGTGTAAATCAGTAAAATCATGTAACGTGACTTTTGCAAAATGGGACATGCTTAATTTATGTAAGTATATTTATTCATGTTTTTAAAAGCGTGAAAGAAGATATATCCTCAGGAAGATATATGCACTCAGAGACGGAACAGAACACAGACATGTAAAGTCATCTTTTAGCTCAAGGTGCGCCGAAACGGTCAAATACACGCAAAAATGTGTTTGAATCACAAAACTGAAATCGAATCAATGACCCCTTTAATATTAAATCAAAAACAAAAAAACAAATCAAAAACACACCACGGCTCTTGAGTGAAGAACTTTGTGCTTTAATAAGAAACAAAAAAAAAAGTTCGTACAGTGAAGGGGACTATGCAATGTTGTTATTTTAAATTTGATTATTCAATTTCTGTAGTAGGCTGTTAACTGCAGAGACTTGCATAAAAAAACATTAAAGCACAGTTTGTTTCATTTATATCTTTTTATTCTATTGTATTTGTCATTTGCTTTTTTATTACTGACAGTTTAATAATTTTCAATAATTTTGAGGACTTTTTGTATGTTTGTTTGAAATTCCGCTGGTCTCTAAAATGTAGATGTCATAGCAACCTTATTTACAAGAAATATATATTTGATATGTATCACTATCTTTAAAAAATCACTCATATAAGTGTTGGTCATTGGACCCCTATAATCTTTCTTTGGTAAATAATAGGGCTGGGTATAGATTCAGATGTCCCGATTCGATGCGATTCTCAGTTTTTTGATTAAATTCAGTGAATATAGTTTTAATACAAATGCTATTGATATTTAAAAAAAAAAATTAACAGTAAACATTAGTTTACAAATGGTGAATTAATAAAAAGAAATTAAGCCACATGCCTGTATTTTAAACCTATACTTTTTTTGTATAGGGTCCTTTTTAAACAATAGTAGGGCCCTATAAAATGTTCTTAGTTTCTCTGGTAATCAGATGAAGGCATAAAAAATTAATTTAATTTATCCCTAATCAAATGAAAATTAAAACCTTTTATTTTTTGGCAAACAAAGTGCTGCACAAAAGAGGTTTACTGTTAAAATTAAAAAGAAAACAGATGTGATTATTCCTTTAAAAATAAAGATTTATTAATATTTATTAGCAGTAGTAGCATTGATTCTTAAGACTGCTAAATAGTAATATATTTTGACAGTAGAACGTTAAACTAAACTTTTTATTTTGACGGGTTGCCCGTGTAGAACTTGCAGCTGCTGTGTATGTGATATGACGGTAGTTTTCTCAAATGAAACGGTAAAATGATAATGAAGTGACTCTCAGAGCAGCTGGAGATGACATTCGTGTTAATATCATCATATAGTGAGACGGCAGAAGATGAAAACACCGCGAGCGTCATCCGCGGTTTAGTATGTGTGTAGTAAACAAAACAGTGCGCCGCGCCATCCGCCATTCATTCACTGCAGAAATCATGGTGCCTTATGCGTGATATCAAATGCTTCCGCAGATTTATAGTATTACTATAGCATTTCACCTGAGCATTGCGAATCACGTGTATGGCCATGATAAGCACTGAATGAATGTCAGGTTTTCTGTTGTAACATCGCACAAGGTAAATAAAGGTGACATGTGGAGAAGACTAATCATAAGATTAGGGATGCACCGATATGAAAATTTTGGCCGATACCGATAACCGATTATTCTTTATTTTTGAAAGCCAATAACCGATATGTTGGCCGATAAATCTATATCCAAATTGTTATATACTTTTTGAGAGCCTGATTACAAAAAAGGTCTCATCATTAAAAGCCACATCCCAAACACTTCAACATAAGCAGCCTAGTTTGAACGGTGTACGTTTTAAAAATATTTTACTCTCCCATTACCAAATTTAGTCATAAAAAAGTCTTACAAATAAATAAAATAATGCAAACAAGTCACTGGACATCATTACACGTGTAAAGAATCAAAATGAATGCACCACAGATAAATAAAACAGAATAGCATCTGCACGGACAATAATTAAATGATTTTAATTACTAAACCATATTGTTGATGAAAATAATAAGAGAAAAATACAAGTGGTTGTTGTTATTAATAATGTATCAATGATTTTGAAAAAGTAACAAATTAATACCACTGTTTTAAATAGCAGCCGTTGAGCTGCGCGTGCTGAAGCTGAAGAGCTGAATGAACATGGTAAACTGAAGCGTTTTGCTGGCAGCTTATTTAACTCAAGGAAATGCATCCTGAGATTAATATTAATACAACATAAACATAATATTACAACTTATATATGTACAAAATGATGCAGTTATTGCGTGCTATAGTCAGAATGTGTGATCCTGTTGTGGATGCGCTCTTCCCATATCAACGCGCTGAAACACAGCAACTAAACACAAAGAATTCACAACGTTTTATTATAATAATGTTCTCATTAGAATGTTATATACACAACATTCCCAATCATAGTTATTAATGTTGTGCACTGCTGTTTGAGCTGCGTGCGCTGAGCTAAAGACGATCACCGGTAAACTGAAGCGCTCTTTTAACTTAACCAAACGCATTCTATATGAGATAAATCAGATATACATCAAATAAACACAATATTACAACGTACAATTGCACAAAAGGCTGCAAACAAACAGCGCGCATCTGAAGTGTCTCTGAAGGAAATAATGCATTATTTATCGGCTTTAAGATATCGGCCAAATTTTCTTATCAGGCCGATACCGATAACAGAAAAAATGAGCATTTATCGGCCGATACCGATATGGTGGCCGATATATCGTGCATCCCTACATAAGATTCACGTTAATCAGATCTTATTTTAAATGTGCGCTGAAATAAATCATTAAAAAAATGTTTTGGCCCAGCCCTATTAAATAACTGTGATTACAATATTGGCCAAAATAATCGTGATTATGATTTTTGCCATAATCGAGCAGCCCTAGCGCATCAGGCTAAATTTAGACTAAATTCAGACTAATTCCATTTTACTTAAATCAATTTTGCCACCATATTTATTTATTTAAATTTTTAGGATTTAATTAGCTTTTCATCAACTCACAAATCCTCTGCAGTTCCCTGACCATTTGGGAAACCCAGGTGTCAGTTTCAGGTATTTATTCTTTTGCCATTTGTATTAGTAGTAGTAGTAGTTGTAGTAACATGCTTATAATTGTATGAATTGATCATAAAAACTAAACACTGTATATTTAAATATTTTTATTCAAATTATATTCCTTCCCTTTTTATTTTGTTTGGTGCTGGTAATATTACTGATTAGTTGACAATTTATGTAATATTAGGAGATAATGAGAGGAACACATGTAATATTAGGTAACAGCAGAAGCTAACGCCAGGAGACTTAAAAAGTGTGTAGAAAAAGCAAGTGTGTATTAAACCGGTGCTATGCTGTTTGGTCGGGAGTTGTTTAATAAATCTGTTTGAATAATTCTTCATCTTGTAATCTGCTTTATTACTATATTACTCCCATCCAATGGATACTGTAATGCTGTGGACATCAAAAATGCCTCTCACACTTCTTTCTAAACTGCTGAATCTGTTTTTGCCAATAGTCCTCCATGCTGCATTTAATTAGGATGAAATTTATTTGAATAATTACTTAGTTTCTTGATTATCGAAGCTGAATCTACCACAAAAGTAATTCTGAAGTCTTAAAAGAGGCTAGGGATGCAACGATTATAGATTTTGTTGGTACGATTATTGTCTGAGGAATAATCACGGTTTTACGATTATGACGATTATTATGCATTTATTTGTTTCACAAAATTATTAATGTATAAAATGACATGGACACTCTTTAGATAGTAAAGTGTTATTTATTGCTGGCTTTTAAAACAGAAATAACACAGTAACCAAATAATACAACACACAATAATAATAAAGACAAACAAAAGTCCACCTCTCCCATTGAAATTAAAAAGGTGACCTCTGCTCTGTAAACATCCATGACAGTATTTCTCTTTTGAAAATAACAAATGGAAAGAAATCACAAAAGTATTTAATGTTAGTATTCAGTTTGTACGTTCTTTACATTTCTTTTGGACCTGGGGTAGAGACTTTGGAAACATGGTGAAAAAAAATATTGTTGGTTTTTACTTATGAATAATACTACAACAGGGATAGTAAATAACAAAGTTAATAAAGTAGCCTATTATTAATGTACGACTAATATTAACTATTTGTCCCACAGGGGAAACTGTTACTAATGATGGAAATAAACTGAAATATTGTTATCAGCTGTCATCCATACGTAGCCTATTAATTTGAATAATCTTTATAATAATTCTTATCATTTTACATGTGGCCTGAGAAAATCATGTCTATTATTTTGGTTTGTGAGATCGGAGATCGCGCTGCACACGTGTACAAACATTCAGGAGGACACAAACTTCTTGAGAATGCTGCCCTGTGACTTTTATTAATAAAATAGATTAAATATCCTACTGGAGAGACGCACAGACGCAGTTAGGCTAATTCACACAGGCAACTGTCACCTCTCTCTTTCTCTCTCTCGAAAAATTAATTCAAGTAGCTAAATGTTATAATTAATTCTAATAAGTGTGATCTTACCGCACTATTTCATCTCTTTCTGATCTGAAGCGGGCAGAATGCGGAGCTAACAAGCTGTAGCTTCGCATCAGGTGGTTCTTGCCTTCACGCCGTGCATTAAAATCGTTCAGTGTACAGCAAGCCGTGCATTATCCCTTATGTATTCGCTCTTTAGCAGCAGTTTTTTACAGCAATATTTAAATGACACCCTGCATTCTTGGTGTACCCAAAATGATCTCACACTATCGACAGGCATTTCTCTGGTAGAAATAAAGCTTCGCTGTTTGGTCCCTCTGTTACAGTTCATCTAATGCATGTAGTAGCCCCGTGCCTCTGATAAGCACGTCATTTAAGCTGGTGCACCACTAGTGTAACTTTTTTCGTTTTGCGCAAGCTGCAACAGTTCCGTTCCGTGTAACAGAAACACTCGGTTTAGCGGAACCTTTGCGATTAATTAACCGTGACGTTTTAAAGAGCAGTTAATCGCAAAACCGGTTAATCGCTGCATCCCTAAACGACGGCTCAGGTATTTTTTGCGATCAAAACTATGATTAAAGTCACGATAAAGATTGGAGTGATTTTGAACGGGCATTAGGGAGTAATGGTTATGAAATCTTATCACGATTATAGTGACCGAAATGATCACGGTTATCAGTATTATCACGGTATTGTTAAAATGTGCGGGCAATGTTCAAAAAGTAATGACACACAAAATATTGCACCAAGTGTTACATCTTAAATCAACCAAACAACAAATAAAAATGGTTTGGTTTGAAGAACTAAAACATATCATTGCCATGATGTCCGGATTTTAAATGACAAAGGACTGACAACCGTTTACCTATAGCATGTTCAAATATCTAATGTAAATGTTCAAATAAAGCTTTGAAAAAGTTTCATGAAATGGTAAACCTCACATTTCAGCTTTTAAATAAAGAAAAGTGGTTAAGTCAAAATGATAATTGATTAATAAGTGATTATATGTATTTTATCTGCTCCATATATAATACTAGATACCTTATTGTTTAAATGTGTAGAATCCACATAAGCTTGTTTTTCATCAACCAGTCAAAATTTAAAGCAGGGCATGCTAATTCGGTCCGTTTTTTGGCCCAGACAAAAACTGCACCCAGGCTGAATGTAAATGTAACTCTCTGTAAATCCACTCTCTGACACTAGGTGGCGCTTTTGGAACAGTAGAATTAGAGCCGTTTCCCGTAACCTCCGAGGACAAAACAGCATTGCGCTTAAAACACTACTTTATTAGGTATTACATGGAGCGAAGACGAAAACAAAATGCCATCAAATCTTTTCTGAAGACAGTCAGAATCTTCAGAGGTACATTCATATAATTAATTCATCCATATATTCATTTGTATAATTCCCTTAACACTCTTTTAAAACCTCCAGCTTTTCCGCCATGTTTTCACTCAAAACAAACCACTCTGGGCTGTGTGTGAACATAGATTTTACTTAAACGGTGTTTGTATGCTCAGGGCTCCAGACTCATTCTTCCCACTGGTCGCTCTTTTGCGACTAACTTTCTCAGTTGGTCACAGGAGCACATGATTTGTTTGCAATATTTTAATTTTTTGGGATTAATCAATGCATGCTGATGAACTTTTATCATAGTTTATAGTTATATGAAAACGAAAGTGGTTAACATTCAACCCCTTCTTTTTCATCAGTATTAATTAGGATTGAAATTTTTGCTATGTTATAAGCCGAATTAACTTTCGAATTCGCAATCTTGGTGTCACGTTTCACAAGCAAAGATACAGTAATTGTCTGATTTGCTTACATACATCTAAACACCTTTCACTTTTTAAGACTAAAACAAAAGATGGATTCATTGTTATTCTTAATTAAAAAGAATAACAACAATAAAACAGTAAGATACAATGACAAATTAGCTTATAAAACGTTTAGTATTAACAAAAACGAATAAGACGAGGCATGGCATACACCACATGCTATATTATATACCGACTAATAAATTACAGAAGGTTTAGCAAACACTGAGGAATCCAATAAATAAATAAATAAAAGAGAGCCTCCATAGCATAACGTGAGGTAAACAGCAAAGATAAGCTTTTCAAAATGAAAACAAAAAGAAAAGTAAAACTTAACTTGCTGCCGGTGACAGTGCTTGTATGTTTTTATTTTGTTGTTTTTTCACACAAGAACACCAACACGTTCACCTCTGGTTTAAGAAGCGGTCTTTTACTTTACTTTAGCATGAAACCCATCCATCGTTTCCTCAATATTCGCGTAATTTTTGCTGCACGCAGCTCGTCCTGCTGACGCGGCGAGTATAAACCAGGCTCTACACTCGAAGCGCTGCGCCGCTCAAACGAGTCGCGAGGTTTCATTATGCTTTCAGATTCGTTTGCCATTTCATGTTTCTCATATGCAACAGAAATGCAGCGCTTATGAGTTAAACAATGCGCACAAAATTTAGTCGCACCGACAGAAAAAATTATCGCAAAATGTGTCCATTTGCTCACACACTGGAGCCCTGTGCAGTACAGTATTTATTTATTCTGAGTTGTTCAAATCGCGGTAATCGAATACGGTTATAGTGATAATTAAAATACGAAACGGTAATACTAACCGTGGGGTATTTTAGCACGATTTATCGGTAATCGTTACATCCCTACTGGGCATCCCTAGAGAAAGTGTCTGACCTAAGCAGAAAATGTGGCAAATAGACTACATAAGTTATTTTCGAGAAAGTGAGTAGTGTAAGTGTCACAACTCCAAATTATCAGGGCACAAAATACCAGCATGCCATTTTGCATGATTTAAAATGTTTTAGTACAAAATCTAAAATATATTAATATTGATATACATCAACATTAACTATATTGCCCACTCTTTCTCATAATATGATGACGATCATTATTATCAACAGACAGACCTGGCTCAGCTTGCTCTCCTGGGTTCAACAGAACCACATAAGTGAGTTTGCCATGAGAAATTATTTCAGCAGAACTTCAGCAGTCTACTAGGTAGAAAATAGCTTTTTCTGCAGAACATAGCTTATAGACTTGACAGAGAACACACAAGTGAGCATGAAGAAGCGATGCTGATTTATCCTACCTGTTGTGGTCCCTCTCCGTTGACGATGTTGGGCGGGTGCGGCGGGGAGGTGAGCATTGGGATGTCTTGGCTGAGCAACTGGTCGGACTCCAGTGGGGAGGTGTGGTCATCCATGACTCCCTCATCCACACTACAGGGGAGGCACTGCTTGCTCCTGAAACCACAAAGAATTCAGTCAATAATTCAATTTCACCATTAACAACCACTAGGGGTGTGAACCTACACTGGTCTCACGGTTCGGTTCGTTCACGATTATCATGTCATCAAATCAGTTCAATTCGATATCACGATGCATCACAATCCTCAATTTTCAATTTTACTTCACATGTATACAGTTTTGTCAAATACAAGCAGTCAGATATATGAACTATACCTGACCTGGTTTTTCAAGTTAGTGGTAGGCTATTACCCCCTGCATATTTTATTGTGCGTGACATGATTTACGCACAGCGTGTGTCTTCTCTAAGTCGTGCTTACCAGGTTGTTCATAAAAGCCGAAATTTGCCCAGATGTCGGCTTTTAAAGTAGTTGGAGCATTTTTAATTACTCGCGTCTCGCCTCCCTCCACCATTAGGCGAGTTCAATTTGAAGCAGCGCTGCCTAGAATGATCAGTGTATGACATCAAAGTACAGCGAGAGCGATTCGAAAGCATAAGGAACTGTCTGCTCTCTTATCGCTCTCGCGGTACTTGATGTCATACACTGATCATTCTGCGCAGCGGTGCTTCGAGCCGAACGTGCCTAATGTATGCTACCACGACAAATGACATCAGAAAAGCGTCAGTACGTTATAACCGGTTATGGTCTATTACTGAACTGATACCGAATCGTCCTCGTCTGCATCGCAATGCATCGTTGAAACGATTCATTTCGACAGCCCTAACAACCACTCGCTCAAAATCGCCACAAGGCGCTGCAGCAGCAGTATATTTCAAACTGTGAAATATTTACCTCCTCACAATTTAAGTACAAGATTTAACTAGATAATGGCAATGTATCATTACTTCAGTGTCACATTATTCTTCAGGAATCATTTTAATATGCTGATTATTATTTTGAAAACAGTTGTGCTGCATAATATTTTTGTGGAAAACAGACCTACAGGTTTTTAGGGACTTGGGAGAATAGAAAGTTCAAAAGTATAGCATTTATTTGAAATACACTTCTCACTTTTTATCAATAGCAATATTTTTAACAATCCTAAGGAGTTGGTTAAGAAATCCTTTTTCTTCAAAACCAATATCTTACTGACCTCAAACGTTTGAACAGCAGTGTATGTTCCCTATAAATAACCCTGCAAAAAAGTGAAATAAAAAAGTGCTATATAAAGTTTATTGTGGAGAACCATTTAATTGTTGTTTCCAAACCTGAGCATTGCATTAGCATTATCTCATTCCATTGCTCATGAGGTCATTTTTAACCTTACACCCACAGTGTCATGGACATCCTTTAGGCTTGACTTAATTACACTGCTGAATTTACACATGCATAACTTTACAGGGGAAGAACAATAAAAACACAAAGTATTTCCAATGACTAATTTGTGCCCTGGTACTTAATATAGGCTATAATAGTCAGGCCGTTCAGAAAACTGTATTGTCTTCTCAGGGTCAGTCGTGGTTTCGAGTAGGGGTCGACCGATTATCGGCGCCGATATTAAGCATTTTTATGATTATCGGTAATTTTCAAAACCGATTCGCCGATAAAATAAACATTTTGAAACATGCTATTTGGCTCTGATGCAGCCTGTCAAAACTCACCACTCTGTGGCCTAAAGCAATCTCCGCCCACTGCCCATCTGATTTGTTGGGAGTCACGAGTCCGACCAATCAAAACGGAATTCACTCTTACTCTGAAAGCGCTTGCTAACTGGAGCTGCTTCAGTGATCACTCATCAGTTGTCTCTCAAAGGTAAGGCAGCAGCAGACGTTGCTTAAGTTGCAATAAATCACAATCCACTAACGTTACACTGAAGTTGCAAAACACCTCAATACTATGATTTCCGCGATGCAGAAAACACGGACGGAATCGCAGAATCCAGTATAAATGGAATTTACTGTATGACGCGTAACGTCACGGAATTTGTCAAATTTTGTATGAATTAATCAAAAGTAGGTCAGTACACTTTAAAATAGAGTCGCAATAGGACTAGTATCTGTAACATTTTCAAGCCACACAAAATTTATATTTAAATATGAATCCAGCATGTTCTGTGTGTCTCTGTGTATGTAAATGGCACAGATGCGCGGTTTTGTTTTCTACACATACAAAGTGTGCGACGATCGCGCTGATTCAGCTTTGTCGTCAATAAACAAGTAGGTACTGCCGAATTTGGATCTGTTTCATCACGAAAAATAGTTCCAAATTATAGTAACCGCCTCGCGCTGGCATCTCTTAAAAGCAAACACAGCGTGGTTGAATGAATATTTCAGTGATAAAATCCGTGATTTGCCTCTACCTGCTGGCGGTTTCAGTTTCATTTTAGGTATAATTTCAGTTATTTAAATAATTTAATAATTCTGTATTCAAAATTTTATATTTAAAACAATAATCTCACAACATTATGAATTTAAAACATCTGAGCCTCATTAACCGTCTGAAAACTACCTACAAGAATTTGGTTCTTCTGTGCACCTATGTAGTCGATACATTTTTATTCATACTAATTATATGGTGGTAACTGTATTGTCTTACTTCTACGTATTATTTTGGTTTTAATAGAAGAAATTTGAAAAAGTTTTATTATAAACATACATTTTTACATTTGACATAGATGAAAATTATTCCATTGCAAAGGTAAAAAGAAAATGCTCCTGTAAGTCACTTTAAGGAGTCACATGTAACCTCGTATTAGGAAGGCAAATTTTTTTATCAGAATTTTTTATTACTGATTAGAAGGTACTCCTCATTTTTTTTTAAATTAGGAGGACAAGCGCTCCTAATTACAAGAAGAAAAAAAAATGCTTTTAAAATGTGTGTCTGACGTTGTCAGTACAATGTTTGTTGTTTTTTTGCTTTAACTACTACTACTACTACAATTATTACAACTTTTGTTTAAAAGAATAATAACAAAATACGCTATTTCTTCCATGTTTTAACTTTAATGGTAAACCCTTTGTTAAAATAAAGAGTTTATTGTGGGAGTACTACACTCAACCAACAACCAGGGAAGGCAGTTTTTGTCAGAGCCCTTGTTATTCTTAATTTTGACATCTGAAAACCTACCTACAAGCCACTTTTGTGTTCTTCTGTGCACCCAAATTATTTTTTTTATAATACTAATTTCATATGAGTGGTAACTTATTTGTCTTATTCTACGTCTTATTTTGGTATTGTCTTCTCGGGGTCAGTCGTGGTTTCGAGTAGGGGTCGACCGATTATCGGCGCCGATATTAAGCATTTTTATGATTATCGGTAATTTTTCAAAAACCGATTCGCCGATAAAATAACTTAATATTGAAATGCGCCATTTGGCTCTGATGCAGCCTGTCAGAACACACCACTCTGTGGCCTAAAGCAATCTCCACCCACCGCCCATCTGATTTGTTGGGAGTCACGAGTCCGACCAATCAAAGCGGAATTCACTCTCACTCCGAAAGCGCTTGCTAACTGGAGCTGCTTCAGTGATACCGCATCAGTTGTCTCTCAAAGGTAAGGCAGCAGCAGACGTTGCTTAAGTTGCAATAAATCACAATCCACTAACGTTACACTGAAGTTGCAAAACACCTCAATACAATTATTTCCGCGATGCAGAAAACACGGACGGAATCGCGGAATCCAGTCATATAAATGGAATTTACTGTATGACGCCGAATGTCACGGAATTTGTCAAAGCATGTATGAATTAATCAAAAGTAGGTCAGTACACTTAAATAGAGTCGCAATATGGACTAGTATCTGTAAATTTTCAGCCACAAAAATACTATTTAAATATGAATCCAGCATGTTCTGTGTGTCTCTGTGTATGTAAATGGCACAGATGCGCGGTTTTGTTTTTCTACACATACAAAGTGTGCGACGCTCGCGCTGATTTCAGCTTCTGTCGTTCAATAAACAAGTAGGTTACTGCCTAATTTTGCTCTGTTTCATCAACGAAAATAGTTCCAAATATAGTAACAGCTCAGCCGCTGCGCATCTCTAAAAGCAAACACAGCGTGGTGTATGAATGATTCAGTGATAAAATCAGTGACTTGCCGCCACCTGCTGGTGGTTTCAGTTTCATTTTTAGGTATAATTTCAGTTATTTAAATCATTTAATATTTCTGTATTCAAAATGTTATATTTAAAACATTAATCTCCACATGAATTTAATTACCTCCGAGCCTCATTAAACGTCTGAAAACCTACCTACAAGCCACTTTTGTGTTCTTCTGTGCACCCTCTGTAGTACGAATACATTTTTTATTAATACTAATTTCATATGAGTGGTAACTTATTTGTCTTATTCTACGTCTTATTTTGGTTTTAATAGAAATTTGAAAAAGCTTATAAACAAATTTTTGAATTTGACAAATGAAAAGGATGCCATTGCAAAGGTAAAAAGAAAATACCCCTGTAAGTCACTTTGAGTCACATGTCACCTCGTATTAGGAAGGCAAATTTTTTATCAGAATTTTTGATAATTGTTCAGAAAGTGCTCCTTCATTTTTTTAATTAGGAGGACAAGCGCTCCTGATTACAAGAAGAAAAACACTGCTCTTAAACTGGGTGTGTGACGTTTTCAGTCAAATGTTTGTTTTTTTTTTTGCTTTAACTGCTGACTACTACAACAATTATTACAACTTTTGTTTAAAAGAATAATCACACAATACGCTATTTCTTCTATGTTTTAATGTTAATAGTAAACCCTTTGTTTGCCAAAAATAAAGAGTTTACTGTGGTACACTCAACCTACACCAGGGAAGGCAGTTTTTGTCAGAGCCCTTGTTATTCTTAATTTTGACATTAATTTTCATTTTTACACCAGACATATATATCGGTTCAAAATATCGGTTATCGGTCTACTTGATCTGTAATAATCGGTATCGGCCTTGACAAACACGTATCGGTCGATCCCTAGTTTCGAGCATAGAGTGGGACATCAAAAACAAGAGGCAGCGATCTCCACTTCTTTCTTATTTTAGAATTGTGTGTAAGAGAAAGCATAAACTATTTTAAGCTCCATTCATTGTACTCTGGGACTGTTTGACCTGTCTGGGTGCCACGCAGCAGAGGAATGAAAATTTGCCATTTGTTTCCTGCCACGTCCACACGCACGCACTCTGAAACGAATTCAAATTAACTAATCAACTCATAGTATGAAGTACGGCCCAGTGTGAGCACGCTCTCTCTCCTATGTATCAGCCTCGCAATGAGTCACAAGCAGAAAGTAATAAGGAGGAAATGGCACGTGTCCTTGAAGCTCATTAGTATCTAGCGCATGCGTTCTCGCCGGCCGCAGTGATCAGCCTAATCCGTTAGCTAGTCCCCTACTTAAACCCACACACAAAGTCAGGTTATGGGGGTGATGCTCAATAAGACGAATCCTGCTGAGACTTAACAAACCGCTTTTCAGCAGACACAGGCTTTAGGAAGACGGGCAAATGCAGCACCTGCGCCTGTCAGTGGGGTTTAATTCAGTCGGACCTTGTGCACAACATGTTTGGTACTTTCCTTCCAAGTCAACACTAAAGTATGGTATATTGAAGCCATCATGCAACATTTTTAACCTCAAATTCAGGAGTTTTTTTTTTCTACAGTCAGACTTCCAGTTCTTGCCTGGCAGACGTTGACAGGGATAGAAAATCCTATAGACTTTATGAAGTGAAGGTGGAACCAGAGCCATATCTAGGCTCAGGAATCATAGAAACTTGGGGCTGTGCTCTTTGACTTGGGCCAGGAAACAACCACCCAAGACACCATATTAACTACAATGCGCTAACAACCACTCAGACCCATTAGCCACGGCCGATACTCTGACAAACACCATCAGCACTCAAGTAACATTGTGGACAGTTTTTTCACAAGCAATCACCATGAAAGGTAAAAAAAATAATAATAATTTATAACTTGAGTAAGGGATTTTGAAAGTTCGTTGATGAAAAAATAAAAAAAGTATTATTTTTTAAACAACAAGTTTAACATGCCAACCTGTATCTTATTCTAATGTTCTCTCTTTATTAATACAATTAAGTAATTTAAATTAACTAATTATTTACTGGTTAAAAGTTCATTATATAAACTTCAAACCCTTCAAGATTTTTATATATAATATTTGTAATTTTAGGTTGAGGGGGGGGAAAAAAGGAGGAAAAAGTCTTATAATTATTAAGATCTTCTAACCTTTATATCATGTCTTTACTGTCTATAAAGAAAATTAAAATGCATTCTCTGCTGAAGACAAGTTATGAAAGTCACGTTGTGCTGCAATTATATTTGCACAACAAATTAGAGTAGAAACATAATTTTACAATTAAAGATAATTCCATTTTAAAAAATCTTATAATTAATGGAAATCCTGTTTGTGTGCAATTTACATTTTTGCCCTAAATTTTAAATGAGGTGTTTAATATATTATAGATATAAATATATATCTTATAATTATTATCATTATATCACAATTATATAAAAAAATAAATAGCAATTGAATATAATAGTTCAGACTCAGTTGTTAATTGTAACCTTTAATATTACAGTAATGCACAATAGGGCTCAGAGGCGTTCAGATTAGTGTTCTGTTCAGGTGCACCCATTCGCTGACTGAATTCTCTCAGAAAGTGTGCAGATGTGCATATAATGCAAATAATAAGATGTTAATTTCACAGTTGTAGGCGCTTTATTGATATACCCGAAGTTTTTTGAGAGTGCTTAAAAACTGTGCCTACAGCGTCAGTGACAATAGGATAATGTAATGTTCTTTGCTCGCTTTCAGTATTTAGTAGGTCCATTGACACCGCAGACCTATAGCTTTTGTCACACCAAATAATAAATATTTACATATACACTGCCATTCAAAAGTTTGGGATCAGTAAGAAGTTTCTTCTGCTCATCAAGGCTGCATTTATTTGATCAAAAATACAGAAAAAAAACTATAAAATTGTGACAATATTGCAAGTTAAATGAAATAATTATTTTAATATACTTTAAAATTTAATTTATTTCTGTGATGCGAAGCTGAAATTTCAGCATCATTACTCCGTCTTCAGTGTCACATGATCCTTAAAAAAATAATTCTAATATGCTGATTTATGATCAATGTTGGAAACTGCTACTTTGTTTTTTTTTGGAGCCTGTGATACTTTTTTTTCTTTTCGCTTTTGAAAGGAAATCAATAATGTATCAGCAAAGATGGTGTTCAATTGATAAAACTGAACCAGTAAAGAATGAGTTCTTTTGAACTTTTTATCATCAAAGATCCAGAAAAAAAAGTATTCAATGCTCAAAAATACAATATTAATTAAGCAGACAAAACGGTTTCTAGCCATTGATAATAAAATCGGCATATTAGAATATTTTCTGACGGATCATGTGACACTGAAGAATGGAGTAATGATGCTGAAAATTCAGCTTCGATCACAGCACTAAATTATATTTTAAAGTATATTAAAAAAGACAATATATTATTTAAATTGTAATATTTCACAATGTTATTGTTTTTTTCTGTATTTTTGATCGAATAAGTGCAGCCTTCATAAGCATAGGAGACTTTTAATAAGTTTCTATTTTCATTTTTTTTTTTTTAGGAGTATTAGTTTATGTATTTACAAAAAACATTTTATATTTCAATATTCAGTTTTTTTAAACCAATTAATATCACAGCATTTATGCAATAGTATTTGCATTCATGCCACCTCTGAACAGTCCGTGTACATACTGTATACCTAAATGCCACTTCAAATGCAGCTCCTGAAACCAATGTTACATGAAGGCCCACTGATTTAAAACAGTCAGGTCATTTCAGTCACAAGTGTTGAGTAACAAAAGAAAACGAGAAACAACATACGATGTTTCTTTCCAGTTGTAAACCTGCTATTTTGAAAGGAGGGAGGCCACAGCGGGGGGCAAAAAGAAAAAAGAAAAAGACCACAAGAAGGTGGAAGTCAGCACTCACTCTCTCTAAGCGAGACAGTTGAGTGCTTTCTGTGGTCTAATTCCTCCTCTCAGCAAGACAGCGGATGACGCTAACAGTGGAGCATGGCCTAAGGGTGCAAATCTGTTCTTGGAAGGGCAAAAGGTCAGACACTGGAGGTGACGGCTTCCTATTAAGAGGTGTAATGAGAAAATTGGGTTGGGGGGGGGGGGGCGTCGGTGGTGTGAAATGGACGGCCTCTACTTCATAGAACTGCAAATGTTTCAAGTGATTACGTGGCAAACTCCTCCAGCCCATCTAAGAGCATAAAGAAGAGCTCTTACTGCAACTTGGTAGTACCTGAAAATGATGAATGACGCCGTATCATCAGCAGGAAGTGTGGAGGAGGAGGGGATGACTTCAGAGATTAGACTACAGCACTTTTTGATTTAGGTCACCATTACATAGCAATTTCTGTGTAATAGGGGACATTTCTAGGGGAAATTAACAATGACAAACCAGATTTTAAAACTTTCTGAAGAAAATTTAAGCATTGCTTATCTGCAAAACTTTCCACCTTAATGTAGGTATAAAACACAAATTCAAACAACTTGAAATATCAGTTTAAAAATAATTCTGATGGAACACTGACTTCAAAGTAAAATGAACAGCTTGTTTCTTTCCCACGCTTCCCACATTAAGGGAGTAGGTAGGAAATTCCGCTAAAAGGGCGGACTGCTTCACAGGACAAGCGCATGTTGCACCTTCAATACCAAGACTGAGGTGAGACCCTTGAGCAAGAACCAAACCCCCAACTGCTCCCAGGGCACCACAGCAAAAATGGCTGCCCACTGCTCCGGGTGTGTGTTCACGCTGTGTGAGCGCACATTTGGATGGGTTAAATGCAGAGCACAAATTCTGAGTATAGGACACCATCTGGCCCACAACGGCACTTCAATCCTTCACGGTGGAGCTAAACTCTGCAGGACGAGTTTGGACAGCCTTTTTTAGATAGAGTGTCAATGGCCCATTGGAGAGATAGGTGGCGGTAATGCACTTATAAGTCCGCCGTAAAGCAAGAAGAAGAAGAAGAAAACACGTCACGCGCCGGCTGTCGAGGACGCGCTCAGGACAGTTCAGACACTGCAGTGCATCAAAGGTAAAAAACTAGATAAATAATGTTCAGTTTCTTGCACAGGCCGATCGTTTCGTGTCTCAAGATCTCAATGTATCGTCACGAGCCGCAGGTTTAATTTGGATTTGTCTGTGCATTTTTTTTTTTACTCTCCAACGCAGTGATTACCATCCACTTGCATTATATGACTGACGGACTGCAACGGTTTGAGTTAAAAATCATCATGTGTGTTCTACTGAATAAATAAAGTCACCTACATCTTGGATGACCTGGGGGTAAGCAGATAAACATAAATTTTCATTTTGGGTGAACTATCCCTTTAACTGTCTGTTTGGTCTCCAAAGTCACACAAAAAATAATTTAAATAAAATAAAAAAGCAGAGTTGCTTTAAAATGCAGTTAAAATTCCTGTTTCAATTCCTTGAAACATGCATGCATATATGACAAATATGAATCATATTAAGTTTATTAGTTTGTTAAATAGATATCCAAATGTATGAATATTTAATATGCACTTAAAATACATCAATCTTACATTTAAGCCTAAATATTTTTTTTGAGTGTTTTGAGTGAAAATCATAAGTCCGATGGCTTATAAAAGTAATAGCACCTCAACAAACCACACGATTTGACGAATAATTCATGTCTGAAGCAGGATGTGCGTGTTGGACGAGATTCATTCAAAAGATTAATAGGGTTATTCACCTTATTTTTCAATGTGGAAGTAATGGGATGAGATTAGACTCAAAAGATAATAGACGCACGCAAAATATTCATGTATGCATACATTTTATACATGATCTTACTAAACCACAAACAATGCCTTTCAATTGGGTATGTGGAATTCAGGATTAATGATTTGTGCAGGGATTTGTAACAAATACAGACATGTTTCGAATTAAGATAAAATGTTCTGTTCTGCATTAATATATAATAAATTGCTCATGCAAAAAGGATTCTGTGCATTTGTGGATCAGGTGACACGTGTGCATTAATTGACGTCTAGTTCGAGTCTATCTTTTTCGGTTCATTTGGATTTTGAGACTTAATTTTCATGGTTTACAGCATTTCACGTCCCCCACACACGCAACTACCAACTAACAAGGCCCAGTGCAATTGATTAACGTGTACTCGATTTGAAAAATTCACAAATGTGCTCACTACACTGAAACAAATACTTTTAAACTGCAAAGTTAAGAATTACGTTAATGTGCAGCATTTTGTTCAAATAGAGACATTTGTGAATACAATGCTTCTAGTTTGTATTAAAGTATCATCATTTGTGCATGTAGCGATTTAAATGTGCATTTGTGGATCAGGCGACGCGTGTGCATTCATTCACGTCTCTTCTGAGTCGATTCTATTTGATTAATTTGAATTTTAAGACTTTCGTTCCGCCCTTTTAGTCTTGTGCAATCCACACACACACAGCTGGCGATCCGCATGCAGCTGAGCCTAAGAAAATCAGTGACCGCTAGATGGCACTAGCCCCAGTCACATGTGCGCATTCCAGCAGTATGTTCTGTGAATGTTACTTTGTTTTCTTTGTTTCTTTTTGGTTAGGCTATTATTCTCTGCCCGTAGAAATATAATAAAGATGTTTTACTGAACTTGTTCTAACTTAACTTGTCTTAAGACACATAATATCTTATATTAATTTTGCCAAACAAGAACTACGTGATGGTACCTTTTTTCTTTCTGTAATTCAACGGCACGTTGTCAGTTATTCATTCCTTGTATTATTATTATTATTATTATTAAAAGGGCTATTAGTCGCTCATTTAAGCAATTAGTAACCACACGTTTATATTTAATTAAACTATTAAATTAAATCAACTTAAACTAAACTCTACTAAACGAGCGTTTTATAGGCTATAGCCTATTCCGCGCTCAAGCAAATCGCATAAGATAGAACATATTTTATTTAGGCTACTTATTACTAAACTGTTTTCTGAGTCAGTGTCTGCAAAGATGAAGTTGATGATGCTGATGAACGACTTTATTCTCCAAATTAAATTATTTTTATTCTTTAATATTTTATTCCTACATTTTTCTGGATATTTAATGAGTTTAACCTCACATTATAGGCTAATGACTTTATTCTGGAGATGTTTTTTTTATTCTCCATGTCCAAATCTCAGCATCCAAATGTTTACATATTCACAATGTTGGCTATTTGAATTTGAATGCTACAGACTATTATTTATTTATTAGGCCTATGTAAACCAGGGTTTGTACTTAACCCACTTTCCAAAAAAAAGTCAAAATAAATCATCGTCTTCACATGAAAAATCGTCCTCTTCACATGAGCAAATATGTGCTTGGCCCGAGCTCAGGCTGAACAGCACGGATTGTACTACAGGTTGTTTTAATTAACCAGTGTATCTAGATTCTATAGTGTATCTACTGTATTTGTTTGGTTGACTGTATTTTATTCTGATAATGAAGAGGCTGCAGCGTTTTCAATGCTGTAGGACTATATGAAAGGCGCATTTCTCTCGTACTGCAGATATGGCTAATCAGCATCGTCAACTTCATCTTTGCATAATAATAATAATACTACAAGGAAGGAATAACTGACAAGTGCCGTGAATCTACAGAAAGAAAAAAAAAAAAAAAAACAAGTACCGTCATATAAAAGGGCTTGTTTGGAAAAATTAGATATAAGCTATTCTGCGCTTAAGACAAGTAAGTTGACAACCAAAACCAAACAAAAAGGAAACAAAGAAAAAATGTCAATTCACGAACCGTACTGCTGGACAGCGCACATGTGACTGGGGCTAGTGCCATCTAGTGGTCGCTGATTTTCTGTGTCTCAGCTGCGCGTTGATCGCGAGCTGTGTGTGTGTGGATTGTGCAAGGCTAAAAGGGCAGAATGAAAGTAATAAATAATAAAAAAGAATCAACTCAGAAGAGATATGAGTGAATGCACACGTGTCGCCTGATTCACAAATGCACATCGTCATCGCTACATGGACAAATTATGATACTTTAATACAAAATATAACATTTGTATTCACAAATATGTCCCTATTTGAACAAAATGCTGCACGTTAATGTAATTCTTAACTCTGCAGACAACGGTTGAAAAGCATTTGTTTCAGTGTAGTGAGCACATAATTGTGTGAATGTTTCAAAGCTGAGACAGGTTAATGAATTTGCAGGGCCTGGTTTCTTGTAGTTGTGGTGTGTGAAGCGTCTTTTTTTTTTTCATGAAATTGCTGTATAAAACTGGAAAAAAAATGAAAGTCTCAAATCCAACACGAACCGAACAAGATCGACGCGCGAACTAGACGTTCAATAAGGCACGCGTGTCACCTGATCACTTGCCGAATCCTTTTTGCTGAGCAATTTATGATATATGCAGAACAGACACATTTTTATTCGAAAAAATGTCTGTATTTGTACAAATCCCTGCACAATCATTTAATCCTGAATTACACAGACTCAAATTGAAAGGCATTTGTTTGTGTTTAGTAAGATACATGTATAAAATGTATGCAGTACATGAATAATTGTGCGTGCGTCTATTAATCATTTTGAGTCTAATATCATCCCATAGAAGTAAGCCGTTTTCTGTGAATGTGCAAGACTTCCGGTTCATTAGCCGCTGTAGGGAAATAACGAGAAGAATAACAAAGTGCAGTAAACGTTAAATCTGTTTGCACTACAAACCAGTGTGTTCATAATTAAGATAATACATTAAAATAATATGGCAAGACACACCAGTTTGCAATGTCAAGCAGCAAATCCAGCTGTTTTGTACAGCTAAAAATAGCTGGAAGCCAATGAGACCGGAAGCCAGACACATTCAATTTACACACGGTTGCACCCACACTTACGGGGAAAATAAGGTGGATAGGGGTTGTTCAAATCCCAAACTTTAAGTAAATTACTGTAGCACAACGCTCATCTTAGCAAAGACTGCTAATAATTTACTCATCAATATACGTTTTGCTTTAATTCAAATATTAAGTCTAACGTGTAAAAACGTGATTACAACGTGAGGCTCAGCAGGGAAAATCCAATTTAGTGTGGGAGAGAGCAAGGAACTTCCTGGCCTTTCTGATTTTACTTCGAACAAGAGCTGACGTTTCATAGTGAGCAATAAAAAAAATACCTGCTAAGAATGGCATCATTAGAAATCTTTCTTATTAAATTCAACCCAAAAAAATGATAGCGAGAAAGATTACAATCTTCAGAGACTGAAGGTTATGCCATGCAATACATTTACATCTTTCATTTCATTGTTTTTTTATTACTGAATGAGTCTTTGTCTTGAATAACTAATTGACCCAGAGACAATCTAACTTAATTTAGAAACACTTACCTGCCATTGAATTAATTATTATATTTCTATTTTCTATAGATACACTACTGCCCAAGAAAGCTGCATTTATTTGATAAAAAATACAGAAGCGTAACAATTATACTACTTTTTTACAAGATGACATTGTCATAGATTTAGCTATTACTACAGTCTTCTGTGTCAAATGATCCTTCAGAAATCATTCTAATATGCTGATTTGGTACTCATGAAACAAACAAAACAAAGTTTTGCTACAAATTACTTCTTGAAATTAATAGAAAATTCAAAAGAACAGCATTAAACTGAAACTGAAATTTGCCGTAACACTTGTGATCAATTGTATGCATCCCTTCAAATAAAATATTAATTTCTGCCAATGCCCCGGTGCCTCAAACCCCCAACAGCAGACAGCAAGCCAAATAGGTTTAACCTCAATAGCTTAAAGATTCTAAAAATAGATATACGGGCAAACAAACTCTTAATATTTTTTATCACATAGTGTTATCAAAATGCAGACCACAAAAGAACAAAACATTCAGATGTTTTACACACCGAACAGATTTTTTTTTTACCAGCAAACATTTTAAAAATACAAACATTTTCTTAAATCTCAATTTATATCAGGATGGCTTTAAGAGCGATTTACGCACAAATTAATTCTGCTTGCGTTTCATGAATGACGCCTATGGAGTGTAATGCATGTGTTACCCTGAGACCACTGGGCTGGTGGGAGCTACTAAGGTGTTGCAAGCAAATTGATGCATGAAAGATGCATGGTGTTAATAACACTCAGAAAAGAGAGTGACACACATCTGAGATGTGCTTTAAAATGACAACTTAAACAACTAGTTGCTCAGTTTCACTATGTGCACGATGCATTTTCACTACATTAATAATTTGTGGGTGAATTTGGTTGTAGTATGCGACTGTCACTCTGTGCCTACTGAACACGGCTTGTGTTGCATTGTCATAATGATTGTATTTACGCAAGACGCACTAGTCATTTAGCTGGTTTATGAGGAGACAGACTACATATCCCATAATTCTCTACACAGGAATGATAAATACACAAATAAAGTATCAATTACACACCTAATGTGAACCATTTGCACTTTACTTTGTTACAATAGTGCTAAAATGTTTCCGGTTTTAGCAAGGAATGAAAAAAAAAAAATAGATTAATGCTTAGCGTGTCCATTTGTATAGGCCAAAATCACTTAATGTCATAGTTTGTAAGATTTTTGAACCTGTAAGCAAGAATAAGAGATATTAAAGCAGCACTATGTAACTTTTGGTGCTCTAGCGGTTAATAAACAGAACTGCACACATCCCGCGGAAGAACATTCCAATCGCAGCTACTTCTCTAAGTTTATGTCTCTGGCGATTCACGCAGGTATGTGTTACTCCGCAGCGGTGACGACCCGACCAGGCTACAATAGTCCAAATGTAAGTATTTATTATACGTGTACCGTAGTGATTCGGAATAAGACAAAAACGTGGTTTGGAAGATGAATTCATGATGTACTCGCTCATTATATACATTTTGCTAATTTTGAACACAGAAAAAGTTACATAGTGCTGCTTTAAACCCAGAGAAGCACTCAGAAAGTGTACCATATTTATCTGCAGATTTGTACATATGCTGTAGCTACTGAAACCGTGAAATCAAGATTATGACTAAATATGAAACAGAAACAAACCAGAGGCTAAGAGAGAAAGCATCAAGCATGACAACATCTGCCTGTCAGTTAAAAGAAAAACAATCTGGGGAGTGCTCAGAAAGTCCCTCATGCAGATGCCAAAATGAAACGTAAATGATCCTACCAGAAATGCATAAAAAAAAATTAAAAAAGGTTTCCCAAAACATGAACAGTGGGATGACTACTGTTATAATATCCCAGTCAGAAAGGCAAAAGAGGTGACAAGACTTCAAAATTTAGAGTAATAAAAGTGTAAAAAAAATAATTTTTGCATGTTTGGGGTTTTGTTTTGGGTATTTTTACAATAAAATAGAATGTGAATTATGCATACATTTCAGTTAAATAATTATTTCAAAAGATGATTTTCATCCTTTTTAAAAAATAAAATGTTCGGGTAAAAATGCAACAAGCTAATTTATTTCTTTATTTTATTTTAACTACTAAATCAAAAACCCAGAGAAGCTGTACTATGATGAAATCAACCAAACAATGCAAAACTTGAGAAACTATAAAAGTTCTCAAAACACATTTAGCCAAGTGCAACAAAAAAAAATTTTTTTAAAGTTCCCACGAGTTTCGAATAAAATTAGACAATATGTCCGCCTATCAGATGTTCTTGCAAACTAAATTTCTGATTGTGAGTCAACATTTCAGGTTCAGTGGTTAGAACATGAGTTTTCAGATTGTCCAAACAGGGTGGTTTCAGTCGCAGTTTGGCCTGCACAGCTGTTGAGCTGCAGCTGACAATCGTTTGGGTTCACCTCAAACGGTAATGCAAACGGTGAGCAGGTCACTTCCGATGTTCTGACTAAACAGGACATAAATGGTTTAGGAGGCATCGTGAGTCACCTTGGGTACTTGAAAAGCCCAACGGTTTCATAAAGCTTGTGTAACCGCCACAGTTACAACATTCTGCATCATTAATAGATCAGAAAAGATAGAAAAACACTACACTAACTAAAATGGACAGTGGTGGTGTAACTAAAACTGTCAACACAATCTAAAATTTCCTCAAAATCCGATTTTATGCACACCGTCTCAAAGAGTATCAGAAGCACTGATCAGAGCACTGATGCATGACATATGCTGTTAATGACAGCTGGAAAAGGATGCTTGATGGGAATAAAACAGATGGGAATAAAATGAATAACATATGATTTTAAAAATGCAAGTAAATGAGATTCCGTTACAAAGCCAAACATGTTCCTAATCAATTAAAAGAGAGACATTTGGCACTGTTACTTAATGAAATAACCATGCTATTGTACATGAAGAGGCTATAATATTTCAGAGAAAAGTGCACTCATTCAAACGAAAGCACTGAGACTCAAAACAAGATGAGTAAATGTAGCACAGCATGAAGGTCTAAAACAAGCAATGGTGTTTGCATAGGTATTAGCCATGGTTCTATTAATAACTAACCAAGTGCCTTGCAGCACAGTGATGGAAAACTCTAGCTGTACAACAGCCTCCGTTTTAGACAGTTACTGTGTGAATGAAAACTAAAAAATGTAACCATTATCATTAACTAAAAGCTAGTGCCAAAGTAAAAGTTTTCAAATAATATTTTTTGACACTTTTTTTTTTTTTTTATAGTTATGTCAAAGACATTTTGGCTTCTTCACATAAAATATCAGAATCTTTATTCATTAAAAGGGTCATGAGAAATAAAATTTTACTTAATCATTTGGCATTTAAGAGGTCTTGGGATAAGTAACTTGTCAGTAAATTTTTATTTCTGGGTGAACTATTAATGGTACAAAGTAGGTCTGCATGATAAATCGCATGCGATATTTAACGCACATCTTGTCAGTAAAGCCGGTTCTTTAATCAGCGGTAAATCTCCATCACCTGCGGGCTTCCCATGGAAGCAGCATTAATACACAGAGCCGTTGTTCACTGACAAGCTGTACAAAACCACGTTCATATTCGCTCGATTTTTTGCGCAGCTCGTCAGTGAACAACGGCTCTGTGTAGTAAATGCGCTCCCAATGTTGAAAGCACGCACGTGAGGAGATTTACGTGAGTACAGTGAACGGCTTTATGACAAGATTGCGCATTAAATATCGAGACGATGTATCTTGCAGCCCTACTTTGTACCATTAATAGTCACCCAGAAATAAAAATTTACTGACAAGTTACTTATCCCAAGGCCATCCAAGTCAAGACGTAGATGACTTTGTCTCTTAGCGAAAAATTTATAATTACATTACTTGCATCAAATAGATCTCTGTGAATGGGTGCCGTCAGAATAGGAGTCCAAACAGCTCATAAAAACATACAATAATCCACAAGTAATCCACATGACTACAGTCCATCAATTAATGTTTTGTGAAGTCAAAAAGCTGTGTGTTCGTATGAAACAAATCCATCCATCATAAAGGTTTTTTTAACTTCAAACTGTTGCTTCTGGCTAAAATACTGGCTAAAAGTCCACAATATCACTTATGCTCTACTACTCACTGCAGAGGATCCTCTGTGTGCAAGCAAATTACATGCCAAAACGTCTCCAAATCAAACTCATCTACATCTTGGAGGGTGAGTAAATTTTCAGCAAATTTTTCATTTTTAAGTGAACTATTCCTTTTAAACATCCTCCTCAGTACAAAAAAAAGCATTCATGCAACCAAACTGCAAAAACGGTTTGTTTGGATGTTGTGGGATTTGTGATGTTGCACGGGCAAATACATGACTCCAATGCCATTTACACTGGATACAGTATACAAGTGCCCATTTAATTTCTGAAGTACTCCATGAATTCGGGCTATTCCCAAAAACAGACAAATGGAAGAATTAAAAAAACTAAGTTTTAACAGATCTTTTGTGTCAGTTCCCAGCATTGGGAACAAGTGGATGGTTTCTTTTGAATGGTGTCCCAGATCACGTCAGAGGACTATATGTTTGTTCGTAGCATTTGACTGAAGATTGTTTTGTAAATGAGGTACAGTGTAAGGGAGAGTTAGCAAAGAAACTTTTATTGAAATATGGAGCAACCAACTATAGTGGATCTGTCAGCAGCTAATGCTTTATCTGGAAATGTCTGTTTTAAATAAATAATGTTTTCAAAATACTTGCTATATTTATATTTATTAACACTTACTATACTTATTATTGTGTAATGGGGCGGTGATACTTAAGTTAGAGAATCATAACAGTGGCTGTTTAATGACAATCCTCATTTCAGAATGAAAATCAACCATTTTTAATGGAAACCCATTTTTAAGAATATATAACTTTGATTGTGCATATGTAAAAAACCTTTATTAACAGTACAAGTGAATCTCAAGGAACACATAAAAAAAAATTTTTTTTTAATGTGTCATGACCCCTTTAAAAAAATGCAGGTGGTGGCGTGTGCATAATATTGTGAGAAAGGAATTACTGAACGTTTCTGGCATCTGGTGGTAAACTGGAATATAACAGGGAATGAAGCTGGACTGAGCAGATTTTTTAAGGTAAAGTGGGCATTTTTTCCATGTTAAAATTGCATAAGAAAGATATAAGATATATATTAAGAAGACATTATTGTGAATCTTGTGGCACTTCCAAAACACTGCACTATTTGAAATCCAAATAGTACAATTTATAGCATGGGTTTGGAGGGGGACTGTCCATTTGTCCAAACAAAGGATGATAAGGGGACCATGCAATAATAATAATAATATATTAATAATAATAATAATAATAAATGTCTCTACAACTAGCGATTTCATTTAGTGACACTAGAGGTGCAGAAACTTAACCTTTCAGCAAATCAGTTTGAGCACAACTAAAGTTTGGTTGCCACATTTTAGTTGTAATGCTGGATTTGCGACAAAGGCCCTGTCCCAAATCGCACACTAAACCCTTGCGGTCTTCCTCTGAGCCAAATGTTAGTGGAAATAATTCCGCTGTTGTTCAGTCAGGTGTATACGTCTCAGAGAAGGGGTCTATAGACTCAGTGTATGGGCTCGCAGAAGTGGCGAGACCATTCGAAAGCTATATAATGATGAAATCGGGACACACCTACAGTCTAGGGGAACTTAACGGGAAAATGCGGCACGAGGCGGCCAAATGTAAGTTTGCAAAGAGCGAAGTGCACATGAACTGTGTGCAATTTGGGATAGGGCCAAACAGAGACTTCCTATTCCGACCTCAGTGCATTCCAGTCAATCACAACACAAGATGCGCCATGACTACAAAAGTATTGAATTTCTGTTGAAATATGGCCAAAATCGTGAATTAAAGGGTCATTGTGCTTTTTTAAAGATCATTATTTTGTGTATTGGTTTAACAGAATAGTGTTGACATGCGTAATGGTCAAAAAAACATTATTTTTCAAATACTTTACATTATTGTAGGTCCTCTATGCCTCTCTCAAACACGTCATTTTCAAAGCCCCCTCCTTTGACAAGTGCAGTTTGCTCTGATTGGCCAGCTGATCCAGTGCACTGTGATTGGCCGAACACCGCAAGCACCGGTCAGAAATGTAAAGCCCCTTACTATAATCCCGAGCGTCATCTTTCAAAATAAATGTAAAGACAGAGCCCGAAAGGGGAACAGAGTCGCGTGACAGACACAGTGATGAAGCTGGTATGTGTTTGCAGTACACAAGCCACACGGTTAAGACAGCTGACTCCACTGTGATCTCTCTCTCTCTCTCTAGCACGCACGCACGCACCACACACACACAGCACGCACCGCACACGATGCGCTAAAATCAGCATTTGAACAGTCAATAGCAAACACATAAACTAATAACAAAACAGTAGCTGAATCAGAAGCACCAGATTGTCATAGCAAAAATCAGAATGACCTCCTCTCCTAGGTTCAAGAAACGGTCATCCATAAAATGCATTGCTGTTCTGTTGTAAGTAATCTTAAAGATTCCTAAATGCATCTACTTCCGGAAGGCCAAATAAAGTGCTTTTGCTTTCGCCTAGAAACACAGCGTCTCCCTGACATGCTGCTTCAACCCTAACTGCGGTTACTGAAACCACGGCTTCTTTCTTTGCATGAACATTTTGGGCGGTGTTATGCAAATCTTCCAACACAACGTAGACATGTGGGGGCGTGTTAGAACGAGCCGTTTTAGGGGTGCGTGGCAGAGTCTTAACTTTTATAAAGAATATCTCTTCGGATTTGAGACTTTAGTATTTGCAACTTCAGGGATCTTATCTATGCACAATCAGCTTGTAACACTCCAAAGAGAAAGGAAAACTTGAAATCGCATCATATGACCCCTTTAAAAAAAAAAAAACATAAGGATCTCCCAAAATCTGTCATTCATTGAGGTTCAAAAATTATAAAACTATCTAATATAATGCAATGCCAGTACAGACTGTAAACAACTTAAAAGCTAACTGTCTACTAGGTTAAAACTTTCAAAATAGGGAAACCTAGACATAAATTGATACTAAACAAGTCTTAGGGTGTTTCAACCTGTAGATCGATTGCTTTGTTCCGAAACAGGGATTCAAATGATTACAATGTTGCTTTTTATTCTTGGTGCGGTTCGTTTTCACACGCCAAAGTTTCTAAACGGACCAAATTTGATAATACAAGTCACGCGCGAGTAAACTTCTCTCATTGGTCAAAGTTCCACGGTTTATTTTCCGGGATTCCACTGAGCTGTCACAGCTGTCATCTGTCAGAATGAACGATAACAGCTTTGCGGGCTTATTTATTTTATTTTTTTGTAGCTGTCCTTATAATAATATTATCATTTTGAGCAGGAGTCCAGGATTGATTGGGAAAACATTTTTAAAATGCACATACTACAAAGAAGAGCAATAAGACCGCATTATAAAACAAAAAAAGTGCGCTTTAATTTTTGAATGGCAAAGACGTGCTCACCCACAGACATTCACATGTTCATTTTGAGGTATTAGCAAAACAATAAAGCTAATGCTTTTCACAGAACTTACATAATTTCCCATTATACATTGTGATTATAGCCTGGTTCGTTGGTCCGTTGGATCGGATTACTTTCTCACTACAACCGAACCGCTCCACAGTTTGTTTTCAATCGAGCCGAGACCACCTCAATCAGGCGATGTCGGACCAATTGTTTTGGTGCGGATCCGAGCGCGATTGCCGTGTTCACATATGCCCAAACGAACCGTGCTAAGGGGGGAAACGCGCCAGGTTCCGAAACAACAGGCCATGTGTGAAAACACCCTTAGTATATTTTTGTATATTGCACGTTCATTCAATTTGTGCTGCAAAAAAACATAAAAGTTCCTCATAACCTAGCTGCACACTCTGTTTGTTGGTCGCCGCTATTTTGGAAATGATGTCAAATGACTCCCCGAGGTCAGGGTTGATCAAACTGCCCCGAGTTTACAAGTCGGATGTCCGACTTGGAGTGGTGTTATTTTCAAGTGAGAACAGGAAAAAAGTTCGGATTTTTTTAGAACATAGCTCATTTAAAGGGGTCCTATTATGCCATTTCACTTTTTCAACTTTTAGTTAGTTTGTAATGTTGCTGTTTGAGCATTAAAAAGATCTGCGAAGTTACAAAGCTTAAAGTCCAATTCAAAAGGAGATATTTCACTTTTCAAAAAACTACAACGAACGACTCGTTTGGACTAAAACGCATATTTTTTTTGTTTTTTTTTTTACGGGATTTGTGATATCACAAATATCGACGAATGGGATGAGACCTGGTCGAGCTGCACTAGAGAAGGCAGCGAGTGTTATCACTATGTCAGAGACACGCTAGTTTTCCCAAGGCAGACGAACTTAGAGTGATTACAATCATCCGGGTTTAAATCGAGCTCAAATTGATTTGATTTTAACGCAATATTTACACTGAAGCTCGCAGGCGGCTCTTATGGTTGGGCAGTGACAGTGCTACACTGGGGCTAGGGGGGGCTATAGCCCCGTCAGAATTTTTTATATCCCCGGTTTAGCCCCATTTCTTTATGAAGTAACTCTGACGTCATCAATATAATTTATTTTCTTAGCACCCCCACATATTGGTCTAGCCCCCCCTTAGCACCGGTAGAGAAAAAATTCTGGTGCCGTGCCTGGGTAAGGGGCGTGGCATTTCCCGACCAGGTGCCGAGTGCTGCCAATCACAGCACACACTGGCCCAGCTGACCAATCAAAGCACACACTGGCCCAGCTAACCAAAGGCGGGCCTTCATTTGATACAGGAAATATTCGAGCCGTTCATGCCAGACTGGGGAGAGGAGGTGTTGTAATAATGTAAAATATGTGAAAAATAATGTGTTTTATGAGAGCCTGTTCTAGTACACCCAAAACAAAATCAAGACTTTGTGTAAGAGCATAATAGGACCCCTTTAATAAAGCTTCTATCATTTAAAAAAAATGCTTGCTTTACTAACATTTTTTTAAAGTGTATGTGTTTTAAAAGTATTAGTTTCTTATAGTTCATGCTTCTATTGTCCTCATTTGTAAGTCGCTTTGGATAAAAGTGTCTGCTAAATGATTAAATGTAAATATCACATATGAATCTATAATTTGAATATAAATATAAAATGTAATATAAATATCACATATGAATTCATGTATTATGTAAGCTGATTTGACTTGGAGTGTGTGTGCACCTGTGTACATTAGATAGAGATCAAAGAAAACATCAAAGAAAAATTCGAACTTTCAAATCGCACTTCTTTGTTTTTTTATTACAGAAGCCTTAGAACTTTTGGAATTGAACATTTTGGACATCATAGGTGCTAAGTGAACGTTTATTAACAATTGAATGTGTTGGGCATCAGAGGCATGTGTATGTCAAGCTTTTGAACTGAACATGATCACATATAATAGATGCATCTAAACGCCGGAATTTAGAACGCGACTTTATAGACCAAAGCTACTACACGCGCCTATGATGCCCCAAAATGCAGCCTAGCTAGAAAGCTCAGTAGATTTTGAGATACAGCCAGAGTGAGTAACGTTATAGTGACTGCAGCAGGATTTAATCTGCAGCTCTGTGATCAGGTGACGTTGACATGTGCACTTCAGGCCCTACTCTAAACTTTTAAACCATATACTGATTATATACTGATCAGTGCACACTAAAAGTGGCACACACAAAAAGTGCAGCTAACCAATCACATCTACATGCAGAGAGCAAAGAAAGAAAGCACTTTCTCTTACGTATGCAGAGCAAATTCATATTTAGTAAATCCAAATCATTTGCAAACGTGTATCGACTCACCAACAGCTCGTTCCGCTTTTTATATCTTATTTTCTCGTTCACTCCTCTTCTTCAGGTTGATGTATTTGTGTGGAGGCTTTAAAAGCTCTAGGCCAGTGTGTGTGTGATCGTGATCTGAAACTCTAAGCTACGTGGCTCTTTCACACGTGAATATTACACCAGTTTACAGTCTCAACCCTCAACCACTCGTTTTTTTCTGCGTCTGAAAACGTCCGGGGGTCGAGACAGGTCGCGATCGTCCAAATCAAACTTTTCCCCGCGAGTGTTGTTAGTTTTCACGGCCACCTCCATCCATACCGAGCACAGGCTCTTCAAGCGTCTGGATAATCGCCATCATTTTCCGCTCAAGAATGTACACACACACACGCGTCACTGCGCATGCGTATCACAGCCGTTTCCCTTTTCTGTCTTTAGTTATGCAATATTTGTTTTTCAGACGTGTTGTTGACAGTACAATGGTTGTACAATGGTGCAATCGAAGCAAAAACGGACCTAAATGCTGCATAACGTTTAAAATCGCTATCAATTTATTTTAACTATAGCCTACAATACCCTGTTATAGGTCTACATATTAAAACTGTTTGTCATTGCATTAGAAAATGACTTGAAATTCAATTTTCACATCTCCGATTACCTGAAAATGTCTTAAGTGTGAGAGGTTTCAGTGTTCCTCATTGGAACCGACAGAGGGCGTGTAGCCCCTCCCACAGGCGGAGCCCGCAAGGTTAGTTTGTAAACACCCCTGCGCTGTAAAAAAATAAGTGTAATTTTAACTGTAAAATTTTGTAAAAACGCTACGGGAAAAAAAACTGTTAATAGGTTAACAGTAAGTTCCCGTACTATATACAGGGGAAAACTGTAAAATATCTAACCAGACATTTCAAGTAAGTTTACAGTAAAATGCTGTTAATTGTAAAAAAAAATTAAGAAGTAAAAATAACAAATCAATCTATAATGTACAGTAAAAAACTGTAAACTGATATTCCCAGAATTCCCTGCATGACACTCCACATTTGAAAATATTTTGTTTAAATAATCATGTTTTTTTAATAGTTTTTGTTATTAGTTATGTACATTTGGGCTTTATGTTACATCTTCTGTTGTTTAATGAAAGTTTAATGCATTATTTAAGTATCATGTGTGTTACCATGATGGTGTTTTGTGTTTGCATGAATGACTCTGTGCACCTTCTATATATTAGTTTATACTTCTGCTTGTGGCGAAGCTACTTGTGATGAGCTTTGATTCTTCGTGTGGCTTTCTCTTTTACCACCTGCATTAATATGGTGGTTGTCAGTATGTTAAAGGTACAAAACAGATTTTAATAGCAGTGTGCATTGTTGAATTCACTGGTTTACATTCAAAAGTACATGTTTGTAAATTGCAGTTTTATACTGTAAAATTGACCGTTTTTGGCCGTAAATGTGTTTACAGTTTTTCCTGTATTTTTTACAAAATTATTCTGGCAACCATAGCTGCCAAAATTATTTTGTAAAAACTACAGAATTCTTTTTTACAGTGTGGATCCAAACAGGCCTCTGTTTAAATATAAACATATATATAGAGAGAGAGAGGAGAGGACTTGCGCGAGAGGAGGAGAGAGAGAGGAGATAGTAGATAGATAGGATAGACGATAGGATCGATAGGATAGAGAGCTAGAAAGTAGAAGATAGATAGATAGATAAATATAAATATATAAACATAGTCTATGAGGTCCCATAGGACGGGAGGGGGGTAGCTTTTGTGTGGAAACAGCTCGTCCCATAATAAAATGACTGCAATTGGGGGCTAATTTCTGCTTGCCATAAGAAATTAATTGTGGTGTGAGCTAAATTTGGAGTTGTATAAGAGAAGTCACTGACCTTTTGCCACCTAAAGTTTAATTTTAGGGTATCATCTACTCATTTCTATTGGGTCCGCACATGGTTACTGACTGTAACTTTTTATTTAAGAAACAGAAATTAGATTTCACATGTAACAAAACAAGAGCAAACACACACAAAGGCAAAGCAGACTATGCATGATTAAAATGCATGAAAGTAAAATAAATAGCCAACAATTATAAATGTGATTTTAAAATTATAAAAAATAATAATAATAAAGACATAAAGACATTCGAACTGTCAAATCACACTTTTTTGTCATTACAGAAGTCCTGAATTTGGAATTTACATTTTGGTTGTTTTTATTGTCATTACAGCGCCCTCCAATGTTCGAATCTAACACGTTTGTACATCACACATGCCTGAACGATTGAATTGGTCGTTATTAGACAGGAGGACAAGCAAGCACACAATGGCAAACATAAGCAAAGTAAACAAATGGATTAATAAAATAAATGAAAGTAAAATAATACAATTATAAATATGATAAAATGACAACAATAAATTAATAAACTAATATGTAAAACAAAATGAAAACATTGATAGGAAGAAGAAAGCAAACCAAACATTTTACCTACACTTTTACCAGCACTCACACATATCAATAAGACATCTCTTCTCACAGGCATTTTCCCCACCGCATTCAAGCAGGCTCACACCGACTGCTTAAAAAAAACTACATCTTTCTCCTACCATTCATATTTCACACTTGAACAAATTGTTTTCAACCAGGTATCATTATTTCTTTCACAGAATAACCAACTGGACATTAACCAAGCAGGTTTAAGAAGTGGCCATTCAACTGAGACTGCGTTATGGATTGCAAAAGCTAATTTTGAAACATCAGTTCTCATTCTGCTGAATCTATCTGCCACCTTTGATACTGTGAATCATCAGATTCTTTTGTCCACCCTCTCATCACTGGGCATTACAGGAACTCCACTTTGCTGGTTTGAATCTTATCTATCAGGGAAGTGTAGAGCACATCAGCTGGTCACAGGGGTTCCTCAGGGATCAGTTCTTGGACCCCTCCTCTTCTTCATATACACTACATCACTGGGACCCATCATACAAGCACATGGTTTCTCCTACCTTTGCTGTGCTGATGACAGCTCTATCTTCATTTCAACCAGATGATCCAACGGTAGCTGCAAGGATCTCAGGCTGCATGGGTAAACACTACTCGGCATGGATGAAAGAATATCACCTGCAGCTCAACCTGGCAAAGATTGAACTTCTTGTTTTCCCTGCCAATTTGACTCTACAGCATGAGTTCACCATCCAGCTAGGTTCATCAACAATTATCTGTGCAGTCAGAAATTATCAAGTGCAGTCAGAAATCTTGGCGTGATCTTTGATGACCAGCTGACCTTCAAAGACCACATTGCAAAAACTCATTCAGGTTTATATTGCACAACATCAGAAAGATCAGGCCCTATCTAACAGAGCATGCTGCACAACGTCTTATCCAGGCCCTTGTCATTTCTAGGCTGAACTACTGCAATGCTCTTCTGACTGAACTTCCATCATGCCCAATCAAACCTTGATGAATGATTCAGAATGCAGAGGCACGACTGATCTTTAACGAGCCCAAAAGGGCTCCACGTCACACCTTACATTATCTCCATGCACTGGCTACCATTGTGGCTCCATCAGTACATAACCTTGATCTGCGTATAGAACAGCCACAGGATCAGCACCCTCCTACTTCCACTCACTGTTACGAGTCTACATCCCCTCCATAAGCCTGAGATACAACCAGTGACTATGGTAATATTATGGTAGGTTCTACCATTTTGTTAAACACGAAAGACTTGAGGCATCAAGGAAGATAGGCCTATACTTTACCTCGCATCTAGAAAGGCTAATGGAGAAAATTATGATTTCTCGATTAAATGATTTCTTAAGCAATCAGATACTTCGAGAATACCAAACTGGTTTTAGGAAACGGAAATCTACTACTGAATGCTTGGTAAATAACAATGAGATTGAGAAAACTCTAGTTATGAAAGAGATAATGGTAGCTGTTTTTGGATATGACAAAGCATATGATACCATGTGGAGGGAAGGATTACCAATGGGGGATTGGTGGAAAATGTATAACTATATAGCGATTTCGTTCTTCAACGTGTTTTTAGTGTTAGAGGAGGTGAAGACTCAGAAGAATTCCAGTAGAAATGGAATTCCACAAGGAAGTGTGTTTAGCCCAGTCCTGTTAATCTGATGATTAACTGACATTTTGAAAGTTTGCTGGTCCTTTGCTGGTTTATGCTGGTCCTTTTGCTGGTTTATGCTGGTCCTTTGCCAGCACATGACCAGCATAAACCAGCAAAAGGACCAGTTTAAACCAGCAAAGGACCAGCATAAACCAGCAAAGGACCAGCAAAGGACCAGCAAAGGACCAACTTAAACCAGCATCCCAGCGTCAAAACATACCTAACCAGCATATGCTGTTTTTTTCAACAGGGTAGGAAAAGGAAATGAAGGAATATTATATGCAGATGATGCTGTTATATGGAAAAGAGGTCAGAATATTCCATGTATAGTGATGAACATGCAAAAGGAAATTCAAATCCTAGAATATTGGTTTAAATTTTCTGTACAGAAATCTAATGTAATGTTCTTTACTATAGGAAAATCAATGAAAACTACAAATTATGTCTTTATAGTCAGCCACTTGAAAGAGTTATAAAGTTGAAATATTTAGGAGTTTGGTTTGATGAAAAACATACATGGAAATACCATATTAATCATGTCGAAAGAAAATGTAAAAAAAAAAGCCCTGAACTTGATGAGGATGATTACTGGACACAGTTGGGGAGCAGATAAACTTTAATGAATATTGTTAAAGCTTTGATAAGAGCAAATATTGACTATGGAAGTATTGTATATAACACAATATGCAAAACTAGATTAGGAAAACTCAACAGAATCCAATATAGTGCATTAAGAATTGCAATAGGAGCCATGAGAACAACACCACAGGTGCTTTATTAGTGGAAACAGAAGAAGTCCCACTAAATCTAAGATTCATTAAACTGTCGTTAACATATTGGGTTAGACTAATAAGCAGTAATAGCAATCCAGCTGCATCAATATTAAATGCTTGTTGGGAATATCATAAAAAATCCAAAGGTTTTGGTTGGAATATAAATAGTAATACAGCAGAACAATTTGGAATTAAAGAATTTGTGTTTAGCCCTGCAGTAGCTTTAAGTGAAGTTCCTCCCTGGATGCTCCCTATTTCAGACATCAATACAGAATTACTAAAAGAGAAAAGAGAATACCAAAATGATCAAAGCTTTGCTAAATATGGCCAAATATATTTGTCTTCATTATATTACGGATATCTTAAAATATTTACAGATGGGTCAAAAAACAATGACCAAATATGCCACAATGACCAAATATTTGCTCAATATTTGGTCATTGTGGCATAGGAATTTATATTCCAGAATTTAACAAAAAAATTGGGTTATAGATTAAATAACCATCTTTCTGTTTTTACAGTTGAGATGTCTGGGATAATTACAGCCTTAAGATGGATAGAAGAAAATAAACCAATTAAATCAGTCATAGGTACAGACTCAATGGCAGCCTTACAAAGTTTAGAAAGCAGTATTTCAGTTAAGAGACGATTTAATCATTGAAACTAGACATACAGCTGCATCTCAATAAATTAGAATGTCGTGGAAAAGTTCATTTATTTCAGTAATTCAACTCAAATTGTGAAACTCGTGTATTAAATTAATTCAATGCACAGACTGCAGTAGTTTAAGTCTTTGGTTCTTTTAATTGTGATTGATTTTGGCTCACATTTAACAAAAACTACCAATTCCCACTATCCTCAACAATTGAATACTTCATAATAATACCCATAAAAAAACATTTTAGTGGATTGTTGGCCTTCTGGAAAGTATGTTGATTTTTTATTGTACATGTACTCAATACTTGTAGGGGCTCCTTTTGCTTTAATTACTGCCTCAGTTCGGCGTGGCATGGAGGTGATCATTTTTTGGCACTGCTGAGGTGGTATGGAAGCCAAGGTTTGTTTGACAGTGGCCTTCAGCTTATCTGCATTTTTGGTCTCTTGTTTCTAATTTTCCTCTTGACAATACCCCATAGATTCTCTATTGTGAGTTTGCTGGCCAGTCAAGCACCAACACCATGGTCATTTAAACAAATTTTGGTGCTTTTGGCAGTGTGAGCAGGTGCCAAATCCTGCTGGAAAATAAAGTCAGCATCTTCAAAAAGCTGGTCAGCTGAAAGAAGCATGAAGTGCTCCAAAATTTCTTGGTAAACGGTGCAGTGACTTTGGTTTTCAAAAAACACAATAGTCCAACACCAGCAGATGACATTGCACCGCAAATCATCACAGACTGTGGAAAGTTAACACTGGACTTCAAGCAACTTGGCTATGAGCTTCTCCACCCTTCCTCCAGACTCTAGGACCTTGGTTTCCAATGAAATACAAAACTTGCTCTCATATGAAATGAGGACTTTGGACCACTGGGCAACAGAACAGTTCTTCTTCTCCTTAGCCCAGCTAAGACGCCTCTGACGTTGTCTGTGGCTCAGGAGTGGCTTAACAAAAGGAATACGACAACTGTAGCCAAATTCTTGACAGTCTGTGTGGTGGCTCTTGATGCTTGACCCCAAGCCTCAGTCCTTCCTTGTGAATTCACTCATCTGGAATCGATGGCTGACAATCCTCATAAGGCTTGTGGTTCTCTCGGTTGGTTGTGCATTTTTTTTCTTCCACACTTTTTCCTTCCACTCACTTTCTGTTAACATGCTTGGATACAGCACTCTGTGAACAGCCAGCTTCTTGGCAATGAATGTTTGTGGCTTACCTCCTTGTGAAGGGTGTCAATGATCATCTTCTGGACAACTGTCAGATCAGCAATCCACCTTTATTTATATAGCGCTTTTAACAATACAGATTGTGCCAAAGCAACTGAACAGCTTTAATTAGGAAAATAGTGTGTCAATGTAATGCAAAATGACAATAGTAAACAATTTTTTCAGTTAAATACAGTTCATCATTGAATTCAGGGTATGTCAACATCCCCTCAGTTCAGTTAAGAGTATCCTTTGCAATCAAGTCACGGTAGCGCTGGAAATTAAGTGTCCCCAACTAAGCAAGCCAGAGGTGACGCAGCAAGGAACCAAACCCCTCTGTGCCAGAATTGAGAAAAAACCTTGGGAAACCAGCTCATCGGGTGTCATTCTCCTCTGACCTTATGAACCAGAGTACGGAAAATCTATTTAAGACGTAATCAAAAAGACTATGAACACTATTAACAGCAATTATATGCAATCAAACTTATAGCAGAATGTGGTAGTTCTGTCTGTTGTTTCAGGGTTGGCATCATCTGCGGTCCTCTGAGGGGTTGCATCATCTCTTCTCAGTTGTTCTGGATCCAGACTGAAGCTTGTGACATCCGATTACACTACGGGATAGTCAATGCAAAAAACAGAGAAACAAATAGAGACATAATTAGCGTAGCTGCTGTTCCAACCAAGCAAAATTGATTTGTTTAACCCAAACTAAAGAATAATAATGTGCATTTGATTTGATATGACTGCAGTAAAAGATTATGAGATGCATTATTTGAATGCTTGGCCAAAGAGATGAGTTTTTAATCTAGACTTAAACAGAGAGAGTGTTTTCTGAACCCCGAACGTTATCAGGAAGAGTATTTCAGAGTTTGGGAGCCAAATGCGAAAAAGCTCTACCTCCTTTAGTGGACTTTGCTATCCTAGGTACTACCAAAAGTCCAGCGTTTTGCGACCTTAGGGAGCGTGATGGATTGTGGCGTGGTAGAAGACTAGTTAGGTATGCAGGAGCTAACCCATTAAGGGCCTTATAGGCAAGTAATAATATTTTGTAACTGATACGGAACTTAATAGGTAGCCAGTGCAGAGACTGTAAAATTGGGGTAATATGATCATATTTTCTTGACCTGGTAAGGGACTCTAGCTGCTGCATTTTGGACTGCCTGTAGCTTGTTTATTGAAGACGCATGACAACCAGCTAGCAGTGAATTACAGTAGTCCAGTCTAGAGGTCATGGATGCATGATCTAGCTTTTCTGCATCAGAAACAGGTCACATGTTTCGTAACTTGGCAATGTTTCTAAGATGGAAGAATGCCGTTTTTGTAACATGGGAAATATGATTTTCAAAAGACAAGTTGCTATCTAATATAACACCCAGATTTTTGACTGTAGAGGAAGTAACCGTACATCCGTCTAGTTGCAAATTGTAATCCAAGAGATTCTGTGTACTGTATTTTTGTCCAATATGTAATATCTCTGTCTTATCCTAATTTAATTGGAGAAAATTATTGGTCATCCAATCTGTTACATTTTTAACACACTCTGTTAGCTTAGATAATTTAGAAGTTTCATCTGGTCTTGTTGAGATATATAGTTGAGTATCATCGGCATAACAGTGGAAACTAATCCCGTATTTTTTAATAATATTACCAAGGGGCAACATGTATATCGAAAATAGCAGAGGACCTAGGACAGATCCTTGTGGCACTCCATATTTTACTGGTGATAATTGAGATGACTCCCCATTTAAATGAACAAGGTGGTAACGATCGGACAGTTAGGATCTAAACCATCTTAAAGCCTGAATACCTGTATAGTTTTGTAATCAACCTATGAGTATGTCATGATCTATAGTAACGAACGCAGCACTAAGATCAAGTAAAAATAGCAATGAGACACAGCCTTGGTCTGACGCAGAAGCTAGTCATTTGTAATTTTAACAAGTGCAGTTTCTGTGCTATGGTGGGGCTATGAAATTCTTCATAGAGATCTTTTTTTTAGGAAGGAGCACAATTGAGCAGACACTACTTTTTCTAAAATTTTAGACATAAAGGAAGATTTGAGATGGGTCTGTAAGTAGCCAGTTCACTAGGATCTAGTTGTAGTTTCATAATAATAGGCTTAATAACCGCCAGCTTGAATGAATTTGGGACGTGACCTAAAGACAACGACGAGTTAATAAAATTGAGAAGCGGTTCTTCTGCTACAGCTAACAACTCTTTTAGTAATTTAGTGGGTACAGGATCTAATTGGCATGTTGTTGGTTTAGATGCAGTGTTAAGTTTATTTAGCTCTTCCTGTCCTAAAGTTATAAAGCACTGCAGTTTATCTTTTGGTGCGATGACTGAAGCTGAAGTATTATACGCTGTAGAATCTACATTTGTTATTGTATTTCTGGTGTTATCTATTTTATCAGTGGATAAATTCATAAAGTCATTACTATTAAAATGTGCGGGAATATTTAGATCGGGTGGATTCTGGTTATTTGTTAATCTAGCCACTTTGCTAAATAAAAACCTAGGATTGTTTGGTTATTTTCTATGAGTTTGTGGATATGCTCTGCCCTGGCAGCTTTTAGAGCCTGTCCATAGCTGGATATACTGTTTTTCCATGCAATTCTAAATACTTCCAAGTTAGTTTTTCTCCATTTTCGCTCAAGACTACGAGTTTTTTTCTTTAGAGAATGGGTATTACTGTTGTACCAAGGCGCAGTATGTTTTTTTCTCTAACCTTTTTCAATTTGATGGGGAAACAGCTTCTAATGTATTAGAGAATATAGTGCCCATGTTGCTAGTTATTTCATCTAGTTCATATGTGTTTATGTGTTATATTTACACAGAGCAGTTGAGATAAATCAGGTAGTTTATTTGTGAATCTGTCTTTGGTGGCTGAAACAATAGTCCTGACCGGACGATAACGCGGAGCCATATAGCTAATATCAGTAATATGCAGCATGCACAATACAAGGAAATGGTCAGTAACATCATCGCTTTGAGGTGCGATATCTATATCAGTAAGATCAATTCCATGCGATATAATTAAATCTAGCGTATGATTAAAACGATGAGTTTGCTTGACTCCAAAAGAGTTTATTAGGTCAGTAAACGCAAGTCCTAATGCATCTTTTGTATTATCAACGTGAATATTACAATCTCCGACAATTAGCGCTTTATCATCAGTAACCAATAGGTCTGAGAGGAAATCTGCACATTCTTTTAGGAAATCTGTATACGGCTCTGGTGGTCTATACACAGTAGCCAGAGCAAGAGATACGATAGATTTATTTTGCATATATGACAGTGTAACATTGAGCATTAGTATTTTGAATGAGTTAAACATGTATCCTGTCTTTTGAGTAACATTGAGAATATTACTATATATTGTTGCAATACCGCCGCCACGGCCAGTCTGACGGGGTTCATGCTTATAACAGTAGCTTGGGTTGAGTAGACTCATTTAGATCAATATAATCATTAGGTTTTAGTCAGTTTTCAGTCAAGCAGAGTACATCAAAACGAGTATCTGTGATCATTTCATTTACAATAAATGCTTTGGGTGAGAGCGATCTAATGTTTAGGAGCCCAAACTTTAAACTTTTTGTTCATTTATTTTACATTTTCTGGTTTAATCAAGATCAGATTTTTTCTAGATCCTGCATTAATTTTATATTTTGACCTCACTATTCGGGAACAGACACAGTCTTTATAGATTATACAACACAAGTACTTCTGTCATTTACGCGTCCCTGGAGATGTTTATCCGACTGAGCTCCCGCTCCCCGACTCTGCTGGGTGCAGGCATCACGCAAAAAGCCTAGGGAACCGACCATAAAGATTTACAGTATGAACAAAGAGCAGTTTTCTGTCTTTACACCCATGACAATAACCCTTCATTTTAAAGCAAAGCCTACTGAACTTTTTCATGTCCTCGTCCGATACTTGGAAGCGGTCCGACACGATATCGTCTCGCAGCGATGTGGCTGCGCCACCGTCTCGATCAGGCTCCTGAAGGTCCCTCTTCATTTCTCCGTCTGCCGCAGCTTGGTTTGTTAGCCCCCGGCGTGAAGCAGACCGCTCGTGCTCTCATCACCCTTCGGACCGGGGTTATTATGCGCAGACCAACATGCAGACAACGACACCAGAGAAAAGTGTGTGTGGCACTTTTACCTTCAGCGAACGGAGCACGGACTGTGCCTGACTATGAGGCTCCGATGATCACAGCGTCGGGGCGTTCCTCCGCTAGGGATCGAAGCGGTTCCGGTTGAGAGCTCGAAGACCGTAGGCGCGAGGTGGAGAGGTTGTCGCTGGCTTCTTCTTCCGTTGGCGTGCACCCCAGGGTCCGTGGTGTCCCCTTGCGCCGGAGTGAAGGACATCTGTTAAATCGCGTCCTGGTGCACAGGCGTGCAGAGACACAACGGAGTAGAGTTGTGGGGAGATTTAACAGCGCCTGTATACTTCCTCAGACGTTTGAGCGTCAGCCTGGGATGTTCCAGCGCGGCTCTCCGCTCTCTCGCTGGTTCTAGCTTCGCCACCAAGTCACTCATCTGCTTTCCCACGCATTGCACCTAATCAGCTCGAAGTGTCCTCACTTGCACTCAAAGGTAGACACACATCCGCAATTAAAGCAAGTAACAGTGAGTAAAACGATGGTAATGTGTGTGAATAGAGTGTTAGCAATGTAAGTGAGATTAGTGGCAACCACGCTGGCGATGCTAGCGGCTATATGCTAATAGCGGACTCGGAATGTCAAAAATAGAACTAGTGATAACAAGGCGCTCTGATTTTTTTTGTTGTAGAATACAATAGGGGATATATTCACACATTATATAAACTAAAATGATGGTGTATAAAATTGATTTTAAGAAAAAAAATTAGACGACAGAATTGACTTGACGGAGCGCAAACTCAAAACACGCCGCAGTCTTCCTCATGATTGTGTATCCTAGTGAACCAAACTGAGATACCATTTTGAAGGCTCAGGAAACCTTGCAGGTGTTTTGAGTTGATTAGCTGATTGGCATGTCACCATTTTCTAATTTGTTGAGATAGTGAATTTGGTGGGTTTTTGTTAAATGTGAGCCAAAAGCATCACAATTAAAAGAACCAAAGACTTAAACGACTTCAGTCTATGTGCATTGAATTTATTTAATACACGAGTTTCACAAATTTAGTTGAATTACTGAAATAAATGAACTTTTCCTCTGCATTCTAATTTATTGAGATGCACCTGTACAAAGAAAAGATGCTCTTTGAATTTTAATTTTTTGCTTTCGAACATGTAGTTGTTTTATATTATTATGATAATTTAAAGACACAAATGTTGTATTTAATCTATTTATTTGTTGGTTAAGTTTCACAGCATAATGTAAATTTTTCCAACAAAACACCCTGTTTTTAAAAAACAGTGTTTTTCCAAGCAAGTTTGGAAAATGACTTGGTGTACGATTCAACAGAGTACTAATTAAAGGCAATTAAACTTGTCATTGTTGTTCTATCGTCAAAATCTTTGAGTAATGTAAAGGGACTGCATGTCTCTGTATAAAGATACATATACGAGTTCTTTTATCCTTTGTTACACTGGCTTTGTATTGTTTTGTATATGTTGTTTAAAGTATAATAAAAAAATAATAATTAATTAAAAATCTAACCAATGCCTAACCCCGCCCCACCGCTAATCCTAACCCAGTGCTCACACTTGTGATCTTAAATGTACAAAATGTCAAAATAAAGCTTTGTAGAAACCTTATTTACATTTTTGCAACACTGTGTTGTGCGGGAGGGGGTCTATATAAAGTGATGATAAAAATGATGCACGCCCGGCAGGTGGCGCTGCAGCCAATTGTTTGGGAATCGGAGATTGGTGTCAAGACGGTACAAGGTGAAATGTTATTTTAGTGATATTATTAAATATTCTTACAATTTAAAATAACTGTTTTCTATTTAAATAGGTTTTAAGTTATTCATGTGAAGTCCATCCTGAATTGTCAGCATCATTACTCCAGCAGTGTCACATTATCCTTCAGAAATCATTCTAATATGCTGATTTGCTACTCAGTCATTATCAATTAATATTGGTGCTTAGTTATTAATAATTTTTTTTTTTTGCGTTTTGTTATATGTTGCTGCTTAATATTGTTATGGAAACCATACTAAATTTCATAAATTCAGGATAAGAGCAGAATTTATTTGAAATGGAAATCTTTTGTAGCATTGTAAATGCCTTTATTGTCGCTTTTGACCAATTTAATGCATTCTTGCTGAACAAAAGTTAAATTTTTTTAACCTTACGTGTCCCAAATGTCATGCTTTCCATAAAAATTCCACAAAAAAGCACTTTTCATCATTCATAATTATGTTTCAATCATTCATAACAAATGTTTCAGCGTAAAACGGCACATTAGAATGATCATCATGTGAGTTATGGATGAAAATTCAGGTTTGCCATCACAGGAATAAATTAGATTTCAAAATAGAAAACAGTTCTTTTAAACCCTACGAGATCTCTCTTCACTATATTTCTGTTTTTACTGTATTTTCAAGCAAATTAATGCAACCTTGGTAAGCAAAAGAGATTTCTTTAAAAACCTTTAAAAAATATTAACACCAGATATGACTCTGGCTTTTCCCAACAATGCCTTTCATTCTCCTAAAGAGGCTAAATGAACTGCAGAATAGATTTGTGATGTTTGGACAGTTCCTCCAATACGTTTAAATTAAATTGTCTTATTTTATTATATTTAACATTACAGAGAATAACTCCAAGTGTAGAAAAAAACATCATATAATTAAAAATGGTAGAAACTGTAGAAAAAAAATAATTACTAAAAAAAAAATCCATAGATGACAGACAGGTCAGTTTTGGCAATAATGTATTTTACAATTTACAATTTTATTAAATTGGAAATAGATAGATCGATGGATGGATAGATAGATAGACAACAATATAATATAAGCAGTAAATAAACAATATAATACTCTAAAATCTTCGAAACATTGTCATGAACAATAACCGCAAACTTGCTGAGTGCAGTTGTATAATCTGCTGATACACATCAAAACAAGTTTCAAATATATCATCAGTACTGATTCTGTACTTCAAAGGCATCCTTTTGAACTGTACACATGTAAGCATTTACTGTCATGTAGGTCCTTACAAAAACATGCAGAATAAACATCTATGTCCAATTGAGGCAGTTCATTTTTTATCTCATAAGAAAACATATGTATAAACTAAACTCGAAACACATGTACCAAAAACAATTCTTCTATGCTCAACAAAAAAACTCAAGTCAATTTTCCTCCACGGGTCATGTGATTGGATAGCTGGAGAAACCAGTGGACCAACATCATTGCACAGTGCACACTATCACATATGTTGTTTTAATCATAGTGAAATTTCATAGTGAAAGGTTTTGGGATGGAAAACGAACTTTACTGGAGGTTAATTGAGGTCTTCCTGCATGAGACAACAGATCCACCAGTTATGGGATATGGTCTTTTCCAGGTATTTCCCCCTCAAGTCCCAACAGGTCCCAAGCACTCTATAGTCTAAACCGTCTCGCCATTGTTGTTTATCTTCTCCAACACTTTCACATTCTGCTCAATTATACAACTCTGTCCTCTTATACGTATGTTGTCGCCAAAAGCTAACAAAGTTTTCCCCGACGAAAAAGAAAAGCAATGGATCCAAGGAACTGTTTCCAGAGGCTAGACAGTGTGCGATGACCGCTGCCTTTCTCAGACTTTCAATATAATGGCAGGACTTGTCATAACCATTGTTTTGAATGTCCATCTCGGCCTCCAGAAACAGAGTTCGGACGACGTGGTACGGCATAAAGCATGCAAAGAAAATCAGCAGAACAATAATGACGAGACAGCAGGATTTCTTGTGATTGAACTGAGATCTTTGACTCTGCCTGGTCTTCCTTAGCTTTAGCAAATACAAGGCTGCAAAAATGTAACAGACTGAGATGACCACAAAGGGCATAACAAAGCCTAAAAGCAAAACCCCTCGATTCAACGTGATAATGGTCCCCACCTGGGACGGCCTCAGATCCAGGCATTTGGTCTGATTAGAATCCTCATAAGTTCCGGCTTTCAGAAGCGGGATGGACGCCACAGACACGATCAGCCAGATTACAATGCATAATGTCCAGGCTCTCGTAGAGCTTTGCCAGTGCACATATGTGAATGGCTTCACGATGGCCACGAAGCGAACCATGCTCAGAACCGCAAGGAAGTAGATGCTGCCGTACAGTGAATTAGAAGACGTGGACATGATCACGGACAGGGATGTCGACACGAGGGGGCCCAGTTAGTCCCATGAGATAGTAGGAGGCTTCGAAACGAGTAGGGCACACATCATTAGAACAGATGAAGGAGAAGATGACATGAGGGATTGCGGACTGGAGGAAAAAGATGCTTTTCTTCGGACCGCTGAGCAATGAAAAGGGGGGGGGGGGGGAAGAACGGATAGAGGTTGCCAAAAAGCCCAAGGAAAAAGATGAACAGATAAGCAATTGGGTAGACGGTGTGCTTGAAATCACTGATGGAGCAGTTTGTGAAATTCGATGAATGAAGAGTCATTGTTGGGTTGGGGATTTCTGTAAAACAAAATCAGAGCTCACGTTTAAAATTAATAAGGAATTTGAAGCATTTTCAAATTAGTCAGCTAAATATATGGGTGTTTGTTCAATTTCAGACACTTTTATGTCCCAAGGGGTGTTTTTGATTAAAACAAACAGATTTTTGGTAACACTTTACAGTAAGGTTCATTAGTTAACATTAGTTAACTACTTTAGTTAACATGAACTAAGCATGAACAATACTTCTACAGCATTTATTAATCTTAGTTCATGTTCATTTCAACATTTATTAATGCATTATTAAAATCAAAAGTTGTGCTTGTTCACATTAGTTAATGCACTGTGAATTAACATGAACTAACAATGAACAACTGTATTTTCAATAACTAACATGAACAAAGATTAATAAATACTGTAATAAATGTATTGTTCATTGTTTGTTCATGTTAGTTAATACATTAACTAACATTAACTAATGGAACTTTATTGTAAAGTGTTACCAGATTTTTACAAATATTTTCGCTATTTTATTATTGATATTCCTGTTAAACTTTGTTTGATTTCTAAACAGTCAAAACCTTCCTCTATTAATTAGTTGAATGCTCATTTTATAATACAATCATTTTATAATACGAACTGAAATTGTACCCCATTTAGGATAGAAACTAAAATAAAAAGCAAAAAAATGCACAGCTGTTATCTGCAGTAAAAATGTACTTACTGTCCGAGGCAAAAGCACTGGCTTGAGTGTGAATATCACCTTGCAGCACAACAACCCCAAAGCAGTCAACCCTGACTGATCACAAACTCTACACTGTAAAAAAAAATCTGTGACATATACGGTAAAATACCGGCAGCTGTGGTTGCCAGAACACCGTTAAAAATACGGGTAGCAACATTTAGGTTTAAAACTTAACTTAATTCACAATAAAATACCGTATTTCATAAACTGATGTAATATTATTAATAAACCAACATATTGAACTAATATCTGTTTTGAACCATTGTAATGCACTGATAACCACCAAAAACTGGTGGTGATGAGAAAGTCACATGATGAACCAAAGCTCATCCCAAACAGCTTTTCTACGAGCTGAGGAGGGCAATACTTATATATGAAGGTGCACAGTGTCATTCACACAAACACTAAACCCCATCATGGTGACACACATAATATTGAAATAATGCAATAAACATTCATTTGACAACATTAGATGTAAGATTAAACCCTAATGTACACAACTGATAAGAAAAAACTAAAAAATGAAGCGCCATGCAGGGAATCCTGGGAGTGTCAATTTAAGTTTTTTCACTGTAAATTATACAATGACTTTTTCTTTTTCACTTCTAAAAACTGTATTTTTAACAGTATTTTACTGTAAAATTACATTAAATGTAATTACATTTATTCACCGAATATAGTATGGAAACTTACTGTTAACCAGTAAACAGGTTTTTACTGTAGCATTTTTACAGTCTTTTACTGTTAAAATCAAAATAATTTTTATGGGTCTGTACTGACATGCAAAGGAAAATGGGCAAATTTATGCAGTCATAGTAGAGTGGATGTTCAGAGAAGTTGGAATTGTATTCAGTTATACAGTAGGCTTGGCTTTTTTTGTTTTTTTTGCTGGTTTTTTTGACTGATAACAAAAACAGTCTGTTTAATTCACAGTCTTGATTATTTTAATGCTGCCTTAAAAACACAACATCTGAACATACATACATACTCTATGCTGTTGAGTAAAGACCCATAGAAAAGATTTTTTTAAATAATTGGTCTGCTCTGATATGTTTGTCTATGGGAAGAGATAAATCCAATATCTTGCGTTTGTATGAACTGAAGCAACAATACAATCTGCACCATCTACAAAGAGATATTTTTAACACCATTGTCATTATAATAAATTATAATAAGTACACTATTAAAAACAAGGGTTCTTTATTGCCCTTGATGGTTCCATGAAGAACCTTTAGGTTCTTTATAGTGGAAAAAGTTTCTTTAGATTTTTTAAATGTTCTTCACACTAAGAAAAAATAAAGTAGTTCACTGTTCACTGAAAGGTTCTTTAGGGAACCCAAAATGCTTTTTTTATGGCGTCATTATGAAAACCCCCTTTTATACCTTTATTTTTCAGAGTTTGTGGTAAAATGACCCATATAAAGTATATACCTCACTATCAATAACCCATTGAAACAATGTCTGTTTTCTTCAACTTAAAAACATCTAATGCACTTACCTGTGAAGAGGTAGCCAATAAAACTAAGTCCACAAATTCCAAAAGAAGTCCTGTCCCCACAAATATTAGCTAAGTCCTGTGCAAGAGTGGTGAGATGAAGCCGTATAAAGACATGAATCAACACACGACTGCTGCTCTGGAGAAATTGCTCCGCTTATCAGACCACAGACACACCCAATAATCTCTGATCTTCTGCTGGAGATATTAGAAGTGGTAAATGCATACAAACATATCCAGGATATGAAATGAACTAAAACCTAATGATCAAACTATTTGTAAACCACAGAGCTGTAGAAGTATACATTATTGTCTGAACTAAGATAAACTCAGTTTGGGTCTGCTCGAGTGCAAACCATTTTAATGGGTCTAGCATTGCTTTATTTTCCTTGAAGTCAGCATGAAATGGAAATTCACCCTATCTATTTTCTAAATGCATGTTACCAATCTTTTTATTTCTTGCAAATTTGGTTAGAAATATGAGCTAGGCACTGGGATTTATTTACATATTCCTTTTAGAAATGTACTGTGGTGGTATCAGATGGTAGTCATAATAGCATGGGGAGACTGTGGATAGATGTTATATTGTTTTACTCCAGTAAGTATTTCTCAGTGTTTATGAAAGTCAGTTTCTGTATAGACACAAAGTCTTGGCTACAATGGAGCCATAAACCGCTATTGCCCAGGAAAAAGATACTGTTCACAGTTGCTTGAGACTGGGGGGTTTTGTTTTTTGCTACACGAGGCTGACGACTGACGCCAGGTACAGTCGGAGCCTACGTTCCGGGCGACGTGCGCCGCGCCGGAGCCGGCCCAGACCGCCGGCCGGAGGCCCGGCCTATGGAATAGTGCGGATGACCAAGCGCAGGTGCGCGACAAGATGACGACCAGGTGACGGCTACTCTATTCGTATCTAGAGGGGATGGTATAATATCCTATCTATCTTCTTACGCACGACAACTCTATCTATCTATTGTTATCTATCCGTATATCATCGACTATACTATCTGTCTGTCTGTCTGTCTGTCTGTCTGTCTGTCTGTCTGTCTGTCTGTGTCTGTCTCTGTCTGTAGGTCATCTATCTATCTATCTTCTATATATCTATCTATTAGCTCGCGACTCTATCGGTTGTTCGGTCTGTCTGTCGGTTCTGTATGGCTGTCTGTGGTCTGTCTGTATATCTATCATCGCTACTGTCTGTCTGTCTGTCTGTCGTCGTCTGTCTGTCTGTCTATCTATCTATTATATATCATATATCTACGTCTATCTATCTATCTATCGATTATCTAGCTATCTATCGAGTATCTATTATTCTTATTATCTAATCTGTCTGTCTGTATGTCTGTCTGTATGTCTGTCTATCTATAATCTGACTATCTATCTATATATCTATAATCTGACAGTATCTATCTATCTATTATCTATCTATTATCTGACTATTTCTATCTACCTATCTATCATCTGACTATTTCTATCCATTATCTAGCATCTATGTATATCAGATATCTATCTATCTATCTATCTATCCTATGTTATATCATCATCTTAATATATCTATTATACCATCTACTCATCTATTCGATCTATATATCTATCTATCTATTCACTCTCTATTATCTATCTAATCTACGACTATCTATTTATATCATCTATTATCTATCTATTTATCTCATCTATCTATATATATATCATCTATCTTATATCTATCATATAGCTATTTATATTCATGTCTATCTATCTATCTATCTATCTATCTATTACTCTATTATCGATCTATCTATCTATCTATATATCTATCTATCTATCTATTATCTATCTTTCGTGCTGTCTGTCTGTCTATATAATGTTCTATCTATCTGTCATTCTATCTATCTGTCTGTCGGTCTGTCTGTCGTCTGTCTGTCTGTCTGTCTATCTATCTATGTCTGTCTGTCTGTCTAGCTATCTATCTATCTATCTATTTATATCATCTATCTATATATCTATTTATATCATCTATCTATCTATCTATCTATCTATCTATCTGTCTGTCTGTCTGTCTGTTGTCTGTCTGTCTGTCTGTCTGTCTAAATATCTATCTATCTGTCTGTCTGTCTGTCTATATCATCTATCTATCTATCTATCTATCACGATTCTAATCATAATATATCCTATCTATCTATTCTACTATATATTCTGTCTGTCTGTCTGTCTGTCTGTCTGTCTGTTGTCTGCTCTGTCTGCTGTCTGTCTGTCTGTATGTAATCTATCTCATCTATCTTCATCTATTATCTATCATAGTTTTGGTTTGAACATGGGGGTTTGAAGTGTGAACTGTTTTAGTAGAGTCCCGGGTCATGCTCACTCATAAGGTTTATTTATTTGTTTGTTCGCTTATATATTTATTTTTGTGAAATTATCTTTTGTGCTATCATCTATGCAAAGTTGATGCAATAAAGTAACATCATAATTAACAATTACTTGCTTACATAGGATACACTGTATCTATGTAATGTATTTTATATGATTTAGGCACTTATAGGCTATAGTTTGACAGAATGTTCTAATTCAACATGCCAATCTAACTTAACATTTTCTTATATTGATATCGTATATTTCTTACTCCTTAACAGTTCATCAGGCTCTTAATGATTTATTATATGCATCTTTTGGAATATATGAAGGCATGTACCATAGTTCTTAACTGTTATAGCATTGTTCACGAATAAAAAGAGCTCACGCGCACATCATACCATTAGCATTGTTAGAAAGAAAGAACAACCACCGGCACATTTTAGAACCAACAGAATACAAACAGGCCCCAACAGTGGCTGCAATGATAAACTAGACACGGGAAATATCTATTCCCTTAACAGATTATCTAATATAAATTCTACAAGTTAGACTAAATTTGACAATAAATTAGCCTACAATAAAATGTGATAAATTCTAGGAAAGGTGGTCATGATTTAAAAATATTTGAATAGCCTATATGTTAGTGCTGGTTCAAGACTTTCCTCCTCTTTTCATCAGTCTTTTTAGTTTATTTGCCTTTTTTAGATAATGATTGACTTTCTCCATGGCATTTTAAAGTGGCTGTTTCTGTAAATAATTCAAATAGATCACATATTTAACCATCAGCTTCGTGATAGGAATGGCTCTCCTGAATCTTATCACACTTCTCGAGCACGCTGGTGAACGCACCATGCTTCAGGTTCGAACACCGAACCTAACAAGCAAGACAGGTGCATCTCAATAAATTCGAATGTTGTGGAAAGTTCATTTCTTTCAGTAATTCAACTCTCAAATTGTGTAACTCATGTCTTAAATAAAGTCATTGCACACAGACTGAAGTCGTTTAAGTCTTTGGTTCTTTTATTGTGATGATTTTGCTTCACATTTAACAAAAACACATAATAACATTTTAGTGAACTTGTTGGCCTTTCTGGAAAGTCTGGAATCTGGAAAATCAATACTTGGTAGGGGCTCCTTTGCTTTAATTTACTGCCTCAGTTCGGCGTGGCATGGAGGGGATCAGTTTGTGGCACTGCTGAGGTATAATGGAAGCCCAGGTTGCTTTGATAGCTGCCTTCAGCTCATCTGCATTTTTTGGTCTCTTATTTCTCATTTTTCTCTTGACAATACCCCATAGATTTTCTGTGGGGTTCAGGTCTGGTGAGTTTGTTGGCCGGTCAAGCACACCAACACCATGGTCATTTAAACAACTTTTGGTGCTTTTGGCAGTGTGGTGAGATGCCAAATCCTGCTGGAAAATGAAACGACACGCACTTCAAAAAGAGATGGTCAGCAGGAAGGAATGCACATAAAAAGTGTGCCAAAATTTCTTAAGGTAAACGGGTGCACACAGTGAATTGGGTTTCAAAAACACAATAGACCAACAAGACAGAGCAGTGACATTGCACCCCAAAATCGTCACGGGATCGCAGAGCGAAACTAACACTGGACCTTAGAAGAAACTTAGGCTATGAACTTCTCAACCCTTCTCCAGACTCTAGACCTTGGTTTCCAAATGAAATACAAAACTTGTTCTCATCTGAAAAGAGGACTTTGGACCACTGGGCAACAATGTGCCTGGGCTTCTCCTTAGCCCAGGTAAGACGCCTCTGACGTTTGTCTGTGGTTCAGGAGTGGCTTAAAAAGATGAATACGACAACTGTAGCCAAATCCCTTGACACATCTGTGTGTGGTGGCTATTGATGCCTTAACCCCAGCCTCAGTCCACTCCTTGTTTAGTTCATTCAAAATCTTGAATCGATTTTGCTTGACAATCATCATAAGGCTATACAGTTCTCTCGGTTGGTTGTGCATCTTTTCCACACTTTTTCCTTCCACTCAACTTTTTGTTAACATGCTTGGATACAGCACACTGAACAGCCAGCTTCTTTGGCAATGAAAGTTTATGGCTTACCCTCCTTGTGAAGGATGTCAATAATTGTCTTCTGGACAACTAACAGATCAGCAGTCTTCCCCATGATTGAGCAGCCTAGTGAACCAAACTGAGAGACCATTTTTTTTAAAAGGTAGGAAACCCTTGCAGGTGTTTTGAGTGATTAGCTGCCATTTTTGCATGTCACCCTAGTCGATATGTTAAGATAGTGAATTGGTTGGGTTTTTGTAAAGGGAGCCAATATCATCCACATAAACGACACCAAAGACTTAAACGACTCACGCTCTGTGCTGCATTGAATTATTTAATACACGAAGTTTCACAATTTGAGATGAATTACGAACATCCCCCCCCCCCCATAAATGAAACTTTTCCCCGACATTTTAATTTATTGAGATGCACCTGTAGACTGTATAAAAACAGGCTTCGATTCGAGGCTTCATCTGGCACGCCCACTTATTCTCGACACAAGCTCCAAAGCCTCAGTTGCCTCGGTTTGCAAATGTACGTGATCTTGTATGTCCATCCACAACTGCCGCGAGGAAGACCCCTGGGCCCAAATCCTGCTTTCATCACTTTCGTCACAGCCCACATGCAAAACTGACACTTTACCATATCTACATCATCCTCTGACACCAGGAATGAAGACTTGGGAGTTTAAGTTAACACAAGGTACACATTTAGAGAGTTTACGCATGTAAAACCTCGCCCGCTGATATGGAGTACACTTCTCACGACGACGTTAATCTATGCAGCCGGCTAACATCAGCTAGCAGATTTACTCATTCAAACACCTTATATATGTTATATCGATGCTATTCAGCCCGGACATCGTGTGGTATTAACATCTTAGATGAGGCTTGTGCAGAATGTGGACTGTTTTATTGCTATAAGCGCAGGGGGGTTGTTCATGAAATGTAAACCGTAGTTAGCTTGTTAGCTAACTAACATTAACAGCTGAGTAAGTTAACAACACGCCCGTTTATTTACATAAACATTTATTTTGACTAGATCTTTGATTACAACTATTATTGTAGAGTTTATTGTTTGGCCACATATTTGTTTTCTTTAATAATAAGGATTTCTTTTATTTACGTCAGTTAGTGTCTCACAGCTAACTACAGTACTTAAGCAAAATGTTACATGTATTAACAATGTTGCTTTATAATTTCAGCTCAAAATTCTAATATTTCATTAATTTAAATTTCACGTGATTTCCTTGAGGATAAAGTACTTATGTGGTACCATAGAATTAAATGGTGCTTATTGGTGATGGCTTTTATTTTTACATGAAAATTATATGATATTCATTGCATTTTAAAGACTACTATATGCATGTATATAATGTATGTGTGTGTGTGTATATGTATGAGAGAGAGTTAATGTGAGTGTATGTGTTACATCACAGAGTAGTATGCTGGACGTGGGAAAGTGGCCGGTGTTTGCCCTCCTGCCCCCTGAGGAACTGCGGCTCATCCGTCAAGCCTGTGTGTTCGGCAGTGCTGCAAATGAGGCTATCTACGTTACCGTCAGTGATGAGGTACAGCCATGCTGAAAGCTTTTAGTGGACAGATGTCCACCCCAAAGAGAAAGGAAAATGAACACAGATCCTTGCTGGAAATTGTTCATTAGGTTCGGTGGAGTTCTTGCTCTCTCATACACATCAGGACTCAATGATAAGGATGCTTCAGTAAGAATGCGTTCATAATTACGAACAAATCAGTAAAATTATGAGTCGTTTGCCATCATTTTAAAATTTAAAGGGGTCATATGACGCGATTTAAATTTTTCCTTTCTCTTTGGAGTGTTACAAGCTCTTGGTGCATAAAGAAGATCTGTAAAGTTGCAAAGACTAAAGTCTCAAATCCAAAGAGATATTCTTTATAAAAGTAAAAAAAATCAACCACGCCTACCTAAAACGGCTCAATCTAACACGCCCCCACACGTCTACGTCACAATGTAGGAAGATTTGCATAATGCTGCCCAAACGTTCACGCAAAGAAAGAAGGCGTAACGTTTATTCTCGCTGTAGTATTGTTGTTGCCGCCACCATGTCGTGAAGGCGCTGTGTTTCGTTGTGAAAGCGAAACTACTTTGTTTGGCCTTCCAAAAGAGGGCGATATCTGCTTCGTCATGCCTGGAGATGATCCGTGCTGGTCGCTGAGGAAACAACAACTTTGCGCTGGCTCGCGGATCTGGCTTGCACCGTGGATGAAGCCGGAGTTCCGGCCCGGAGTCGTCACATGTGGTGCCGCATAGCCATCCGGAAGCTCCTCGTCGAATACGCGGCAGCACCGTTTCAAGCCCAGCTGCCTTCGCTCACGTCTAGCCCTCGGCCGTTACGCACTCTAGGCAATGTGGTGACGCTGTGTTTCATTGTGAAAGCGAAAACTACTTTGTTTGGCCTTCCAAAAATGGACACGACTAGAAATCAGTGGTTAAGTTGTATTTACAACACTGTTCCAGAACACTTCAACCCAAATACAGATGTTTGCAGCACATTTTATGGAGGACTTTTTACTGATCCTGGGAGAGTAGACTACTATGCTGGCTGTTCTGACTCAAAGACTAAGTATGTTTTTTTTTTTTTTATATTTAAATAGTTTTTTGGGCAGTGTAGAGTAGCGCTTGTTGTTAATTTCTCCGATCACAAATGCAGACATGGTTTTATGTTTACGCAGTGCGATGCAGTGTAAAAAGACATTATAATCCATAATTATGTCCCCAATGGATGCAACAAATGCCTCTTTTATAATGTGTTTTAATGTTTTTGTCTCGTCGCTCCGCTCCGCTTGCACAGGGCATCACAGTATGGTAAGGGGCAATCCCCCATAACATTCCGTCACACGCTTGAGGTATTTGGCCCATCACAACGCACTAGATAGCTGGCCAATCACAGCACACCGGCTTTTTCAGAACGATGAGTTTTGTAAAAATTTACGCGTTTTAGAAAGGCCGGGCATAGAAGAGAAACAATAATGTACAGTATGTGGTAAATAATGTGCTTTTTGAACCTTAAACAGCATAAACAAATTTCATTACACCAAATACAAAAAATAATATTCTTTTTAGCAGCATCGTTAAATACCAGGTTTTTGTTGTTATTGGTATCTACAAGATTAATTTGATCTACATTTGTGTTGTGTGTTAAAAGACATTTGTAATGTTGCAAAGATTTCTTTCAAATAATGCTGTTCTTGTGAACTTTACATGATCAAAAGAATCTTGAACAAATAGCTAATGGTTTCACAGACATATTAAGCCAGCAAACTGTTATTTTCAAAAGTAAGAACAAATATTCTTAAACACCAATCAGCGTATTAGAATGATTTCTTAAGGATCTTGTGACACTGAAGACCAGCGTAATGGCTGCTGAAAATTCATATTAAAATAGAAAACATGTATCTAAATTGTAAAATAATTTCACAATATTAATTTTTACTGTCGTTTTAAACAAATAAAGGTGGCTTTGGTGACCCATAAGAAATATTTTTCTCCTTTTAAAAAACAAATTTAACCAACCCCCCAAATATAAACATAACAAGGTATGATATATATATATAATTATATATATATATATGAATATATATTATCGATATATTATATATATATATATTATAGAATTATATATATATATAATCATATTGTGGGCAGTCAGAAAATGTAGTCAGAAAAGTAAAAATTTAATCTACAATAAAAATTGTTGAGCCATGCACACACATACTGATAGGAAAGAGACCGAGTGAACTTGGGCTGGTGATAAGCAGATAGAACACGGCTATATTTAGGCCTGTAATACTAACAAAATCCTTGTTTGCTTCCTGAGAGTAGCTCTGGTGCACGTCCCGAGCCTGGCCACTTCCTTTTTTTTCTTTTCATGCTTTAAAATATTTAACCACAATAAAACATGGACAGCACTTAAGGTACCATTTATCTTTTCAACAAAAGCTTTCTCATCAAAAACTCTTTTTATCTCATGTACATATTGTAAGTAGGGATCAAGTGCTAAACTGAAAGCACAAAGTGCCTTTAAGAATGCTGTGTAAACAGAATTGTAGTTATGTAGAAGGAGCGGCTAGAGTTGAGCTTTGAGAGGCTGACTGCAGCTCATCCAATCAGATTTTAGAGCCAGAACGATCTGTTCTGTAAATATACGCAAATGGTCTTGACCGATATTCCCTCAGTATTGAATGATAGTCAATGGCATAATGAACTATGAGTAGGGCTGTCAAAATTAACACATTAATTGATTATTATTATTTTTTTCAGTTTAACACGTAAAAAAAATGTAATGCGATTAACGCCGCATGCTTTTTTAAATTTTTTATTGGCATCCCTTTAGCTAGCGTTACATTAGACTATATGAACACGCTATCAAGCAAGATTAATCTGTATTCAATTTATAGTTTATTCGAAAACAATTTATAGTTTATGTGAAGATTAAGTTAACTTAAATGAACCCTTAAATGCATGAATGTTTCGCCAATCATTATTAAATATTCGGGTCTTTAGTGACCCGGACCAATATGTCCAGCACGGATGGATCTCTAACTGCCGCAATAGCAAAAAACTCTCTTGATATTTTAAGAACAATTACAGAAGAAAAAAAATAAAGCATATGTTGTTACCTTTTGAAACTTAAAAGGGTTCAATTTGAGCAGATGATTTTACCATCGCTGTCATCGTCAGAGCGCACATCCACAGTACATTCAGTATCTGCCTCATGTTCACGATCTCAAACATATTCTCAAAACTATCGTTTTCAATGACTTCATATTCAATATTTTGATCACTGGCAGCTTATTCACCACATCCAGCATCAAATGACAGTGACATTTATGTTTCATTGCGTATAGTAATTGTTCTGCAGTAAAGCCATTCAAATCAGTTAAATTTTTGCTTATGATATTCGTTTGTTTTATGCCTGCATTAATTACGAGTGAAACATCACATCATCATTGTGTATAAAACAGTGCCACCTTGAGGAAAAAAAATGCATTGCACATATTGAGTCATCAGATATGTAAATATATTTGCGCAGGGAAAAAATACTTACACATTTACATACCTCGGGTCTCTAGTGACCCTATACACTTTTTTACAAAAAAATTAATCAGAAAACTGGCATTATTTTATATTTTACTATTTTTTTTTTCTTGTTATATTGTTTATAATAAATAGATTGAGGAATACTAAGAAAGTTGATGTCTAACTTAAAAAAATGTAGGAGGGAGAGGGTAGAGAATGATGTTCCGGGTCGCTAAAGACCGGAGGTATGCATTTAAGGGTAAGTTATTTGCAAATCCATAATTGTAAAACCAAAAAAAAAAAAAAAAAAAAAAAAAAAGGCTTTTAAGTTATACTTGCATGTTGAATAGCTATAATAATGGCGGAAAAATGCCATTTTGTAGAGACATCAGTATTGGTATCCATGATACTGGTCTTCATTAGTAATGGGCTACTTTGTAAAAATTATGCCATTTAAAAATACATATTTAAAAAAAATATACCATCTTTGTTCTTTTTACATTTAATTTGGAGATTCAATGTGAAATTATGACAATATTAATGTATTATATTAATATGCGATTACTAGTGATTACAGAAATGTGTGATACATTTTTTTTAGTCAATTTACAGAACTAACTGTAATTAAATATAATATAAACATAATGAAAAGTTCTTGTCAAGTGTTAAACCACCTAAACTCATGTCTTACCCACAGGTATTTGCACTGGGGACGAACTGCAGTGGCTGCCTGGGGCTTGGGGACACGCAGAGCACCATTGAGCCCAGGCGAATCGACATCTTGTGTGGGAAGAAAATTGTGTCTTTGAGCTATGGCACAGGGCCACATGTAGTCATCGCCACCGCAGGTTGGACATATTTTTTGACATGAAACAAAGGCAATGATTTGGTATTTTGCTGTACAAAATAATTTTGGTTGCAGGATGGCAACATTAGAAATATTTCTATGGTGAAAATTCATGAATATTATTATTTTTTATCACAAATATATATTATTGTTATATATTGTTGTGCAGCCCTAATGTCAGGGGTCAGATATTATAATACATGAGTTGGACATTCCCTGTACCCATACGTTCCTATATTAAGGGCGGATTGCGTAATGTGGCATTAGGGCATTTCCCTGTGGGCCAGACAGACTGTTTTTCTGTTTTTTTTTTTTTTTTTTTGTGCCACGGACATCACGCTACTGACATGTGAGCAGCAGTGCCATGGTTTGTTCCTGTATGACAGCATAAAACCACCCTAGCACAATAGGGACGCACACCTTGTTCTTATTCGGCACCGAAACCGCGCATTCGTCAGAATAAGTGCACACACGGCCCAAAATAATCAGAAGGACGGGGAGTGCGAGGGCAATGCATTCTTTATAATGCAGCAAACATGTCTGCAGTGTGGAAGCATTTAAAAGTGTCTGAGAAAGACGCAAAAATCATTACGAGCACCGACAGTGAGAGACTGTTTAGTACTGCAGCGCATGTTAACCAGGGTTCAAAGTCCAAAGCCCGAGGAAAATCTGCGCTGAAACAGCGTTACTCGTCAGTTGCATTTTTATGAATTTTTACAAGGCATGTGACAATGCAATACATAGGTCTTGAAATGACTCTTTATAAAATTGCGTCAACATAAAGCAGCACTTGAGGTCTCCTGCACGTTCTGCAAAATATAAAAGTGGGGGTGTCGGGCCTGTGTTCGGTTGGGCTTTTTTTTTTTTTTTTTGGAGGGAAAAAGCCAGAACTTATCAACTTCTTCACCAAGTGTTAGTATTGCCATTTTACGTTGTATGTAAAATAAAATAAAAGCCCAATAATAATGATAATAATCATCTACAAAGCCTGGTAATAAGACTTCACACACAGTGTTTTAGGACCTGTATATATTTCTAATGTTTTAAAAAGAAGTCCCCTCTCTGCAAGGCTGCATTTTAATTGTACAGTAAACTAATACATGCCGATTCAAGAAGGGGGTGCTGATGGCCCAAAAAATATTATTCTACTAACGCATTAATTTAGTAAATTGTGGCTGTGTTGGTATATTGTCTGCATAGAATGCTAAAATGTCAGGTTAATTTTTAATGTTGTTTTGTAATTGAGTTTCCTCTTTGAAAGCAAGCAAAACAGTTAATAAAACGCACATGGTGCTATTAATTTTGCAGTGATTGAAAACAAATTGCCTCTTTTTGGGCACCAGCCCGCAAAAAAAAATTTACATGGGGGGGGGGGGGGGGGGAGCGAAACTCAAAAAACAACCACCAAAAGCGTATTCGGTACCGTCGGCCCAGTGTGCATTTTGTTCAATTGCGTAATTATAGAAGTTAATATTCAGCAAGGATGCATTAAACTTATCAAAAGTGACATTTATAATGTTACGAAAGATTTATTTTTCATATAAATGCTGTTCTTCTGAACTTTATTCATCAAAGAAATTTTATACTCCGCTGCTTTCAACATAATAATAATAATAAATGTTTTTTGAGCAGCAAATCAGCTTATTAGAATGATTTCTGAAGGGATCATGTGACACTGAAGGACTGGAGTAATGCTGAAAATTCAGCTAGGCGACACACCGCCACAGGATAAATGATATTTTAAAATAGAAAACTGTTATTTTAAATAGTTAAAATATTTCAAAATGTTACTGTTTTTTTGCTGTATTTTGGATCAAATAAATGCTGGCTTGTTGAGCAGAAGAGAATTCTTTAAAAAAACATGAACAATCTTACTGTTCAAAAACTTTTGACTGGTATGTTACGCTATAGTTTTAAGTAAAAAATAATAATATTTAATAGGAGAGTCTGAGATTTATTTGACAGTGATTTTACATTTCTTGTTTGTATGAAGGCTAAAAAGGTGAACATTTATTTATTTGCGACATTTTTTTCCTAAAATATTATATAGTTCTATAGGAGTAGGTTTCATAGAGTTAGCAAATACATTTATCATAAGTTTGTAGGTACAGACATCTGTTGTGGCCGGTCTTGGCCGTTTTTATGAGGCTTTTTTATAGTGTTCATATCGATATCGTAATTATATCGTATCGACCGAAATTAAGAAATATATCGGGATATAAATCTTGGCCATGTCGTCCAGCCCTAAGACAGCTACCAAAAAAAAAACAACACAATAGATACAACGCCGACGAGACAGCCGCGTTCCTCCTGACGGCTGACACAGAGGTGTGACAGTATAAGTGGATATCCCGGAACACGAAACCGTGGACATTTGACCACTGACGGAACGATTACTTGCACGTGACTTCTCTTACAAATTTGGTCCGTTTTTAGAACACTTTGCCGGGAGAGCGAAACCGCACCAAGAATAAAAAACAACAGTTGTAATAATTGACCCCGTTTCGAACAAGAAATCGATCTACATGGTGTGAAAGCACCTAACAGTCAACACACTTATGTAACGTGACTGATGTCAAAGCAGCAACTGCGGGGCATGTGTTACAAAAAAAAAAAATTTATATATATATAGTTATTAAACCATTAAATGTATTAACAGCACATTAAAGCGTGAAACGGAGCTTGCACTGTTCCCCAGGCATTTTCATGAGACAGAGCTGAACAAGGATGAGCAAAGTATGCTTTGGGTTTCGGATGCACGCTTAAAAGGTCAAATACACACAAAAATTAAAAAAATACCTCAAAATGTCAGCCTTGATGAGTATTTACATAAACAGTCATTTATGTCTTAAGTGAATATAAACAGTTGGGAAGAGGAAATCAGACAGACACGTAGAGCCCCCCACCCCCCGCATATTAGATTACGAATCCTGTATTGGTCTTAAAGCCTATACTTGCTGCTGTCTATGTCATTAATGTTAATCAAACAAAAGACAGAGAAAATCACTCACTGCTCTTAACAAAACAACTTTGGTAGATTTAATAAGAATGTGTAAATTTAATTTATACAGTGAAGACTACGCAGTGTTAATGCAATATTGTGCTTTAAATTTTGCAAATAGATAAGTCCATAGGCTTGTTCCAGTCTGGATATTCTAGATCGTACATCTCAAAATTAGGAAGATCGGAATTCAGATCATGGATTGTGATTGTGTGTTATCAGAGCGTGATATGATTTTTTCGTCCACCACTACTGTGGTAAAACCTTCAGGAGGCCTTTTTAAAGCACTTATCAGGATTAACTGAAAATGTATGTAGTCTGACGACCGATGGCAAAAACTAAAATAGTCAAACAGTCTGATTTTGAGGTTTGTAATAGGAAAATATTCTACGTGTCACAACATGAGTTTTGGAGAACAAAATGTTTTCATACCTGATAAACATCAAATGGTTCATTTTCCACAGAGGTAAAAGTTGAGTCACAGCAGATGTTTTAAGATGGTCAGCATTAGGCCTGTGTCTTTGATTTAAATCACTTATGTCAACTGTTCAAGTTACATTTTATACATAATTTCATTTGGTACTGTTCATTTAGGCCTTGTATATTAGATTCTAGATCTGCTTTTCCAGTATGCTTGTCTCCTAAACTAAAACTTGAGCCAAAGATTTGTCATCCTCTGATCTGTATCTTGTCTTCTGTGTCTGTAGATGGAGAAGTATATTCCTGGGGTCATAATGGCTACAGTCAGCTGGGTAACGGCACCACTAACCACGGCCTTACTCCTGCCTTGGTTTCCACCAACCTAATCGGCAAGAGGGTGACAGAGGTGGCCTGCGGCTCTCACCACACCATAGCCCTCACCACAGAGGGAGAGGTAAAAAAAAAAAAAATAGATTTGCTGGATGTTGGTTATGATTTTATCAAACAAAAATGAGGAAATGGATCTTTTTTTGCTGGATTTTTTTTCTTACAGTTCGGAGTTTACATTTCACAGAACAGAGCAAATCACAGAACAAAAATGTCATTTCAACTTTCATCTCACCATTTCTGAGTTTTTTGCAAAAGGCAATCGACACCCACAGTTTATTTTTGTTTTAAAATGTATTGTTATTATCATTACACTGAGTGCCTTTATATCATTGCAGTGTAACAGTTTACTTTGTTTGTCAGGATACAACAAAAATCAAAAATGGTCCCCCATTGACTTCCATAGTATGGAAAAAAAACCCCACTATGCAAGTCAATAGGCGCTTTCGCACCGCAGGAACTAGAAACGTATTTAGTTCTAGGAACTCCATTTGGGGGAACTAATCTAGCTCCTACTTCAGAGTAGGGTCTAAAACAGTTCTATAGGAACTACCAGTGAAGTAAGTGTACGCTGATTGGCCAAACACATACGAAACACCCGCTACCCTGCATTTTTAAAAAGCCATGTAAAAAAATATTTAGGCTACTTCACGAACATGGAAAACAGTGATAACGGCATTTACCTGTTGTCTGCAGTGTTGTGTTCTTTTCTCAGCCTCAATGATAACGCTAGGGATGCACCGAAATGAAAATTCTGGGCCGAAGCCGAAACCGAACAAAATGAACCACAGGTTTTTGAGTTGTTTTTCCCCCAGTATTTTTGAACATTTGTTTTCATCCCTGAAAAATTTAAAAGGGCAAAAATGTGCTTTTTACTTCGCAGCTCTTGCTTCAAAGAGGGGAAAATCAAGACAAAACAACAATAGCAAAAAAATTAACACTGACTTTTTAGCATTCTAGCAGGACACTATACCACAAACACACATTTAAATTAAATTAAATGAGTGTAGGTTAGTAAAATAATATTTTTGGCCATCAGACCCATTCTTGAATCAGGCAGGATTTTTTACGGTACAATTAAAAGCAGCTTTGAGAAGCGACTTCTTAACATTTAGAAAATATACAGGTCCCCTAAAACACGGTGTGAATGTTAGTACAGAGCGTTGTATGATATATTGTATTTTTATTTTATTTTACATAACAGTAAAATTGCAATACTAACATTTAAGAATGTTGATAGAGTTCTTGCTTTTTCTCAACTTTTATTTTGGCAGAAAGAAACGGCACCAGGATCCTATGCTGCTTTTTGTGAAGTCAGATTTATAAATGAGTCATATACGAATACGTCCTAGGTATTACATGTCACATGCCTTGTAAAAATTCATAAAAATGTGGATGAGCAACTGACGAGTAACATGGTTTCAGCGCAGATTTCCTCGGGCTTTGGACTTGAACCATGGTAACAAGCAGCAGCGCGGGTGAGTTCTTGCAGCGCTGTCAGCACACACATGCAATGTGGAGTGTATTAGAAAACCTAACGTTTCTGCAGTTTATTTTACTAATTGTTTAAGGCCATTTCGCGATTTCAATCATCGTACAGTAACCAGCAACAATCACCCCTTCCACTTTTCATCGAAGACATGCGCTGCAGTACTAAACGGTCTCTCGATGTCTGTAATGATTTTTGCGTCTTTCTCGGACAGTTTTAAATGCCTCCACACTGTGACATGTGTGCTGCATTTATTAAAGACCTGTCGCTCCAACTCTGCGCTGGTTGCTATTTGATCGCGCCACGTCAGGGTCGTACAATTTTCAGTTTTGCGCTTTTTTTTTCCTTTTTTTTTTTTTTGTTGCTATTTTCGGCCGAATAATTTCGGTTGCCGAACATTCGGTGCATCCCTAGATAACACTGCTAGTTGTCATAGGTGATTTAGGCAGATTTTCATGCTCTTTCAATCGTGTAAATTGTGCGTTTACATTCCATCTCCATTGTCATGGAACTCACGACACAACAAAAACAACTGTGATCACGGCATCCTCCATTCACTGGTTATTGACGTTTGTAAATGCCGTGAATAAAGACGTCGCTGTCGGCCGCTTCAGAGTTCCCGCTGCCGGTGCGAATGCAACCAGGAAAACGACCTGAGGGAGAAATTGGTTCTCTAGGAAAGACCCTGCTGGCTAGTTCCTAAAACTACACGGTGCGAAAGTACATAATGGGGACCAGCAACTGAACGTGAACTATCCCTTTAAGAACTGTTTACACTTCTTCAAGCTTCAAATTAAATATGGTTTCAAAGAACGGTCAAAAGAATGTTTAGCACCAAGTCCCTTCCTTCTCCGTACAGTTCAAAATATCAATGGCTGCTTATGCATATGCATTGTGTATTAAATCAAAATTGACCAAAAAAGTCACACAGATAGGCAATACAAATATCACAAAATATGCAAACTGTATATCAAATAACAATCACTCTTAATATAAAGAATATAACAATAATATAGAAAAATATTACACATTTCTTAATGTACATTATGGCTGTAACACAGCGGTTTTGGTCCTTTACTCTAATATGAAATGTTTGCCAAAGAGCCCTAAATACTACAATCCCCTTTTGAGGGACCCTTTCCTAAAATATAAAGGCAGCTGTATGTTTTAATAGCTTTATCAGTGCAGCCAGAAACCACTGTGTTGTTTTTTTTGGTGTTTTTTTCAATTTAATACTTTTTTTTTTTTTTTTTTTTAGTTTAATGTAAAAAATGGAAAAACTAAATTTTTGTAAGTTAATGAAAGATTCATTGTGCAAATATGTAACACTTTTGACAATTTACCCTGGAAACAGGCAACTCAAATGGGTGAGTAAACCTATCTGTGCTTATTTAACATGTTAGACATAATAAATATTCAAGTCCTGGAGGACTTTCCAAAGAAAGAGTTTTCTGTGGACATGCAGAATAGTTCCCAACAATTTCTAGCTCAAGGTTCCTGAAAATGGCTAAAATTACTAGCTGGAGTGTTTGGCAGTTTCCAAGGTATTGAAACATGCGTGAAGTCAATGAGGTACTTGATTAAAAAGACGGAGCAGCTGTGAATCTCACAGTTGGCTGACTTTCAAAACGGAGTGTTCTTGCAAAAGTCTATTGAAACTTGCCACTTAAGGCATTTCTGAAGAAGTAGCAGACCACGGGATAAAACTGCAGGAGATGACAGTAACATACAAAGTTTGTGAATTTTAAAGGTTGACTGGATAATCATGTATTCATTAAAAAAGCATGCCATCCATGCTATCAATTTATGACAAATCTATTCAAAAATATGGTTACACTTTATAATAGGAAACACTTATTCACTATTAACTATGACTTTTTCCTCAATAAATTCCTAATTTGCTGCTTATTAATAGTTGGTAAGGTAGTTGTTAAGTTTGGTAGTTAGGTAGGATTAGGAATGTAGAATAAGGCATTAATATGTGCTTAATTAGCACTAATAAATGGCTAATATTCTAGTAATATGCATGCTAACAAGCAGCTAGTTAAGAGACCCTAAAATAAAGTGTTACCAAAAATATGTATGCAGCACAACCATTTTCAGCTGTGGTAATTATAAGAAATGTGTCTTGGACCTGAAATCAGCATATTAGAATGATTTATGAAGGATCATGTGACACTGAAGACTAACACCGTGTCTACACTGGACACTAGTAAAACTGCTCGGAAACAGAGCGGGTTTACTGTTCGCATTAAACTGATGCCTTGTTCTATTTATGATGTACTGACACAAAGTTAAAATTTTGCAACACACTTGTCACCAGTGTAAGACAGCCTTTACGGTCTAGACTTATTCACTATTAATGAATATGATGCATCACATCACATGTGAGCGACAACGTTCGGTGTATACACGATTAAAGTAATGTCGTTGCTGACAATGCATCATTTGGCATCACAGATGCAAGATACCTGATCCCACAGTTCAGAAACGAATATGAGCTACTAATTAAGTTTAAAAAAAAAAGACCTACGAGCAATTATTAATACAAGTAAACAGTCAGTAATCCAATAAAAAACATTTAAAAACGTTTAACATCACAAATACATTAATTTTTAATGAGCGGCAACAGAATGCTCTTCACAGCCTCTTTTTGTATTTTGCACTGGCTACCAAAAGCTGCTCACATAGAATTTAAGTCATTGATGTTTGCCTGCAAAACAATCACTGGCTCTGCACCCCTTTACCTAATTCATTACTTCAGACTTGTGTGCCCTCTAGAAACTTGCATTCTGCAAGTGAACAACGCATTATTGTACCATCCCAAAGAGGCACAAAATCACTTTACGGAGGCGGTGGGTTTAAATTAAATGTCCCCTCCTAGTAGAATGACCTGCCCAACTCAATCCAGAGCATTTTTAAAAATATGGGTCAATTCCACATTGGCTGAAACGCACAGACCTTCTTATTTAAAATCTATTCATTCTTTGCCAGCAGTGCACTGACTTGAACGTGCAGTGCTCATATTAGTTAATTGAAATCTAGCGTTTTTGAGTAATCGCCTACACAAATCGCATCTTGTCATTCCGTTCCCAAATTTAAGACCTCCTGAAATCATAATTAAGACTTTCCATTTAAGAGTTTTTATGGCCTTAAATGTGATACAATTAAATCGAAGAATTTTTAAGGACCTGCGGAAACCCTAAGAACATAATTCAGTGCAAAATTTTCTGACATGCATTTGGCAAAAAGGTTTTGTTTACTATGCACATTACCTTTGAAATTTGAGGCAAGTGCAAATCTGGCGTTTACGCAGTGGATCGGATAGTCATACTTCTTTGACTGACATCGTGTAGGACATGCCCCGGAAGATCTCCTAAATAATTAAAATCAGTGTTCCGTTATCCTTCGATTCAGATTTCACATTCTGCGTACATATGGGTAATCCCTTGAACTTCGGTCCGTAACAAGATAAATCTGTCTACCACTACCTCTGAGCTGAATTAACCATCCTGTAGCCATTCCCTAGCGGCCCAAGTGCATGCACATCCTACTACATACGTATGTTAGATTAAATAACCCTGCATAACCAAAGTGACCAGTAGTGGTGTTGAACGATAGTAACCCAGAAGTCCCCGGATGGGTCTACGATCCTTTTTCGCTCTGTAGGATTTTTGAAATATTGCTGGACTACCGTGCAAACTTTAACGGCTAATATTGTCCACAATCGCCATTGCGCTGTGGGGAAGATTTTCGGGCCCGTCTTATGCTTACTACTACTATTCCTAACACCACACTAGTGATAAAAAAGGCCCATTAAAACCTAACTAACAATCAAATGGGGCGGGGATACCTGTGTGAACGACGTGTAGCTCCTAGAGTCTTAGATAGGTTTGAGTTACTCACTCTATTCTCAACATTTACACTTGGTAACAAATTTTATATAATAATCGTTATCCATGTCTATAGCATACGTTGTAATCATGTAGAGGCGTACGCTTTTTTGACACGTAGACTGACATGTACGTGTTGTTTTTGGCGGCCTGTTTTAATTTTTGTTTTAGTCTAGTCTTTGTGTGAAGCTGTTATTTTAGTTTTTATTAGTTTTAGTCACGTTCTTACTCTTTTTAGTCTAGTCAAGTTTTATTCAACTAAAAGTCTGAGCATTTTAGTTTTATTTTAGTCAGAATTATCCATGACCATTTTCGTCTAGTTTTAGTCGACGAAAACTGATGACATTTAGTCTAATTTTAGTGAATGAAAATTGTATGTTAGTCTCTTTTTGGAAATGCAATTCTATTTCACCCAGTCAATATAGTATAAGTACATAGTAGAATAGACGAAACCAACATTTTATTTTAGACAAACCCATTTCAAACAAGGTTATCTTTTTATATTATATTATTGTTACCTTATAGACTAAAGAATACATCCATTCCAGACACGGAAGACGCTCTGATTTTAATTATACAACATTTATTTTACCAACCAAACATGTTAGAAGTACACACACATAAATTTAAATAAAGACAAACCCCGGCTGGCCGGCCATCGTCCCTTTCTCTTTGTCAGACTTAACTTTGTTTGGTTTTAGTCTTCTAAATCAGTGTTTCCCAACCTTTCTTTAGTCGCGGCACCCTTTTGGAAATTTTTACAAATTTGTGGCACGCTACAAAATTTTATTTTGTCACAATATTTGAATTTCTATCTTCGATATGATCATTTGAAAAGTATATTCGTTACAACAGGGAAGAACTGCAGAATATGATGTCATACAGATATTTTTAATATTAAAAAATGTTGTCCATCAATAGTGGCAATCAGTAGGCTAATTTCCAATGAAGAGACCAATTTATATGACAGATTTTAAAGTAGGCTTTTATTCATATGTAAACATTGTGATAGTTATAATGGTAATTAAACAAAGTTTTGCTTACTCAGTGTGTTTTTGATTTTACAGCTGGGTAATTTTGTATCAGTAGCACAAGATAGCTTGATTTAAAACTTTGAATTGAATAAAAAATGACAAGGAGGCTAAGCAGTTAATAATAAAATAAGAACAAATAAAGAAATTACGAATGATTGCACAAATAAAAAAAAATCATGATAGGCCTACAAATGAAATAAATAGCATTTTAGTTTTTCAGTTAGGTCTAACAATAGTACAGAAACTATTAGATTTTTTTTTTATTATGTATTGTTACAATTATCCAAATAATGTTAATCCTACAGAAAGCTATTATTATCAGAGGACACTTGAGCATAACGGTTAGCAGATCAATGAATGAGAGGGCAGCGTTACCAGAGTTGCCCATATACCACACCTTGTTACAACACAGTAGGGCTATTGCAGACAGAAACAATACTGTACTACATACTGTAGATGTTTCCTGCAGCTTGATTTGGGGGGGGGGGGGGGGGGGGGGGGGAGTGGACTTTGCTTTTCCGATGAGCATGAACGGTATATGAGTGGAGCACTCACATGGGCCGTGAGCGACTGAGCGGAGCACACACGCATAGAGCGGGATAATACGTAGAGCGTCACACCACGTGAAAGTGAAACCTGAGCGATGAACTTTTTTTTTTCGGCAGCCGGAATTTCAGTGCATATCTAATTATTGGCGACATTAGAAATGGATATTATATAATAGCTGCTTTTTTTGAACATTTTAGCAATTTAAAAATATTAAAAAAGGATTTTTTACACCACCCCTGCTCTCGACAGATGCGGCACCCCGGTTGGGAAACACTGTTCTAAATAATGCCGCGAGTGGGGCTTGAGGAAGTGACGTTGCCTGCGTCTGCGCAGTGTGCAGACACAGGAAACAGAAATACTGCAAAATAATAATAATAAAAATAATAACTCCTACTAAATAGACGAAATAACATTATAGCATTTCGTTTCGTCTCATTTTGGTCAATGAAAATGAAGAGACATTTTAGCATAGTTTTTATTTTGTAAACCACGTTTAGTCTCGATTTTATTCATCAACAATATTGCATTATACATTTAATTATAGTCATCGTCACATGACCAGCATTTACGTTGCGTCTCGTCTCGTTTTCGTCACGTGATAAAGGTTCGTTGATGACGATATTTAGTCATAATTTTCGTTGACGAAAGCAACACTGTGTCAGCCAGTTGACAGTGACGGGGTGCGTGTAACTATGCAACAGAGTGGTCCATTAAAGATGCAATTGTATGACGTGATAGTATGTCCCAAAGCCTGCCTACTCTTCTACTACATACTTAAAAGTAAGTATTTATTTACCAAAAGAGTACATACTTTATAGACCGCGTGAACCGGAAATTGCTGCTGACTTTATTTCAGTGTAGTGACGTATTTCTGTCTGAAACGGTTTTAAAACTGATTATCCGAGTCTGATAAGATCCAGCGGGCCATACTAAAAGACACTGCCAGTTACCCATCCCTGGTTTAGATGCAGTGATAAGTTTATTTAGCTTTTCCTAACCTATACTGTAGTTAAGCACTGAAATTTTTGTTTAGGAATGATAGTTGGGGCTGAATTATAAGACGTTGTCAAAGGTTCAATATTCATTTAGGGTGACGTCTGATTATTTGCTAATCTAGGTACTGTACTAAATAAAAACCTTGGGTTGTTTTGATTATTTTCTATAAAAAAAGAAAAAATCCAGCTATTCTGTTCTGCCAATGGCCTACTATAAACAAATAAAATAAAATAATCAAATGTAACAACAACAAAAAACCCACGGCGTAGTCTTCACTGTATGAATTATATATTGATTCTTATTAAAGCTATTGAAGTTATTAAATCAAGAACAGTGATTGTTTTTGCTGTTTCTTGACACGGACTGCAGCAGATGTATTAGGCTGCTGTCACTTTAAGACCGAATGTGCAGATCCAATATACTGACACACATCTGATTTCTTTCTCATCTGTTTATGTTCACTTAAGACACAACTGCCAGTGTTTATGTGAATACTTGCCAACACAGGCATTTTGTTACATTTTATGTGTGTATTTGACTTTTTAGGTGTCATTATAATTATACTTTGCTTCTCTGTGGATTTAAGACCTTGTTTCACTTTGCGTCGTGACTGCATTACCACATCGGTACCGGGTGTCCATTATTTTTCAGTAATTCAGTGGTCTGTTATCAGTTATTCCTTACGTAATCGTTGGAAGCCAAAATCAAAATCCAAACTAAAATTTGATTAATTGCACAGCCCTAAGCATAAGAGACTTCTTTCAGTATATAAACATATATATACCAGGGGTGTCAAACACACGGCCCACAGAGGTGTCCAATCTGGCCCGCAGGATGAGGTAAACACTATTATAACATAACAAATAAACATAATTTTGAAAATTAAATAGTGTATTCGCTACAATCTTTTTACTTATTTCAGCGTTGGTACCTCCCATAGGATTTGTATTTAAAAGTAGTATTTGTTGAGGTGTTTTTCCACCCTTTTGGGTGTGGTTATGTGTCCCCTGTGCGTGTGTGCTCTCTCTCTCTCTCCTCCTATCTCGCTCACTCTCTGCTTGCTGGGCAGTTCCAAATTACCCACAGGTGGTGCTCATCAGAGAGTTTGCTGCAGATGGAACACGGCTACAAAAGAGCACCGTGAACCCTGTTTGGAGAGGCTCATTTCTCCCCTGCTCCAGACTTGTGTTGGGTGTTTTCTCTTTAAGACATCTGTTGATTGAAGGGGTAATTCAAATGGTTGTCTGTTAAGTGGATACTTCTGAAAGTGAGTTGCATCCCGGTTGACTAGCTGATTGTGTTGTAACCATACAGTGTATGTAAAGTTACTTTAATCTTACTTTGCTTGTTACGGTATTAAAAGGTAATGTAACTGCTTTTGGTTTATTTGGATTGTGCTTAGGTTGGAAGCTGTAGGGAGAGGGTGCCATTTGATTTTGTACTCCTGTTTATCCCTGTTTTTGGTTAGTGAGGGAGTTGAGGAAAGCTTATGTTGTTGATTTCTTTTCCTTTACTCGCATAGGTTATTTAGTACTCCTCCTGTTAGCCAGCTGCTGTTTTGGTTGTTGTTTTGGCCAGGCTCTCTCTCCTGAAGATATTTATTACTTCCACAAATCTGGCTTTCTTAAATAAAGTTTGCCAAACTAGGTGGTGTTGTTTGCATTTTTCTGGAGCAGAGGACGGGAGTGATTCCTCCACGTTTCATTAATTTTTTCTGTATAAGTTTTAGCTGAGCTGTTACTCCCACTCCCCAACCCTAGACTGGGGGGATGGGATCGTAACAAGCGGAACAAATGGCTCATTTATTTACGTTGATATTACGCCTAGGGATTCGGGACACCATTTTAAAGTGTTTTAAAGCGGTGCCAAAATCTCAAGCAGCACGAGGATAATATGATGATAGCTGCATTGTAACTGATGCTTGTGTGGCAATTTTCTGGTGATTTTAAACATGTCCAAAAGAAGAAATTTGACCTGGAAGGGCGGACAGGCTATTTAAGGAGAAATGGAAAGAAAGTAGGGGAGCGCGGGGCACAAAGTAACACAGGGTAAGTTGTAACACATGTGGTTTCAATATTTCCTCACATGCTAAAATAACCAAATTTACTAGTTACTATATCAACATTATATAGAGAAAAAAAGTGCACCAAAATTCAAAAGTCTTTTGAAGATATCCCTGAACATTTATTTTACCATAGTAAAATTATATTTCTGGCTTAAGTAAATTCTTCATCTCAGTTTTTATTATTCATTTAAAAAAAGACAAATCTGCTATTATTTTAATCACCAAACTGTTATTTATCAGTTTAAATAATTTTTTAATGCTTCGCTAACTATCAGAAGACAGTAACTGCTTTTAAATTCCAGTTGCGCAGATGTGGTATGTTGTAACACTGCGTTACAATGTGCCCTGCCGTGCTATTCTATGACATTAGCGATGTAATTAACAGTATTTACTTTAATACATTTTAATGATAAATGATAGAAAACAGTGAATAAAGACGACAGTCAATGTTAATGTTCAGAAAGTGAGATAAGTTTCAAGACCTGATGTAAAGCATTATTTGCTCGTTTATGTGGCCGTCCCCAAGAATGGTTTTGTACTGTGGTCATTGTAAACTCCAATCAGATTATTTTTCATGTCTTAAAAAATGCCTTATTTTATTTGAACAAAATGGTGAGTTTGTCTGGTATATAGTTTTTTTCATTCATCAGATAACGTTTTAAGCTGTTATATGGTCATTTCTACAAACGGCCCCTCAGATGTACAATGTGTTCCACCTACCGGGGCATGTCACATTTCCATTCCAATTTATTGAGAGTAATAACAGAAAAAACCGTTGCATACACTGTAATTATGAAACAAAGCGACACATTTGTGCTAGACAAGTGTGAAATTACTGTGGATAAAAAAAAATTATACTCTGAACCCCATGTGGATTTACACAAACTGAGAAAGTCAAAAAGTGTTACTTTGTGCCCCCCCCCCCTAATCTCAACTCCGACGGTATGTTTAAGTCACAACTCGTGGCTGGTGGTAAATATGTTGCATTTTCCCACACCAACACTAAGTGGACGCACTGGACCAGCAGTCGGCATGGAGAAGTAAATGACGGAGTGTGCGATATTTATTGGGTATCTATGTCAAGATCCTACTGTTAATAAAATAAAAAAATAATAACACTGATGTTCTCCTGACATTTGTAACTTTGGCAACAAACAAACACATCATGAGAGTTTTTCAGTGCCGGATGAAGGCTATCAGTTTACAATGTAATTCAATATATGGGGGCAAAAAAAAATGCCCTGTAAGAAATTTAGTTTTTAATATTTATGTTGTGATAGTTAAGTAATGTCTAACTATATCAAGAGTGTTGCTTTCCCGAATGTCAGCGCGATCGCAGATTAATTGATTTTATATAACAGCTCAACAAACAGGACGCTAGTATTAAGTGTGTTATATTCGTCACAATGCGGTCTGTTTATCTGTTTTGGCAAGAAAAAGTTTTTAACTAAGCCGAAGTAAGACCAATTGTGTGTCTCCGAGGCAGCACTGTGTATTTTGTTACTGAATTAATCTGTGTTTTTGAACAAATTATTTGAGTCAATGATTCAGTGGCCCATTCATAAAGACAATCACTAGCTTAGTTTCTAAACGAATCAGCCGTTTTGAATGATGATTCAATGAATCAGTCATGAAGACAGGGACCTGCTGCCACCTACTGGCGTGTTTAGTGTCATAATTATTTATCCATGATATGCCTAAACCAGCCAAAGTGCATCTCAGAAACACACTCAACTATCTCTATCACGATCAAAAAAAAAAAAAAGACATTTTGTCAATATTGCACACCCCTAAAATAACCAAGCATCTAGTTGTCCTAGATTATTATTTTTTTTATTATATTGTAGTTTGTAGTTTCAACGCATAGTGAGAGCAGCTGAGAAGATCGTTGGTGCCTCTCTCCCCTCCCTCCAGGACGTTTACATCACCCGTCTCACCCGCAAAGCCCTCTGCATTGCAGGTGATCCCACCCACCTGACACACAGCTTCTTTAGTCTGCTGCCATCAGGTAGGAGACTGCGGAGTCTCCAGGCCAGAACCAGGAGACTGAAGGACAGCTTCATCCATCAGGCTGTCAGGAAGCTGAACTCCCTCCCGACCTTGCCCCCCCTCCCCTCTTTTGCCCCACGCACCACTGAACTCTGACCCTCTGACGGACTCTCCCACTCCCCCCTCCCTAATACACACACACTGTCACTTTAATCAGTCTGAATAAGCTCTTTTGCACTACAAAATCATTATATCTGCACTGTTGTTTACTTCACTGGTTTGCACTCTATCTGCCATGTGCCTTCTGCTGCTTAATATATTTTTTTACATTTTTTAAATTTTACCTTATTTGTATAGTTGTATTTTTTATATTTAATCTGTATCGATCTGTATTTATGTTCTACTGTTAGTGTTATCTGTATGCACCAAGGGTCTGAGAGTAACGCAATTTCAATTCTCTGTGTGTATGTGCTGTACATGTGGAAGAATTGACAATAAAGCAGACTTGACTTGATTTTGTATGGTTAATATTAATGTAATTGTGAGCAAACTAGGGTTTAACAAAAGGTAATTCGGCCCGCACAAGGGGAGATTTGCTCCGATCCGGCCCTCAACCTTAAATGAGTTTGACACCCCTGATATATACTGTATATGTACATACTGGATATTTATAGGTATCTTGCATTCAGATTATTTCATGTTTTTGTTTTACAGCCTACAGTTGCTAAAATAATTATTTGCGTTTTTCTGGTTCTGTTTCCTGTCCTTTCCCGTCTTGTTCTCAGGTGTATGCTTGGGGATACAACAACTCTGGGCAGGTGGGCTCTGGATCCACGGCCAACCAGCCCTCCCCACGCAGGGTCAGCAGCTGCCTGCAGAATAAGGTGGTGGTCAACATCGCCTGTGGACAGCTCTGCTCTATGGCCGTCCTGGACAATGGAGAGGTGAGTTTAAATTAACAACAAGAGTTTAATCAAGAACTACAGATGACAATCAAATAAAAAAAATAATCAAATAAATGATTAAATATATGTGATGTTTTCACAAGTAATTACATGTATTACTTGCTGGATTGGCCACCAAATAAATAAAATAAAATTCTTTATTACAGAATGTATGCATGTGTCAGGGGCATGATTAATTGTGAGATTTATTGTGTGTTTTAAATAATTATTTGCACTAAAATAATGTTTAAAAACATCAGGAACGGTTATTAATGTTAATAACATGAGATTGAGCATACTGTCTGTCGGGATATGATATTTAGTTCTGTTACTCACTGTTTTAAGATGCGGCATTGATTGTAACTGTCTCAATTGTCAGCAGAGTTTTGTTGTGCCTTTATAGTGTCTTCAACACTCCTCAGAGATACTTTCTCACACCTAATGTTCACAGTGTTTTCTTTCAGGAAGTTTTATCTCATGTTTTAAAAAAAAAAAATAAAAAAAAAAAAAGTGCCCTGACATGTGGCCAAGTATGGTGACCCATCCTCTGAATTAGTGCTCTGCGTTTATCCCATCCAAAGTGCACACACACGCAGTGAAACACACACAGTGAGCACACCCCCGGAGCACTGGGCAGCCATTTTTTGTTACGGCACCCGTGTAGCAGTTGGGGGTTCGGTGCTCAAGGGCACCTCAGTCGTGGTATTGAAGGTGGGAGCGGTACATTCACTCCCCCCACCTACAATCCCTGCTGGTACAAGACTCGAACCCGCAACCTTTGGGTTACGGGTCCGACTCTCTAACCATTAGTCCACGACTTCCCACAAAGTTTGTTTTGTTTTTTTTTTTTTTTTTTTTGGTAATTATTTTTGCTGTAATCAGCACTTGGTTTATCTCAAGGCTCTGTGTTGACGACATCCGGCTGGGGTTATAACTGCAATGGGCAGCTTGGTTTGGGCAACAATGGCAACCAGCAAACCCCCTGCCGGATCGCCGCCTTACAGGGAATCAACATCGTACAGGTGACAAACAAAGACTTCTGAGTATTAATCAGTAGGATATGTTGGTCTTCTGAAATGAGGTGGCTCATTTGCTTGTGCTTTTGTCAGTTTTTATTAGTTTTTTTTGTAAATGTCTGTTTAACTTTAATATTTAAATTTTAGTTTAATTAATTTTAGTAATTCAACTTGACTTATTTCAATTAGTTGCCAAGCAACATTTCTAGTTTTTTTACGTTTTTCAGTTTCTTTAAGTTATAAAAATCTAATATTTATATTTTCAGTTCGTTCAGCCTTATTCGATGATGAAAACAATATTTGAGGTAACATAAATGTGTTTGTTACTATAAAACTGACGATTTTACATCTTTTATACAGTGGGTATAGAAAAGAATCACCCTTCTTTAAAATAATCACTTTTTGTTGCTTTGCAGACTGAAATGAAGACCGACACCATTTTTTTATCCAGCTGTATTTACTCAGTGCAACTTATAACAACCAAGTGAAAGATATAACACCAACATGTCAGAAAAAAATTAAAACCGAATCACTGATTTGATTGTGATTCACCCGGCCTTGATGACTATCATTTTGTTGAATCACCTTTTGCTTTAATTACAGCCTTTAGTCTGTTGGATGTGTCTCTACTAACTTTGCACATCTAGCCTTTGCAATATTTGCCCACTCTTCTCCCTCTCTCGTTTTTGTCTTCCTAGAACTGGCTCCAGGTTTCTGACAGATCTCGTTTAGCCGTGTCTCGCGCGACTTCCTCATATTGACACTTGATATGCATTCAGCTGCACTACCGAGGACTGAAATGCTCCAGGAAAGCTCTTTTCATGCTGATCTAATCAAAATGACCACAGCTGATCATAGTTGAAAGTCAAATGGCTTTGTGTGTTTTTGAGAAGGTGATTGGCTAAACTTGATTGAGTTTACAAGTCATTTTTTGGAGTGGGGTGATCCTTTTTGCAACGGCGTGATTCTGTTTTTTTTCTCTGATGTGTTGGTGTTATATCTTTCACTTAGATGTTATAAGTTGCACTGAACAATACAGCTGGATAAAACAAAAACTCTTCATTTCAGGCTGCAAAGCAACAAACGTGTGATTATTTTAAAGGTGGGTGATTATTTTCTATACCCACTGTATGTTTATTGTTGTTCTGTCAACTTATAATTTTTATCGATCAGGCACCCCTAGTATTAAGACACATTATTTGCTGTCTATGATCATTTATTTAGTCATTTAGCAGAAGCTTTTAATCAAAGCGACTCACAAATGAGAACAATAGAAGCAATCAAAACTAACAAAAGAGCAACAATATATAAGTTAGCCTCGGTTAGCCTAACACAGTACCCGTATCAAGGTGTGTGTATTTGTATATCTATTACTATATACTAAGTTATTATAATATCTATTATATTATATTATATACACACACACACACACAACGAAAAACAAGTAGATAGAATAGACCAAATAGAACATTGTTTTTTTTTTTTTTTATAAAAAAAGATCCACTATAAAGTAGAATTAAATAGTCAAGTGTTAGAGGGTCAATAAGGGTTTTAAATGGGAAGCAAGACAATTGTTGAGGGTCTTTAATAATATTTAGACAAAAAGAATTGAAGTATCTTTATAAAACAAATAAATAAATACAATCTAAGGATTGTTATATCTATGCTGTTCTTATCATTGTTAAAACAAAATTGTATAGACTAATTTCAGTGTTTGCAAACAGTGATGGTGTTTTTTTTTGTGGGTGGAGCATATCTGGTGGCAGAAAATGCCAGTTTACGTACCGAGCTCTAATGCAAATACCATGGATCAAGCATCCAAAAAGGAATCTGAGATTTATAATTTATAATTTACATTATATTTCTCGTCCTCCGCAGATTACCTACATCTATATCACAATTATCATGGTAACGAAAATCAACTCCCGGCAGTTTCTCTTTTTCCCCTCGTTTTCGAAATCATGAGTTTATAATCCACATTCTGTGCTTTTTTTTCCTCAGAATTGTCTATAACTCGTTGCATTGTTGGTAGTTTGAATCAAGCTCATAAAGTCCACCTAGGAGGTATAAAAAAAAGACAAGCCTACAAGACACTAAAAAAACGTCCAGTATTGCGTGAAGGTAGAAATATATGTAAAAGTTATGTCAAGAACTTGTTCTAGTTTTTTGAAATAGTATTTACAATGCTTTCACTGTAGGGCTACATACATATGGTCCCCACTGTGTTTTATCTACATATAGACCTATTGGTTTAATCAATTTATGCTTTAAAGTATAGGGGCTCAACTTCATAGCGGGATTTCATCCATAGTTTTGATCTGTTTAAAGCGATCTGTCGTTTAGCTTCATCATTGGCGTCTGTTGCTTCCATGTATTATAAAAAAATTATTTGCAATGTCGTCATTCTGCATTCACAGGCACAACAGCATCTCTTTTCTCCTATGTCCACTTGAGTCTTTCTGGGCTCGTTTTCCGGTCACTTGTTACAGTGTTTTTCTTCCACACAATGCGCGTGTGCACGGGGGGCGTAGACTATACTGCATGACCGCCCTACTCACAAATTGGTCTATACTGGTAATGTCGTTGGGTCCAAAACCTGCCCTGAGACACCTCCCTCTTCGTTGCCATGCCCTGTTAAACCCTTCATGCAGTAGCTAATACTACTCACATTTATCTCAATACCCCGACGGTTCTCCCAGTTTCGCCCTAAACCATCTCAGGTGGCTAGAATAAATGAATCATATATGGCAGATATGCCGCAAATACCTTGTTTCTCTATCAGGCCCTAACTGATCTCGTTTTTACAGTTGTCATGATGCGATACCGCACACACCTGAGCTCTTACAGACGAGGGTCTTATTTACTCTTAGGGTGCAAACGTCATATGGGCGCATGGTACTGGCAAAAAAGCACCAGCTGTGGCCCACCTCATCTCCAATATGGAAAAGGAAGGTAAGATTTCATCGTGTTGAGCCTCCCCCTGACTTAATTGAGTATGAGGAAAATAATTTGTCATCTCACCTATTGGTTCTGTGTCATTTGACTAGCATGGTGTGACATTGGACATACTGGAATCACACCTTAGTTTATTTCACAGTAAAGTTTATCGTCTACAGAATCACTTCACCAAAACTCAATGATATAGGAAACTGGAGAATCTCACAGAGCAGTTGGGATTAGAAAGAAATGTTTTGTTTAGTTTGTAACCATTTGAACTCGGTTACACACTAAAGATAGTCTATATTGCCTTATCTATACTTTTTAAACTTGGAACAGAACGCTCCCACAGTTTTTTCAATGCCATTTGTAACATTACTCACATATGATCCTTTTCTTACACATCGTTAGCCCACTAAGCCTTTCTAATACAGTGGGTATGGAAATTATTCAGACCCCTTTAAATTTTTCACTATTTGTTATATTGTAGCCATTTGCTAAAATTATTTAAGTTATTTTTTTTTCCTCATTCATGTACACACAGCACCCCATATTTACAGAAACACACAGAATTGTGACATTTTTGCAGATTTATTAAAAAAAAAACTGAAGTCCATTCCCTAAGTATTTACCCTCTCTCAGTATTAGTAGAATGCACACCTTTTGCTCATAGATACCGCCAGTGATCTTTTAATGGGAAGATGCACAATTTTTTCACACCTGGGATGTTGGGGATCCCTGCCATTCCTCCTTGCAGATACCGCGTCCAGTTCGGTCATTAAATGATGGTAAGCCGCAGGGGTGGACTCCATTCTTTAAGGTCTCGAAAAGGATCCAGACCACTCTCGGTCTTGCTCTCAATATGGGTTTAAGTCAAGGGCTCGGCTAGGGCCCTTAATCACATTCACAGAGTCGGTTGTGAAGCCACCCCTGCGTTAGATTTTAGCTGCGTTTGTCCTCTAGGGTCATTGTTTGTTGTGGAAGGGTAACACCTAGCTCGTCCCCTCCCTCTGAGGTACCTAGCACTCTCGGAGAAGGTTTTCGTCCAGGCATTCCCTGTACTTTTCCGCATTCATCTTTCCTCGCTTGCAGTACCCAGTCGTCCTGAAAACACTCGCCTTGCAGACTTGAAAAACACCTACCAAGCACTGATGCTGCCAACCGAAAACCCATGCTATCACTGTTGGGACTTATGGACAGGTGATGAGCATGCCTAGGTCTTCTCCACCACATACACAGCTTTAGAAATTACGGCAAAAGTTCTATCTTGCCTCATCCTCCCCAGAGCATCTTATTTCTCACCTCTTTGGAGTCGGTGCAGGAGGTGTCTCTTTCATGTGTCTTTTACTGAGGAGAGGCTTCCGTCGGGCCAATCTGCCATAAAGCCCCGCCTGGTGGAGGGCTGCAGTGATGGCTGACTTTCTACAACATTCTCCCAACACCACGCCTCGCACGTCGATTGATTCCTCTCCGCCCACAGTGAAGCTTTTTGTTCTTTCGCCTTTACCTCTCTCACCAAAGGCGCTCTATCTTCCCCCGATAGATCGTTTGGCCGACGGCCAGCTCTAGAAGGGTTCTGGGTCGTCCCAAACTTCTTCCCATTTAAGGAATGGAGGTCCACTGTCAACTACCTTGGGAACCTTAGTGCAAGCAGAATGAGTTTTTTTTGGTAACCTGGCTCCAGGATCCTGCCTTGCCACAATTAGCTGTCCTCTGAGCCCTAAGATCAAGGAAGCGCAGATTCCCTTCCTTCTGACCTCAGGATTCTACATTTAGCTCTGACCTGCAATCCTGTGAAGGAACTGCCTACTAAGGTCTTACTATGACAGAGGTGGCTTGGCTTTCCTAATCAAGGTCCAATCCCGTTACTCACAACACTGCTAAGGACATCAAAAAATGAGCTCTCGTGACCATCTCAAGGAGATCAAGTAAGAACTGGACAAGCACCGGTGAGTTAAATATAATGATGGTCACAGCAAAGAATGGTTCTGAATGCCTTCTGACGCTCCCACGTTGTGATATTTCATTTTTTCTTTTTTTAATAAATCTGCAAAAATGTTCAACAAATTCATGTGGTTTTTTCTTTACTAGAAAAAAATGGGGATGTGTGTACATTAAAAAATGAGGAAAAAAATTAACTAAAAAAAATGGCTGCAGCAATATAACAAAGAGTGGAAAAATTGTTTTACGGTCTGAATACTTCAATCTGTACTCTGCCCCTCTCTCCATGGTCTTGACAGAGGGGTTTTTCCACCGCCGGCCGGTCCGCCCAACGCCCGAAGCCCGGGGGCACAACGGAATCCCGAACCCCTGCGCCGGGGGCCCTCCGACACAGCCGCGTCGTCCCAAAGCCCCACTTCGGCCCCTGACGCCCTGCACACCGACGGGGCGTAGACCCACTGTATATGAACAAAAAAAAAAATTATATAACTATATACTGTATAATCTAGGCCTAGACCATAAGCCAGTAACTTCATGTATATTATAGATTCCTCAGGCCATAAATCAGTAACTTTATATAGATTGTGGTTTTGCTCTTCTTCAGACCACTGTTGGTGGGTTCTCACAAATGCTGACCCAGGAGCCTTCCGTTCATAAGGCTCTAACACCGCTGTCCTGACCCAAAGTTTGGCTCTTGTCAAAGTCCTCAGATCTTTATTCCCACCCATTTCTCCTGCACTAACACATTGACTACTGGAATGGATTTTTCATTTACCATATAAATTACCCAGACCTTCAAGTGATTTTGTCAGGAGATGATTAACAATATTCACTTAATTTGTGTTCATAATGTTTTGGCTCATCAGAGTTTGTGTGTGAGAACATAGATGCAGCAGAATGTTAAACCAAAACGTAATTGAACATGTTTAGATTCATCTAAAATAGTTATTCTGTAAATAAACCTTTATTTTTTTCAATTCTGTAGACTGTAGTTTCTGTAGTTCTTTCCAGTACTAAAGATTGTTGTTGTTTTTTTATATATATATAAAAATGTTTCATCATAAACAATGGATTACTGTATGTGGTGGGTTGTTTACTGTCATTTCCTGCCAGTTTTGCTGTTTATCAATCAAAAATGGAATTTATATTTTATATTGAACATATAAAAAAGCTTTAACATGTTTGATCCTATAACAACAGCATCTGTGCCACTCATTTGTCTCCTGCAGAATGGTGGAGGTTGCTGCGTGTCACACCAGTCACACATCAGTGGCGAAAACACAGAGTGGTCAGGTGCTGATGTGGGGTCAGTGTCGGGGTCAGGCTGTGGCCTACCCTCACCTCACACACTTCACCAGCACTGATGATGTTTTCGCCTGCTTCGCCACACCAGCAGTCACCTGGCATCTCCTGTCTGTTGGTAAGAGCATTATTCTGGCTACTTTTTCAGCAGCCTTGGTTTCTGAAGTATATCTTCAACTGTCTTTGAGATTAGTCGGTTAAAAAATTTTTATAAAAAAAGCCCAACAAGACTTCATAGCCACTGAATTGAAATGAGGGAGTGAATTAGTACAACGGGCTATGATTTACTGGAAAAAAGGAGAAAGGTATAACAGAAGCCTGGAGATCTCCAAATGGGGGTGGAAACTCCAAAACGGGGTGGGAGCTCGGAAGACAGGGTGTGGCTTTCTCCCACTGACAGACCGATACATGACATGCATGCATGATTTGATTTCCCAAACCAGTTCAACGCAAACTCCTCCCCGCTGATTCTAAAGATTGCATTGGTCATGTCATTCACAGTCCTGATTTCCTAGACAATGATACAACCAATACAAACCCCTAACCCTACCCTACACCCTAACCTTAACCATTGAAACCTGCTGCTGGGCGAGGTTTGCTGAATTGCACGGGGAAGCTGGGGCTTCGGATGTCCGTAACTCCCCAACCGAACCTTGCTTGACAATAGGACCTTTTTAGTTACACCCAGCATCAACTCCCCCTTCCTACCCTGCAAAGCTTGAGCCCCGGGGCCCCACTATTACATAGAATAAAAGTGATACAGATAAACGCACCCATGCAATGCGCTGGAACGGCTCATGGAAGAGATTGCGGGGGATTCCCGCTTATTAGATGGGGGAGCAAGGTTGGTTGCATTTTTAAAAGCATATTTATTTTGACATATTTAGAACTTTTTTAAGGCTAATATATATAGTATATATATATATATATAGATATATATACACACAGTGGTAACGGAAAGTATTCACCCCTTACATTTTTCACTGTTTGTTATATTGCAGCCATGTGCTAAAATCATTTAAGTTATTTTTTTTTTCTTCATTAATGTACACACATCACCCCATAATGACAGAAAAACACAGAATTGTTAACATTTTTACAGATTTATTAAAAAAGAAAAACCGAAATATCACATGGCCCTAAGTATTCAGACCCTTTTGCTGTGACACTCATATATTTACTCAGGTGCTGTCCATTTCTTCTGATCATCCTTGAGATGGTTCTACACGTTCATTTGAGTCCAGCCGTGTTTGATTATACTGATTGGACTTGATAGGAAAGCCACACACCTGTCTATATAAAACCTTACAGCTCACAGTGCATGTCAGAGCAAATAAGAATCACGAGGTCAAAGGAACTTCCTGAAGAGCTCAGAGACAGAATTGTGGCAGGGCACAGATCTGGCCATGGTTACAAAAAATTTCTGCTGCACTTGAGGTTCCTAAGAGCACAGTGGCCTCCATAATCTTAAATGGAAGACGTTTGGGACGACCAGAACCCTTCCTAATGCTGGCCGTCCGGCCAAACTGAGCTATCGTGGGGGGTTGAGCCTTGGTGAGAGAGGTAAAGAAGTACCCAAAGATCACTGTGGCTGAGCTTTAGAGATGCAGTCGGGAGATGGGAGAACGTTGTAGAAAGCCAACCATCACTGCAGCCCTCCACCAGCTGGGGCTTTATGGCAGAGTGGCCCGATGGAAGCCTCTCCTCAGTGCAAGACATATGAAAGCCTGCATGGAGTTTGCTAACAAACACCTGAAGGACTCCAAGATGGTGAGAAATAATATTCTCTGGTCTGATGAGACCAGATAGAACTTTTTGGCCTTAATTCTAAGCGGTATTTGTGAAGAAAACCAGGCACTGCTCATCACCTGTCCATTACAGTCCCAACAGTGAAGCATGGTGGTGGCAGCATCATGCTGTGGGGTGTTTTTCAGCTGCAGGGACAGGATGACTGGTTGCAATAGAGGGAAAGATGAATGCGCCAAGTACAGGGATATCCTGGACGAAAACCTTCTCCAGATTGCTCAGGACCTCAGACTGGGCCAAAAGTTTACCTTCCAACAAGACAATTACCACACAGCTAAAATAACGAAGGAGTGGCTTCACACCAACTCTGTGACTGTTCTTGAATGGCACAGCCAGAGCCCTGACTTAAACCCAATTGCTCATCTCTGGAGATACCTAAAAATGGCTGCCCACCAACGTTTACCATCCACCCTGACAGAACTGGAGAGGATCTGAAAGGAGGAATGACAGAGGATCCCCAAATCCAGGTGTGAAAAACTTTTGCATCTTTCCCAAAAAGACTCATGGCTGTATTAGGTCAAAATGGTGCTTCTACTAAATACTGAGCAAAGGGTCTGAATACTTATGACCATGTTATATTTCAGTTTTTCTTTTTAAATAAATCTGCAAAAATGTCAACAATTCAGATGTTTTTTTCTGTCATATGGGGGTAAAACAAGCAAACAAAAATGTGTACATGAATGAGGAAAAAAAATTAACTTAAAATGATTTTAGCAAATGGCTGCAATATAACAAAGAGTGAAAAATTTAGGGGGTCTGAATACTTTCCGTACCCACTGTACATATATATATATATATATATATACACATACATACACACCCCCCGGAGGATGCTCTGGACCGAACTAAATTTTGTTTGGGTGCAGGGTCTGCTGTTCTGCACGCCCGTCTCCATTTGGTTCGGTCCAGAGCATCCTCCGGGGCAATGTTGGCGTGCAGATTTATTTTCACAGCCGCCTTTGATCATATTTACCAAGGGTGCCAATATTCTACCACGACTGATTTAAGCAAATATATTTTATGTAAGATTAATTCAACTTTATGCAAGAATAGGTGTTTGATTTACTAACGCTGATGTGGAGACTTCACCCCCTTTTGGAGTTCATGACCTATTTTGTAGGTCTCCGGACTGCAGTTATATCTACTTGGAGAATAGAAAAGAATTAATCAAATATATATTATCACAATATTTTTTCCCATATCATACAGTATTGATAATTGTCACTATTCATTTACCATTAATGGTGAAGGAACTGCTTGAATATTCAAAAAAAAATATTTTATATACAGTGGGTACGGAAAGTAGTCAGACCCCCTTAAATTTTTCACTCTTTGTTATAATGCAGCCATTTGCTAAAATCATTTGTTATTTTTTTTCCTCATTAATGTACACACAGCACCCCATATTGACAGAAAAACACAGAATTGTTGACATTTTTGCAGATTTACTAAACAAAAACTGAAATATCACATGTTCAGTTTTCAGTTTTTTTTTTTAATAAATCTGCAAAAATGTCACCAATTCTGTGTTTTTCTGTCAATATGGGGTGCTGTGTGTACATTAATGTGGAAAAAAAATAACTTAAATGATTTTTAGCAAATGGCTGCAATATAAAAAAAAATGAGTGAAAAATTTAAGGGGGTCTGAATACTTTCCGCACCTGTATATGTTAGGTGTAATATATTGTATATGTAATCATTATAGAAATATATACATATATATATATATATAGTCTATATATATATATATATATATATATAATATTATTATTATAATTGCCTTGCGAAGTATTTTATTATTAGTGTTTTTATATATTCTGCCATAATTTCGTCAATATGAGTGAGTGAGTGACGTGTGGCCAAGTATGGTGACACATACTCTGATTTAGTGCTCTGCATTTATCCCATCCAAAGTGCACACACACAGCAGCGAACACACACACACACACACACACCGTGAAAACATACCCGGAGCAGCGGGCAGCCTTTTTTTTTTTTTTTTTTTTGCTGACCAGCGACTAGGGAGCAGTTGGGGGTTTGGTGCCTTGCTCAATGGCACCTCAGTTGTGGTATTGAAGGTGGGAGAGAGCGCTGTACATTCACTCCCCACACCTACAATCCCTGCCGGTATGAGACTCAAACCCACAACCTTTAACTTACGAGTCCGACTCTCTAACCATTAGACCACGACGTCCCCATAATATTCTCATAATATTATTATTGAGAAGTACATTTTAATATTGTGATGTGACTCGTGTCCTCATATATTGAGATAGCAGACAATGAAAACACTGCGAGCATCACGTGTGTTTGAGTTTGTGTATCAGATGAAACTACTCCATACATTCAGAGACACAGAACATGCAGACTTATTAGCGACATGCACTGACTGGCTGTTGTCACGTTTATTTCTAGGCAAGGCAAGTTTATTTATATAGCACATTTCGTACACAATGGTAATTCAAAGTGCTTTACATAAAAGAAAGTAAAATAATCACACAAATAAAACAAGGAAGTTAAAAACTTTGAAAATGATTTAAAAATGTATTTAAAATGAATTTAAAGGTCCCCTGAAGTGCCTTGAAACACGCAGTGTTATTCTATGTGGTGATGTAATTTCAACTGAAACAGGAAGACAAGGTGGGACATATCAGCACCACCCCCTTTTTTAAATAGCCAATAGCGTTTGTTTATATCACAGCTTGGACTAGAGCCGTTGAGCTTGGTAAAGCTGCATTTGACAGCCACAGTCTAATAGATTACCCCCTAGATTCAATATGAAACTCTGGTAACACTTTACTTGAAGGGGTGTGCATAAGACTGACATGACACCTTCATAATCATGACATGACACATTCATGATAGAGGATGTTTATGCATGTTTTATACAACTGCATTATGTGTCATGCGCTCAGTTTATGTTCCATTTTTAGTGCGAATATGACATTATTGACCTAACCTAAACCTAACCCTACCCCTACCCTTACCCGTAACCATAGCCCATAACAAAGACATCACAAACAATGTCATCTTTGCATTAAAAAATACATAACTGAGCGAATGACACTTAAATGACAGTTGTCATAAACATGCATAAAAAAACCTTCATATTTATGACATGTCGTGTCATGATTATGTAGGTGTCATGTCAGTCTTATGCACACCCCTTCAAATAAAGTGTAACCGAAACTCTTAGTAAAACAAAAGTGATCATAATCATGCTGAGGCTGTGTAGTTTTAAGTGTTTAATATATGCCGACTCGCATATGATCCACTCCGTACGATCGCTTCTCTGGACCGGAGCCAAAGTCCGGATCAGACTTTGTGCGCTGTCGCGGTTCCCGTGACACAACGTGAAACCAGACCACATTTGCCCCAATCTAAAGCATATTTACACTGTCTGAATCATTCCCTATCGTCTACATTGTGCACTACGTGCCATTCATTGTACAGGAAATACTACACTGTGAACAAAGCGACCTATCTCAGCCACAGCTTTAGCATCTATTTATAGTGTAGGGGGCTGGCGCTTCGGCTTCTAGAGAGTATTTGATTGGTCAGAAGATTTGATGAGAAGATGAAGTACGATGTGACGTCAAAAAAAATCGTTGAGCCATTTTGGCGGAATTGACGAACTGCAAGCTTTGAATGCTTTATCTTCTAAATGCTAATTTTGTCACCGTTTTGGAGCACACTGCCTTATAGATAACCTTAAGACTAACATATTGATACTAACACCCAAAAAAGCTTTAATTTAGATTTTTAATGGGGACTTTAAGACAGTTAAATATAGAAAATGATTATACATAAAATACAGTGCAATCATTTCGGGTTGCATAATACAGTGCAATCAATTCGGACATCGCACAGTGCTCATTCAATAAATACACAGCTAAAAGAGTTTTGAGTTTGGATTTAAATGTGGCTAATGTTTTAGGACATCTGATTTCTTCTGGAAGCTGATTCCAACTGCGGCCGGCAAAATAAGCTAAATGCAGATTCCCCTTGTTTTGTGTGAACCCTTGGCATTTCTAACTGACTCGATCCTAATGATCTGAGTGGTCTGTTAGGTTTATATTCAGTGAGCATATCTGCAATGTATTTAGGTCCTAGGCCATTGAGTGATTTATAAACGAGTTAAAGTACTTTAAAATCAATCCTAAATATAACTGGAAGCCAGTGTAAGGACCTGAGGACTGGTGTGATATGCACAGATTTTCTGGTTCTGGTCAGAATCCTGGCAGCAGTGTTCTGGATGAGCTGCAGCTGTCTAATGGTCTTCTTAGGAAGGCCGGTGAGGAGACCATTACAATATTCCACCCTGCTGGTAATAAAGGCATGAGCAAGTTTCTCCAAGTCTTGACTGGAAACAAAACATCTAATTCTTGCAATGTTTTTGAGATGATAGTATGCTGATTTAGTTACCGCTTTGACATGACTACTGAAACTAAGGTCTGTCTCCAGAATCACACCAAGATTCTTAGCTTGATTTTTAGTTCTAGCCTGTTGAAATAAAATCACCTGGGAAATAGTCAGTAGGGGAGAACGGGCACAACTAACTCTTTTTGGCTTTCTCATTTTGCGTAAATCTACTTGGGATTCAGAGTATTTATTTTTTCCCACATTAATTTTTACATGTCTAGAGCAAATATGTATTTTCATTTAATAACACTGTATAACTACTTTAAAAAAAAAAAATGTTTTACCACCATTAGCTTAAAATACAGCTTCTAGCCTTCTTAGATTCAGTCTTAAGTGGAAAGTCTTCTATCAGAACATCTGCCAGTTGTTTCAGAGAAGTTGAAGGAGGGAATCTGCTTCTCACTCTTCTCTCCACACCTATCCATTGTGGTTGGATAATATTCAATATATATCATTGAGATCATTTGATTAGTGCCGCATTCTGTATACAATTGAGAACTCTTTCTGTGCATGCTATGAGACGAAATGGCAAAATAGAAGTTTTGGCTTGTTTGGGCTTTGCTCATAAAAGTAAGCAGGTGCAGGTCGCTATGTTTTGGTATGTGGCTTATTTAAGATGAGTTTGGAATTTAGTTTAGTATGGGCTTGTTATTTGTGTGTGTCTGTCTGTCTGTCTGTCTGTCTGTTTTTTTTTTTCCTACCAAGATATGGCAACACTAATGAGTCAAAACGTATTCTTGTGATTTCTTGCACCGCACGTACAGAAGCCAACGCTGATTCGTGTTTGAAGTCTAGTTGTTCGGTTCCGTACACACTGCATAGAATTTCTGTAAATGTGGCTATCACTACCTGAATTTTTCAGCAGTCAGTTCGTTGTACATTGCAGTCACCACTCCTGTAAATGACTAAACTGTGTGTACTGAAAAGGATTGAGTACTAATGTGAATTGACAACCAAATTAAGCTGCACTCTGTATGTGGCCTATCTGATTTAGACATGTAAATCATCAGCATTTTATGTCATTATTGGGTGCTTTAATAATAGAATTGCTTATGTGTGGCATCATTGAGTGATTACCAGAAACAATTTGCATCATTGCTTGATTAATTGAAACAAACTGTCCGAAAGAACCAGTATGGCAAAAAAAGAATCGAACTTCCCATATACTACATAGGAACTACCTAATATACCTGCTGCTGACTGTAATTAACGTTACTCAGACAACAAAAGACAAAGACAATCACTCGTCACTCAGCATTATAAGGGTCAATGTAAGTTTAATTCATACAGTGAAAACTATGCGGTTTTATTTTGCATGTCATTACTTTATTCAGTTTCTGTAGTAATCTGTTAAATTTAAAGCATTACATTTTTTTCTGTTACATTTCTTCTGTTTGTCATTTCTTCAGTTTTGTTTTTGTTTTTTTTGTATTATTGTATTGTATTGTGTTGTATTATTGACTGTTCTTGTCTATTCATAGGTCGTTTGAGGCCTTTTTTTTTTTTTTTTTTTTTAATCTTTATTTAGTACCTAGTATAGGGTAGGCAAGTTCGGTCCTAGAGAGCTGCAGTCCTGCAGAGTTCAGCTCCAACCCTAACCAAACACACCTGAACTAGCTAATCAATGTCTTCAGGATTACTAAGGCTATAGGCAGGTGAGGTTTTTTTTTTTTTTCAGGGTTGGAGCTGAACTCTGCAGGACTGCGGCTCTCTAGGACCGAACTTGCCTACCCCTTGCCTAGTTATTAGCTTCTGCTTTGGTACCAAAATTGCTATCAACAATTGTGAATTTTCACTGGTATTTAAAATCTTAACATCATAGCAACCCTATATCCAACAAAATATACTTAATGGATAAAAATTTGGATTGTGGTCATGTCTCCCATCTCTCTCTGGGGTGGACCAAAGGTTCTTAAACCTAGACCAAATTTGGTAATTAAGAGTTACTCAAAATCAATGCTTTACTGTCAAATGCGTCTTTCTATGGGCCAAAATATGCGATTTTACTGTAATTTGTACAGTACTTCTTAGTGCAATACAATAATGACAAAACATTCATTTTGTTTTTACACTTGGAAACCTACTGCTTCACTTTGAGAGAATGTTGCTTTAAACAAATAATGTATTATTTTTGGGCTCTTTTCTGCTCGTTAGATGGAGATGACTACCTGACTGTTGCCCAGTCGCTAAAGCGAGAGTTCGACAGCCCAGAAATCTCTGACTTAAAGTTCCTGGTTGATGGGAAGTGTATTCATGTGCACAAAGCCCTTCTTAAAATCAGGTAAATTGAAACCTGCAATCAAGTAGCAGCATCTCTAAAGTCTTTTTCACTGTTTTTAGCCCTATTTTGTGTATATAAAGTAAAAATGGTTTGTGCCATTCTGCCTTCCTCTTAACCTGAGTTTTTCCTCAGGTATGTAAACAGCATCTGAAAATAATCTCTGAATAATCAACGAAAGATTGGGGGTTTCCCCACTGGTGTCATTCCCATGTTTAATTTAAAACTCGGCAGCTGAACTCTTTTGACACGAACATGTGCAGACACATTCTTGTTCATGTATAGACGGGCTGTTGTGTAAGTATTACTCTTTGTTTCTCTACAGACACTGTTAATATTGTGAAACATATTTTCTGTATCCTATTAGAGCAGAGCTTGACCCTTCCTTTTTCCAAAAGAGCTTCAGGGGCGCAATGAAACTTTTAGTTTAGAGTTCGTAAAAGAATGTGTTTTTCCTTAATAAAAAGGAAACATTTACATGCAAAATTATATAATCTATTAGAATACAAATAGTACCCTAGTTTTTTTTTATAAATATTTCCTCTTCAAACTGTTTTGAATAATTATGTAATTATATATGGGCCTACTTTAAACTGTATAAACTCTATATATGTATGGTAGCACTTTAAGGACCAATTCACACTATTGACTAGTTGCTTATTTGCATGCATTTTACTTGCATATTGGCTGTTTATTTGTACTTTTAAAGCACTTATTAATGCTTTATTCTGCATGACCATATTTTAGATCCCTTAATCCTTTCCCATATATAAATATATTTATTTATTCCAGGAGACTGTAAAACATGCAACAGTATTGACTTGACTTGAACATGCAGGGTTGATGTTTAACTCTTTCCCTGCCATTGATAAGTTTTTCTGGCAATTCCGGCATGTTTTCACTTTTATTTGTTACATTGTGCTCTTAGGCATCTTCTGAAATAGTACAGAACTACATAATCCAAAATGCTTGAAAATAAAATGATCTGCGCAAACGGGATGGAGTGGAGAGAATGTATCAAAATATCACCTAGAAAAATGTTGCCCATGCAGAGGTACGGTGCATCCGGGAAGTATTCACAGTGCCTCATTTTTTCCACATTTTATGTTACAGCCTTATTCCAATATGGATTAAATTCATTATTTTCCTCAAAATTCTACAAACAATACCCCATAATGACAACGTGAAAGTAGTTTGTTTGAAATCTTTACAAATTTATTATAAAACGAAGTATTTTTGAGTATGATGCTACAAGCTTAGCACACCTTTTTTTTTGGCTGTTTCTCCCATTCTTCTTTGAAGGACCTCTCAAGCTCCATCAGGTTGGATGGGGAGCCATTTTCTGATCTCTCCAGAGATATTTACTTGGGTTCAAGTCTGGGCTCTGGCTGGGCCCACCTCAAGACTCCTTTGTTATTTTGGCTGTGTGCTTAGGGTCGTTGTCCTGTTGGAAGATGAACCTTCGCCCCAGTCTGAAGTCCAGAGAGCTCTGGAGCAGAATGTCTCTGTACATTGCTGCATTCAACTTTCCCTCGATCCTGACTAGTCTCCCAGTTCCTGAAAAACATCCCCAGAGCATGATGCTGCCAGCACCATGCTTCACTGTAGGGATAGTATTGGCCAGGTGATGAGCGGTGCCTGGTTTCCTCCAGCCATTCAGGCCAAAGAGTTCAATGTAGAGGTCTGCACTGAGGTGCACTGAATAAAACGTAGCGGTCGGTAACTCTGGTGTAATTTGAACGGGAGCGGGCGGTCTAACAATATCCCGTTTCTGACGTCCATTTAGAACAGCATATCTGCTCTTTATTCTTATTGACCACCGGTACAGCTTGCACTCAGGACTGTTATGCACACGCTGCACGCATGCTTTAACGTCATGCGTTTTATTTGCGGGGTCTGTGCGCAGCATGTTCATAACGATGCTCAGAGCAGGCTGTACCTGTGGTAAATATACAGCCCTCAGACGGAACAGGCAGGTTGTCGTTGAGTGAGAGCAGAATAAGGATGGAGCAAAGTGTGGATGTGCTGTCCTTGAAGGACGTTCCACTCGGTTTTGTTTATATTTTGCTTAGCCTATAATTTTAAATGAAAGATGTCATATTTATTTACTTTAATCTGCGACACTTTTCCTACTATGTTAACAGAAAAATGTCAAACGAATTAAGTATTTTAACAAGACGAATAAAATGCTAATAGTCTTTTTTTTTTTTTTACAACCTACATTGGAGATTTTTTTTTTTCTCTTTTGCGACTTTTTTTCACTGGTTTGTTTGTCTGTTCAATGTATCCGGACAAGACGAATAAAAATAATAAAAATGTTGTATAACATTTTTATTTTCTGACACTTTTTTTTTTTCTTCCTACTGTTGCATAAAATATTAAACTTTTTTTGTGTCTTAAGATAATTCATATAAGTTCAAGTCAGTCAATAAATTCAAGACTTAACAAAACGAATAAAATAGCACAATTTTGTGCAGAATACACTTATTTGTCAGCCTATCTCTCTTTCATTCAGTAGCGGAATTTTAAATGTGAGATTCTGGAAACGAGATCTAAATTTAGCAGGAACGGTCAGGTCGGGTAGAAAATTATTCTAAGCGGACAGCGGGTGAACAAAGAGTGAATATATATATATATATAGCGGGAGTGGGTGAGTGTGGAATAGAACCTTGCGGGAGCGGGGCTAAAAAAACAGCAGACCTCTAGTTCAATGTTTGTTTCATCAGATCAGTCATGTGCCTTTTACCGAGGAGTGGCTTCCGTCTGCCCACTCTACCATACAGACCTGATTGGTGGAGTGCTGCAGAGATGGTTGTTCTTCTGGAAGGTTCTCTCTCCACAGAGAAATGCTGGAGCTCTGTCAGAGTGACCTTCGGTTTCTTGGTCACCTCCCTGACTAAGGCCCTTCTCCCCCGATCGCTCAGTTTGGCCGGGCGGCCCGCTCTAGAAAGAGTCCTGGTGGTTCCAAACTTCTTCTATTTGTGCTCATTGGGACCTTCAGTGCTGCAGAAATTTTTCTGTACCCTTTCCCAGATCTGTGCCTCGATACAATCCAGTCTCTGAGCTCTGCACGTAGTTCCTTTGACCTCATGGCTTGGTTTTTGCTCTAATTTGCATTGTCAGCTGTGAGGCCTTTTATAGACAGGTGTGTGTGCCTTTCCAAATCATGTCCAATCAACTGAATTTACTACAGGTGGACTCTAATCAAGTTGTAGAAACGTCTCAAGGATGATCAGTGGAAACACTGTGTTTTATATATATACAGTGGGTACGGAAAGTATTCAGACCCCCTTAATTTTCACTCTTTTTATATTGCAGCCATTTGCTAAAATCATTTAAGTAAATTTTTTTTCCACATTAATGTACACACATCACCCCATAATGACAGAAAAACACAGAATCGTTGACAATTTTGCAGATTTATTAAAAAAAAACTGAAATATCACATGGTACTAAGTATTCATACCCTTTGCTCAGTATTTAGTAGAAGCACCCTTTTATCTAATACAGCCATGAGTCTTTTTGGGAAAGTCTTTGGGTTGCAACAAGTTTTTCACACCTGGATTGGGGGATCCTCTGCCATTCCTCCTTGCAGATCCTCTTCCAGTTCTGTCAGGTTGGATGGTAAAAGTTGGTGGACAGCCATTTTTAGGTCTTTCCAGAGATGCTCAATTGGGTTTAAGTTAGGGTTCTGGCTGGGCCATTCAAGAACAGTCAGTTGTGAGTTGTTGTGAAGCCACTCCTTCGTATTTTAGCTGTGTGCTTAGGGTCATTCATTGTCTTGTTGGAAGGTAAACCTTCGTCCCAGTCTGAGGTCCTAGCACTCTGGAGAAGGTTTTCGTCCAGGATATCCCTGTACTTGTCCGCATTCATCTTTCCCTCGATTGCAACCTTGATTGTCGTCCTGTCCCTGCAGCTGAAAACCCCCCCCACAGCATGATGCTGCCACCACCATGCTTCACTTTTGGGCCTGTAGTGGACAGGTGATGAGCAGTGCATGGTTTTCTCCACACATACCACTTAGAACTAAGGCCAAAAAGTTCTATCTTGGTCTCATCAGACCAGAATCTTATTTCTTACCATCTTGGAGTCCTCCATGCGGGCTTTCTTGTGTCTTGCACTGAGGAGAGGCTTCCTCTGCCATAAAGCCCCGACTGGTGGAGGGCTGCAGTGATGATTGACTTTCTACAACTTTCTCCCATCTCCGACTGCATCTCTGGAGCTCAGCCACAGTGATTCTTTGGGTTCTTCTTTACCTCTCTCACTAAGGCTTTTCTCCCCCGATAGTTCAGTTTGGCCGGACGGCCAGCTTTAGGAAGGTTTCTGGTCGTCCCAAACGTCTTCCATTTAAGGATTATGGAGGCACTGTGCTCTTAGGAACCTTAAGTGTAGCAGAATTTTTTTTGTAACCTTGGCTAGATCTGTGCCTTGTCACAATTCTGTCTCTGAGGTCTTCAGGCATTTCCTTTGACCTCATGATTCTCATTTGCTCTGACATGCACTGTGAGCTGTAAGGTCTTATATAGACAGGTGTGTGGCTTTCCTATCAAGTCCAATCAGTATAATCAAACACAGCTGACTCAAATGAAGGTGTAGAACCATCGCAAGGATGATCAGAAGAAATGGACAGCCCCTGATTAAATATATGAGTGTCACAGCAAGGGGTCTGAATACTTAGGACCATGTTATTTTCATTTTTCCTTTTTTAATAAATCTGCAAAAATGTCACCAATTCTGTGTTTTTCTGTCAATATGTGGTGCTGTGTGTACATTAATGAGAAAAAAAAATTTACTTTTTGATTTTAGCAAATGGCTGCAATATACAAAGAGTGAAAAATTTAAGGGGTTCTGAATACTTTCCGTACCACATCTATATATGATATATATATATATATACGAGATATATATATAAATATATAGATATATTTATCTATAGTATATATAATATATTATATATATATAATTTGCAGAGATTCAAACAAACTTCTTTCACATTGTCATTATGGGTTATTGTTTGTAGAATTGAGGACAATAATGAATTTAATCCATTTTGGAATAAGTCTGTAACATAACAAAAAATGTGGAAAAAGTGAAGCGCTATGAATACTTTCCTGATGCACTGTAAATGACTGGTCAAGCATTGGACCTGTTTATAGACTCGGACAGCCATCATTAATTTTTTTTATAATTGTGAATCTGATTGAGTTGAAGTAGCCAATGAGGGAGATGCCTGTGCTGACACTGAAATTTCTAATCGTGGACATGCCAGGGATAGACTGATATCCCGTCAATTTGGATGAGAATGCAGGGCACCTGTTTGTCGACATGTGGACAGTGACAGTTTAGGCTGCATACTTTGGACATGGAGATGAGGGGTTTATGACCAGTTCCCACTTGCCAAGGGGATAGAGCTAAGACAAAATAAGAAAATGGTCAAAAATAGATTCCTCTCTTTGTGCACATTTACCACACTGTTGAATAATCATAATGATGAAATTCAAGTATGGGTCAAATATGTCAACATTGTGCTGCTGGTGACTAAGCAAGGGCCACTGTGAACCATACAGCTGTGGCTCTTGAACTTGGTAATCTTGTGTGGCATGAAATTAACTGGAAGCCAAAAGACCTTCACTTCACTGAAAATCCTGGGCTTGTCAGTGATGCTACAGCTTTTGATCCAGAACAACCAATTGACTATATTGAGTTATTTTCTGATGTAATGATACAGAACATTGTTGAACAGACCAACCTGTATGCAGAGCAGTCATTCAAGCTACGGATGACACTTCACAACATGCTAGATTTAATTCATGGAAGCCTGTCACAGTTTCAGAAATAAACTTTCCAGTGACTCTTTTATTCTCACTGGTGTCATTCATAAGCCTGAACTTGATGTACTGGTCTACAGATGAAATGTAAGCTACCCCGTATGTTTGATTTATTATATTTAGTTGTGATATTTCTTGTAATTTATTTCTTCTTGTTTTGTTACTGACCGTTTACTTGTTTTTAGTGATGTTTGAACTTTATATTAGGTAGGCTAGTGTTACTTTTTGCTGCTGTATCTTAAAATTTAGAATTAATCGAGGTATGTGAAATTTCACTGGTCGTAACAAGTTAGTGGTGGGGCCAGTGAAAATTTTGGCTGAACAAGTAAAAACCTGATCCACTGGCCTGAACTAAGACTATTGTGTTCTAACAACATGCATACACTTCATATTTGTGAACAAATGATTCTTCTGCGCTAAAAGCTGGTTAAATTTTTTTTAATTACAATAAATAGAACTTTAAATAAAAGAAATTAATGGCATTAAAAAAATTTATCATTTTGTGGTTGTGTTGATAGGTGTGAGCATTTCCGAGCATTGCTGAACGAGACTGATGAAGAGACCATAGAGATTCATCAGTTCTCTTATCTGGTGTATCGCGCATTTCTGGAGTACCTGTATACTGATACCATCAACCTCCCACCTGAGGATGCCATTGGTAAATCGCACCGGTCATGACTGCTAGATCACTGTAACATCCGTGATCTGGGCTGAATTTTGTATTCTTTTTTTTTTAAATCCACAAATATATACCTGTTTGAAATAGATATAGATAGAGTCCAACATGACACATCGAAAAACTTAATTACCCTGTAGAGCAGCACTTGAATGTAAAATTTTCTGATTGATGTTGGTTGATGTTTATGGTCCTATGATCATTGAATTGGAAAGGTCTTCTGGATTTGTCCACGTACTACCGTGAGAGTCGTCTGAAAAGACTTTGCCAGGAGACCATCAAGAGAGGCATCACAGAGGAGAATGCTATAACACTGTTTTCAGCTGCTGTCAAGTATGAAGCACGGGTGAGTATGCACACTCAAACATTCAGTCATCCATTCAGTTAAATACAGGTCCTGTTCCAAATGTTAGTGAGATTAACATTAGCTTGTTGCTAAGCTAACAACTAAATACTCAAAAAATATATACAGTATCTCACAGAAGTGAGTACACCCCTCACATTTTTGTAAATATTTTATTATATCTTTTCATGTGACAACACTGAAGAAATGACACTACAATGTAAAGTAGTGAGTGTACAGCTTGTATAACAGTGTAAATTTGCTGTCCCCTCAAAATAACTCGACACACAGCCATTAATGTCTAAACCGCTGGCCACAAAAGTGAGTAAACCGCTAAGTGAAAATGTCCAAATTGGGCCCAAAGTTGGGAAAATCAACCCATGGCAACAGTTTAAAAGTAGCCCAATTCTGTGGAAAACAACGCGGGCTTGGGACAACCCGTTTCATAATCCAACCAGAGCTACCGTACGTCAGCTTGGGGGGGAACTGTGACCAGTCGAGAATAAATGAGAGGACTGCAAGACCATGCTGGCAGGATATTTGCTGGCTCACGATTCTGAGCACTACATGGTGACAAATATCGATCTGTTAAGATTTGCTCCCTTTACACTAGTTCGTCTGTCGTTCTCGCGAAATCGAAAGTGAAAGGTAAAAAAACAGACTTAAGTCCAAAACGCCGTCATATCAAAAATATTAATGATACAAAACACTCCTTCGTTTTAGAGAGCGGCTCCCTGATGCGCTGTAAGAGACGCACTTTCATACACCATACTTAGAATCGTTTAAAGGAAGCTGGACACGAAAATCAGCCGCCACCCCGGACGCTAAACACATGTTGGCGGTGGGAGCAAGAGGCAATGTATCATGATTCAGCGGAGAATGTGGACTTAAGAAGAATCCCCGGATAGATTTGTTGGGACAATTTAGAATCCCGGAGATGCCAGGATGCACTATTTTATGTTATGTCCAAAAAGAGGACATCGTCCGGTCGAAAAGAGCGTATGAGCCGCAAGCCCCACTCCGAAATTATAATCATTGCAATGCGAACTGTATTCTTTTATAATAGTAGCATAGAGAACATAGTTTTCGTGCCTCCATCTTCCGTACAAAAGAATCCACCTCATCCGATCACAAAAGAAGCCCGTCTTGGACTGGGTGCGTGTTGTGGAGTAAAAACTGTTGTAGATATGTTGCTCCTCCGCTTTTGTTTGGCCAACACGTTTATAAATGTTGAACATACAGGGAGGTCTGTAAAGGCTTCATAGGCATTACTTAATTTAATAAGCCCATGTGTTGTTTGAGCTTAGTTAGCGTAAGTGTAATATACTCTCTGAATTCACAAGCGCCTCCCTCTGATGCTCTCATTTTTCCCAAGTTGCCTGCTTTTAAGGCTAGCGATGATGTGAAAACAACATGGACAACTCTCGTTTACACCAAAGTATGTGTTAGATTTTGCTATTAATTAGAGCTTTGCCTCGGCCTTAGGAACGGTTCATGTGCATTTCTCAGGTCGGGAAATATTTTTCACCTTGCGTCTGATCGGTTTCTAGATCGTCCGTTTCGGAGACTACCCCAGAGGACACAAATATTCATCAATGATTCTGCCCCTTACCCACCTGTCCTTCCAGTTCGCGCGACGCATGGCAGCCGAAATCCCCTGCGTTCCGCCCAAGATATCGATTCGCCTAGGTAAGCATACCTGGGTTTTCCGGTCCCCAACCCTACTAGGTAACACTGCTGCTCACATGATCACCAGCATCCCACGGGGAGAGAAAATTGGCTAATTGGTCCAATTTGACATTTCCTTAGTGGTTCTACTAGTTGCCCTTATCTGTCTGGCAGGCGGTTTAGACCCCTTCATGGGCTGGTGTCGTTTGAGCCTTTATTTTCGAGGGGACAAGCAAATTTAACACTTAACAAGCTGTTAAACTCAATACTATACATTGTAGTGCAAAGTGTCATTGTCTCAGTTTTGTCACATGAACAGTCATATACTGCCATCAATCCACTTCCTACAAAAATGGGAAGAGGTGTACTCACCTTCTGTTAGATACTGTATATATGAACTGAAGATGTGAACAAATTGCACCAGACGACCGTTGTCTTTCTTAACTTCTATTTGCTAAGTCATATTAAAACACTTAACTAAACAATGGCGAACGAATCAATCAACTAATTCATTCCGCAAAATTAGCCTCTAGTGCTAGTGCTACATCCTAACGACTTCATACTCTACCCACAGAGGCCACAGCGACAGTAACTTCGGTCAAAAAATAAATATCAAATTTTGATATTCGTTGACCGATTTTTAAAAAGTACTCTACATTCTAATTAAGCAAAAACCGCTCTTGCATGTCGAATTTTAGGGCTGCGCTTTAAGTAGGTCCCTTTTCAGTGGGCGCACGACGGATGCGATGGAATCTGCTGTAAGGTGTCGTTGCATTATAACCTGTTTTTGGTTTTCCTGTCCCAGTTGAATCCTAACTCAGATGTGGCGTCACTGCCCTTGGTTAATCCAAATACTTGCGTAAAACACACAGAGAACATCGTGGCGGAAAGATCCCTTTGTTGTTTTACGTCAAAACTGAAACGCCATTCACACCGTAAACAGCTTATTTCGTGGCGTTTTCAGAGGGCACTCTATCACACCCCCTTGCACTCAGTCATCGCTCGTCACAAAAGAGCCGCCATGTTTAGACAAGCCATGTAACAATATAATGCAACCTAGCTTCAACTATTTGGACAACACGTGGTACATCAAAAACAGAAAAACAAAAATCAAAAAAATGATACTCTTGTCGATTGAGCTCTCGAGGCGCACTTCTGTTTCGCTACTTAAATCACAATCAACACCTGTACTGCTTGTTTTTGTCTTATGTTAGCATCTTAATTTTAAACTTTGAGTCATTAATAAACAGTGCTGCTTCTTCAAAAACTCGCGTTATGCCAATCTTTCCACTTTTTCACAGATACATCATCGCATAGCCCGTGTGCTCTTTGTGAACTAAAGTGCTTATCCCTAACCGAAATTATTGCATATTTAAAATCATATTGAAGTCACTCAATCGTAAAATGAACCTATTCATTTAAATAGTCGGACAAATTCGAATTTCATTCTCTTCTACGCGCCAATTTGACAGCCACCTATGACCTTGACTGACCGACATTCATGGTTATATTGTACTAGATTTTGATGATTTCATTTGTCGACCCCGCGCACTTGCTGGCCCTCAACCCGCACCGTATAGGCTTGACTATGTGGTTCTTACCTTAACTACTGCTTTGTATACCATGCGCTCTTAAAAAGTAGTCGAAAGACCTATTCTCAATACTTAGTGACGTAGCGTATCTAATGCGTCCATAGTTTAGCTAACAGTATTGCGCTATACCGCCATGGTACGTTTATACTTCTATAAGAATTCTTCTGTCAACATCAGCCAATTTATTTGTCTGTAAGACGAAGGAGGTTGGTTAAAATAGTTCACCTTCGATTTGAATTTCAGGAGATGACTATTATCACTACCACTTCACGACTGTGGTGGGCTGTTTCAGTTAGCATTGCTATTGGCTTCCTAGCTAATCGACACCCTCGTGGGCAGATCAACGAACCATTGTTTTGCGTTTGTTTGTTTTTTACTGCTATTTTCTACTTACTATGATTATTTTACTCTGTTAACTGGTGGTCCCTGCAGGCGCTTCTACTGTACCCTCAAAAAATTCATTTGGCGCGGTAGCTTGGGACGCTCTCCACTCGAGCTTGCTCTTTCCGGGCGCATCGATTTCCGTGTAAGTAGAGCAGACCGTCCCGGATCAACAGGTACAATCACATAACACTAAAGCTTGTAATTTTCGTCCTAAGGGGAAAAAAATAAGATTTTCTTAAAATATTTGAGAACTTAAGAATGGTTTTAAGTGCAATTCTTGAAAAATTCTTATGAACTTATTGGAATTTATCTTAAGAAGATTTTTGTGAACCTGGCCCCAGAAAACCAAAAGAAGTGACCTCTGACTTCAAACTGACTTGGGTCCACACCAAAGGATCTAGTGTGACATCTACCCTAAGATAGCACTGTAACTAAAGATAGCACACATACATTGTCTAAAAATGCTGTCTAGTTAGGCAGCTCACTAAGTTTTGGAACAGAGCCCTAAACATGTGCATACATTTGCGGTTTCATATATTATTCTGTAGGTCTTTGGTGGTGCTTCTCTTTCTCATTGAATCAGTCCGTCCACTCTTCATGTGCAGGATCTGGAAGAGTTCTGTTTCAAGTTTTGCGTTAACCACCTGACAGCTGTCACTCAGACACAGGCCTTCGCTGACATGGACCACGATCTACTGAAGAACTTCATCAGCAAAGCCAGCCGCTACGGGGCCTTCAAGAACCTCCAAGCAAAGTATATCTCCGAAGCGAGTGCTTATTTCCCCAGATGTGGACGTGAGAGTATCCAAATTCCTGGTTTTGATTTCTTCTGAGTACTCTGTTGTGAAGAATGTGGTTGGAGATGCCACTGACGGATGGTTGCCTCTTGGTGCTTCTCCAGTGCACTTTTAACCTTAATTACTGACCCATAGCCTGAGGCCCTACTTTAAGCGGACGGAAAAGATCTTCAGACTGATTCAACAATAAGGCGAACCCAGACAATTCTGAAAGAGAAACTTACGGCATAGCTAAACAAAATAGAAACACCTCGCCGTGCTTTAATTATAGCGAGCAAGGTGACCTTCAGTCGCGTGACATAAGCAAAAGGGAAGATCATCTCATGTCAGACAGGACCTGGTTGATGAGAAAGAGTTGCTTTTCTGTCCCCTTTTATCCTAGTGAGTCCTATTGGTGCGTTTTGGTCAAGGACCATATTAATTTGTCAATATTTTTATATATTAACGATGGAAGTTGTTAAGATCATGCCAAAGCAGTGTTTTGTCCATCTCTCATATCACAGTCCATATATTGACGTCACTGATGGGCCTCCTTTATAAACGTTTTCACTTCCAACAGCCTAACTTCCTGTGGGGGGTTTTCAAAGCTAAAGATCCTGTGTCATAGGATAATTATGGACATTTCAGTTTTGCTTTTTTTTTTTTTTCTCAAAAAAATGCATATCACAATAATATGTCATAGGGGTGCTCTCACTCTTCTAATGGGGCTCCGAAAAATGTGTCGTGCCAGCGGAGTGTCCCCATGATCCTGTTCATCACCATCATACGGCGCTTTCTGTGCTCGGCTCATTCGACCGCCATCGCCCCCCCCAAATTCCCCTCTTACTGTGAATAAACACACGACCATGGAAATAATCATATACTACCCGCTCTACACAACCTGTGTTTTTAAAGTTTGGGCGTCTAGAGCCCGGCGCAGTCTCGCTCCAGATGTCCCCTTTTGGCGGCGGTTGCCGACGCCGGCCCACATCGCACCGACCCAGCAGCGCTGGCTGCTATCGGGACACGTGGTGGGAAAGTATCATGACCCCCGATCCTCGGACCGCGTGCGCTTCGGTGCCTTGTTCCTGCACGCTCGTCTCGCCGACGACGGTGACAGAGAGCTAACGAAAATAGAGTGCTAAAGCGTGACTGAAAGAATGCCAGTAATCCCGAGAAGAATGTAGGAACGGAAACAACAAGTTTAATCGGGATTCCAGAAATTATTTTTATCCTTAGACCGAGAATCCCCCGACAACACCTAAGCTGCAAATAGCCGTGAAGCATAAGATGGATATTATAAGCAGGTGTTTAGTAAACTTAAAGGGGTCTATAAGGTTCTAAAGAACTTATTTGGTGAATGATGTTTTATTTCTTAAGACTTAGACTAAGGTCTATCCAGTCTTGTGATTGGCCGAATACCTCAGCGTGTGACGGAAATGTTACGCTCCCTCACCATACTGTGAGGCCATGTCCCGGCCGGAGCTACAGACACTTAAAAATCGCATTTATAAGCCTAGGCATTCCGTTGCCTCCCAGTGGGGACAAATTTATGGATTATATGATTATACACTGATCTTTTTTATACGGTTGCACTCTGCGCCGCGTAACACTCAAAACCATGTCTGGCATTTGTGGATCGGAGAAATGCAAACACAAGCGCTACTTTATACAGCCGTGATACAGAACATGCCGCATTGTAGTCTATACTCTACCCCAGGACCGGAAAAGTCCCTCCATAAAAGGTGTTTGCACACATCTGAATATTTGTGTGAGTGTTCTTTGTAACAGATGTCCTGTACCATAAAACCCCCCGTTAACACCCCCCCTGATATTCTAAGTCGTGTCCCCATTTTTTGAGAATGCCCAAACACACGTGTTTCTGCTTTTCCACCCGATACCGTAAACCCACGCGTGATCTCACCACAGTCGGCCCTAGGAGTGACGCAAGGCCCCCGGGGGCTAGAGTGAGCACAGGCTCGTGCTTGAGAACCGGCGCGGCGGACCGATTCGTACGAAGAGCCGTCCCTTAGGGCTTGCGGCATCGTCAAACATGTTAAGACCCTCTAGGACTTGACTCCGCTTTCGGTCCACAGGTGAAAGTTGGAAGACCAAACCAAAGTATTTACTTTACCCGCTTTCAACAACCACGAAGCACAGCGCCTTCACGACATGTTGGTGGCGGCAACAACAATACTACAGCGAGAATAAAAGTTACGCCTTCTTTCTTCACGTGAACATTTGGGCTGCGTTATGCAAATCTTCCCAGATAGTGATTAGATATGTGGGGGCTTGTTAGAATGAGCTGTTTTAGGTAGGTGTGGCTGACTCTTAACTTTTATAAAGAATATCTTTTTGGATTTGAGACTTTAGTCTTTGTAAATTTACAGATCTTCTTTATGCACCCAAGAGCTTGTAACACTCCAAAGATAAAAGAAAAATTTTAATTGCATCATATGCGGGGGGGCGGGGGGCCCCTTTAATAGGGTTTAAACAACATCAGGTAGGACCCGCTTTCCACCTCTTTCTCACAAGGTCACAATGTCGTCTTGATGGTCAGTTGTTACAATCTACAGTCTGTTCATAATTGTTTACACCGTCAGGGGTTTCTGTTCTGTTGTAGATATTTCTACATGATTTCCTTCTTTAAGAACCCCATAAATGAGGGTCAGGAGTGCTAACCCTGCCCGATTGCCAAGAGAGGGTCTGTTAAATGCTCCCCAGTGGTCATGTTATAAATGGGGACTTAAATAATTTAACATTTGAATAATCTGTTTTAAGATGACACCAAACTTATTTTCCATTAAGCAAATGTCATACAGCACTTTTTGAATATTTAAATAAATGTCCTGTATATTAAAACTATTGTGTTTTGGAAAAGTTATTACAATTATAATATTGCACTTGTTTTTTTCTCCACTTGCATAACTTTCCACATTTTTTATGTAATAAAGTATTGATTCATTATTATGTATCATAGTGGCTGTATACAAGTTATTTCAATATTTGATTTCGTTTATTGAACATTTTTACAGTCTATGGTGTGAACAGCAGGCATTAATAGCAGGGCATGTTGTCACATTATACATTTAAAATTTTAAATAGCCTTATTTAAAGTGCAATACGGATATCTACTCCCAACAGACCTGTATTTATGTATATATAATTTATTTTTATATATTTATTTTTAACAAAAGGTGTAGATTAGATGCAATATTTTCAAAAATTCTAACTCGGAGAGAGCGATGTGATGGATATTACCACTGTAATGTTACAACTAACACTCTTTTGAAAATGTTTATGGAGTTTTTTGGTCCTACGCTTAAAGGGGTCTTTTTATGCTCTTTTACAAAGTCTTGATTTTGTTTTGGGGGTGTACTAGAACATGCTCTCATGCTTGGTGGTTCGAAAAACGCATTATTTTTCACATAATTTACATTATTAAAATACCTTTCTACCCATCCTGGCACAAACGGCTCGATTAATTCCAGCTTTGATGAAGGTCCGCCTTCCAAAAAACAAAATGTGTTGTGATTGGTTAGTTTTCCCATTGCGTTGTGATTGGCGAACAGCTTAGACTGTGTTTCAGTACTGCCACGCCCCTTGTTCCGTCTTTCAACAAAAGCTTTTTTGGCGAATCCGGCAGGCACCACGTACTCCCTCATGTTGTGGAAGCTGTCCTCAGAAAACCCAATAGGAAATGGGTTATAATGCTCAGTGACAGAGTTAAAAATAAATTGCAACCATTGTTTCCTGACATCATCCGCTTTCGGAAAGCCCAAACAAAGACGTTTGGGCACAGACGTGAAAAAAACAGCATTTCAGGCGGTCACACACCGGACGAGAAGCGCAGCTTTGCGCCACGTCTTTAAAATTCGAACACATTATTTTCTATATGAGTGTAGGCACACCGGCAGCGCCATTCGGCGTCTGTTCACGGCGCCCAGCTACGTCGTGTTGTACTTGTAAGAATGTTCTAGAAATGCCGAAAAATATTGAGGCTCAGCTACAGCAGCAGCATTTCTTCTTCGTCGTCTCATCTGATGCACTAACTCTGCAGCAGCTCTTCTTCTTCATCGTCTCGTCTGATGCACTCACTCAACCAAGCGTTCTAACCACAACCTCGCCCCTCCCCACCATAGAATTTTCTGTGACTGTATTATTTGTATGATCTCCAGGATCCGTTTTGCTGATTAGCACAAAGCCCGGAAAACAAACGCCTGTAGTCCAAACGAGCCATTCGTTGTAGTTCTTGAAAAGTTAAACAAAAAAAAACGAAACATCTCCCTTTGGAGTGGACTTTGAGATTTGTAACTTTCTAGATCTTTTTTTATGCCCAAACATACACACTACACACTGACTAAAATAAAAAAAGTGAAAAAGCATAATAGGACCCCTTTAAAGTCTTTTCAGAAAATTTAGTCAGTTAAAAAATCGGTATGTTGTTAAATAACAATCCATTGAACGCATTGCATTTTCATTCCTGTCCAAATGAAACCTTGATACCCTGACTAAGGTCTGTAGAACACTTGCAATTCTAAAAATTTCTGTACAATTTGCTGCTGTAAGACATGTTTTGTGCCTATGAGTGGCGCTCTATGCACATTTAACACATGGGCTGTGTCTTAAAACCTTGTGAGCCGCCTACCTAGACAGCATTTTGGTCATCGCAAGCGCCTTCCGAGACAACATTTTTTTGAATATCATAGATGCACCTAGTATTTTGTCCAAAACGCTGCTGAATTGCAACAACAACTGACCGAAATCAACGAAATGATGCACTAAAATCTTGTCTAGCGAGGGGGCTCACTGTGTTTTTGGGACAGCCACATTTGGGCACTTCATTTCTCACCATTCATTCCTGCGATCAGCATCCTGTAGTGCGCGTCTGGCTCTCTTCTCATCCTCACAGCTGGAGTTTTCACTCGTCCCGAGGATGCTGTGCAGAATCAAACACTCGTTCGTCTCCTGCATCAGTCGTGCAGCGTTTCCTCGCGGATGCTGAAGATCAGGTAAGACTGTGTGTTTGTGGATGATGTGATGGCGCACACTCATCACATCCACCTGCTGTCGTGAGTATCTGCAGCAGAACTCAATGTGTTCTTCTATCACATGCTGTTTATCTTGCGGTCGAAGCTATCTGCCTTAAATGTTCAATTAGCACGCATAGACACTGAGTACATAAATGAGTGAATGTGCTGTATTCTATTATTGAAACATTTATATGATGTAAAATTTCTGCTATTACTATCACTATTTTTGGTGATTGTATTTACAATACAATACGTGTTTACAATAATAATATGATTCATTCTTAATATGTTAGCTACATAATATTAAACACATTTATATAAATATAGCCTATACTTATATTAAAATATCACTGTACATTAATACCCTTGTATTTAATTGCTAATGTATACAAATTGGAGTATCATTAATAATAACGAAAATAATGAGAAAATATTTATCTTACAACTTTCATAATATATACTTTATATGTGTATTATTAATGTATACATAGTATAAAATGTCAATATTGTTACTGTAATATTAGTAATATTTATTACATTATTAATTGTATATTTCTTCACATCAAATGTCATTTTTATGTTATAAAATTAGACCTGGAATTTAATTCGTCTTTTTTGTGATTGTGTACTTGTGTTAGAGCTTATATTTATATAATAATAATAATAATTACAATCTGCTACTTGCATAGTATTTATTGGAATATTTATTAATATAATATAATTATATTCATGAAAATTGATTTTATTTAATTACCAATGCATAATATTAGCTTAACAATAATCAACAATAATAATCAATGATGTATTAACATAGCAATGTTTTTTGAAGAATTGTAATTACATCAACAATATTAATACAAATGCTGCTTTTAAAATATGCATTTTCAGTTTGAGTCCAATGAGGAAATATGTAGTATGCAGATCCTATTGTGACTTAAAACCATAATGGTGTGATGTTGTTCCATGTAAACTCTTTCTTTACAACTTCTTTTATTAAGAAAGTGAAATTGGAAAGGATAGTATAAAAACTGATTGACAGGCTGATTGTTTAGCATGAAATGATCAAGTGACTGTATTCCCTGCAATGCCATTGAAGAATTCTAACTTTTTTCATCAGTTCTGAGTCAGCTATTCTGATTCTGTCAGCAGATCGTATTTGCGTAAGACAGCACCAAGTAAAATACATACATAATATGAATCATAACTCACAGAAGAAGCGAACACGGAGCTCACTTTCTGCATTTTGTTTTTGTGTACACTTTGTGTGAGGTTGTGAAATTGAACACTTAAAATCCTTTGAGTCAAGTAAAGTGAATCCCCTCGCACAAAGCTGATGAGGGGTTTGCTTTTGAAAGGGAAAGGCGGCGTGGCCTCTGGTTTCATTTGGATGTTAATATTTAATGAGTGCTCCAGCTCTGAGAGTGGAAAACGCAGCTTCCATTTGGAGATGCTTGAGAGAAGGGGCTAGAAAAGGATGCACACACATAAAGAAAGACAGCTGTAACATGTTTCTCTAATCCAGGTCCCTTCTAGGTTAGCTGGTTGATTAGTGAACAGGTGCAGTGGACATGCTCTGAATGCATCATGGGAAATGAGGGGAATTTCATGCATCTTAATGACTAAGACAGCAATTTGCCTCTTGAACTTCCTGCTGCCGGCCACCTTACTGCCAGTAGCGCTGAATGTGTTACATTGTCAGGAAAGAGGAAAAACAATGAGGTGGAAGTAACAAAAACAGTTTCTCATGGCCGTTGGCTGTGGGTTTCATGCTGACGCCTTGAGGAACATGCTGTGAGTGATTTATTTATACTTCATGTCTGCGACAGAAACTGCATCAGTCGAGAACTGTCTGTCCATATGTCAACCATCTCTCTTTTCCTTTCGTTCACTCTGCCTGTACTTAGCATGTTAACACTAAACCGTGAAACAACTGTAAAAAATGGACATTATAGTTGATGTATTTTGGAATTCGCTTGTTTTCACTGCATTGTGAAGATTATTGAACAGATACTGTAAGAGATAGATACACACACAGATAGATAGATAGATAGAATTTCTATTGTTGCTATCCATGTCATGGCTTTATAGTAGCGGATGTAGTTCAATATCAAACAAACTCATTAACTTTTGTTGTTAACATTTTTTAGTTCACATGACTGACAGTGATCAGTGCATTATGAAATGCTAAGGCATCAATATAGCATGAAAGCATCTGCATGTATTTGGCATCAGGACAGCAGAATCACTGCAGGGCAGATGCTGCAGACTGCAACGAGAAACTGCATGTGGGATTGCATGTATCGAGTGACTGAACACTTAGGAAGCTTCCTTTGTATCTATATTGGGCTAGATCTTTGTCGAACAGTGCAGGTGCAAAAAGTAAATGTACAGAATATATAAACTGAAATATGTATTTAAATAGGCTGCTCTCATTATATGCTAATGCACTTTTGAGTAATTGCGCACACAAAATACTAAGTTTACAGTTTCATCATTTTGTCATGGTTCTGACAGCACTGTATTATTTGTAAATGTGTGAAAACCTTAAAACTTAAATACTTGCACTTCAGCACATTCATGCAATTTTAATTTCAAATATATCTTTATGCAGCAATTATTGCAGTCCAAGCACAATGATGAATTTAACCCATAATAAACTCATCATTATAATTCATATTGCAAAACAGTGACTGTGCTGTGTTTTAATGACATTTTTATTATATAATGCACATTGCAGGTTTTACACTGGTATAGCACCATCTTCAAAGTGGATGAAATTAAACTTTTTTTCAGTCTGTAGATAGACCCACCAACTTTTGTGTTTGGCCATTGTTAACCACTTCCAATAGCTGTTTGCTGAAAGCTAATATGTTTTTAAAAATATGCTGTTAAGACACTGAATTCAAATGCTAAAGTACTTATTTTAATATATATAGTTCCGGTTCTCGAATCTTGATTGGCAGAGTAGCGTTCCACGAGTGCTGATAACAATCCAACAGCACTGGGACATTTCACTGTTTGTATCACTCTGCTTGTCAAGTCACCTTTATTTTATATAGCGCTTTATACAATACAGATAGTGTCAAAGCAATTTTACAGTGTTAAACAGGAAAAATGTGTGCTGATAATGCAAGAGGACAATAAAAAACAGTCAGTTTATCAGTTAAAGCCAGTTCATCGTTTCAGTGATGTCATCGTCCAGCTCAGTTCAGTTTTCTTCCAATAGTGTCTGTGCAGTCAAGTCAACAACATTGCCAAAAATTGTGTCCCCAACTAAGACAAAGGCGATAATGGCATGGAACCGAAACTCCATCGGTGACAAAAATGGAGAAAAAAACCTTGGGAGAAAACAGGCTCAGACAGGGGGCCAGTTCTCCTCTGGCCAGATGAAACAACATGGTGTGGTTTAATTCCAGGCTGCAATGCAAGTCAGATGAGAAGAGGACTTGGTCTTGTGCCGATGGCCGACAAGGTCTCCCAGGGGATATGTCTCTAGGGTTCGCCTAGTTGACATGGTCTCCGATTACATTCAGGGATGTAGTGGTCGTCGAGAGGTGATGATCCACCTCTGGACTGGATCCAGGTGACTGCAGTGACCATCTGATCTGGATACAGACTGGCGTGTTGCTCCCGGAAAATGCTAGGTAGATGGTTCCAGGTTATGGACGATAACACATAGGAAAAGGATCTGACGACCGCAGTGATTTTGATATTTACTCTGTATTTTCAAAATGGCCAGGAGTTTGAGTTGCAGCAGACGTGAAGACAATAATGGAGGAGGAGCTAAACTCAGGACTTTACCAGTTAATTAGCACGTTATAAAAGTATTACGATGGTTAATAGGGAAGGCCAGTGCAGCGGATACAGAGTAAAAAACGGGCTAATTTGGTCGTACTACTGGTTCTAGTAAGAACTCTAGCTGCTTTTTGGACCAGCTGCAGTTTGTTTATTAAGCATGCAGCGCAACACCTGTCGCATATCCGTCCGGCTGTTCCTCCCACTCTCCAAAAGAGATATCATCACATTTTCCCCCGGACTCCATTTCACAGTAACCCTATGCCTGGAACGGATTGACGAACACACTGTTCCCATTAGGAGGGACTATTTAAGTGGCAACTCACACACGGTGAGTATTGTGTTCTGTATTACCATTCCTAGCCTTTCCGTGTCTCATGTTTTCTGGTGCCTTACTGTTTTGCCTTGCTGTGTGTTCTCTGGACTGTTTCCATGGTTTGTGATTGTTTCTGCCTGACAATCGTCGGTTGTTTGGATTACTCTTGTGTTTGCATAGAACATGTTGTTAGCTAGTGGTTTGACCCTGACGGTCCTCGACCCTAAGCTCTTAATAAAGCTGCAGACTCGGTGTCAGGAAAGCAGGTACACCAACCAAAAAGAATTGTTTTTTTAAAATAATCTAACCTTGAGGTCATTAATGCATGAATTAATGTTTCTGCATTTCACAATGAGAGCGTAGGTCATAATTTAGATGAGTTTAGATGGAAAAAAAAAAACACAGTTATAAATGCTAGAAAAGCGACTTCAAGGAAGTTGCTATCACTAGATCCCTAAATGATCGGACAAAAGATGACAGACAGCATCAGTGTTCTAGGTTATTACATGCAGAGGTTTTTGGTCCAATAATTAAAACCTCAGTTTTTCTGAATTTACAGTAGCAGTAGGAAATTACTAGTCATCCAGTTTTTTATATCAGCTATGCATTCCGTTAGTTTTGCGAATTGGTATGTTTCGTCGAGCCGTGAAGAAATGTAGAACTGAGTATCATCAGCATAACAGTGAAAGCTAACACTATGTTTCCTGATTATATCTCCCAAGGGTTTCATATAAAGCATGAAAAGCAACGGTCCTAGTACTGAGCCTTGTGGTACTCCATACTGCACTTGTGAATGATATGATACTTCTTCATTCACTGCTACAAATTGATGACGGTCAGATACGCATGATTTGAACCATGCCAATGCAATTCACCTTATGCCAGCATTATAATTTTGTCTATGCAAGATGTTGTGGTCGATAGTGACGAATGATACTATTTTTATATTAGAAGAACGAAGAGGACACTTCTTCTGGTCTTGCACAGAAAGGGAGATTTGAGATCGGTCTGTAATTAACAAATTCTCCAGGATCCTTTTTTTTTTTTTTTAATGACAGCAGTTTTTTTGGAACATATCTAATCAACAATGATGAATTAATGATTATTCCCGAAGAGGATCTATGAATTCTGGAAGTACCTGAAAGTACCTTGTCTGTCTTTGCGCATTCAGACAGACTATTAGTTTGTGCATTCGGTCTACAGTTTACGTTAATACATGTTATGCCTGTAGGTGGTGACAAAAGATTGTGCTTATGAGTGAGTCATTTGAACCATTCACTTTGTTAAAAAAATGCAGATTAATTCCAGAACTTAGGAAGTGACTATCTTTATGAATGAGTCATTATATAATTTACTTAACCAAATTGTTAAAAAAAACATTGAACAGTTTAGATGTGTCCCCCTTGTTAAAGCACTTGAATTATGAATTCAGTTAAAAAAAACTGTAGCAAATTATGTTTATCCTCCTCCCAGATTTAGTGCTTATGCTGCAAAAAACAATGTCATGGTCAAAGTCTTATGTGTGGTCAAAATTAGAGTTAAAAAACATTGGCACACAAAACCACATCTTGTGTGGCCCATTTTATATACTGTGTTGTTCTAAAATAGTAAGCTTGGTTTGCAGTAATAAGTCACAATCTGCCGCACAGAAGTGCAGAGCAGGAATTCATCATGCATGCTCACTTGAACAAAGTCGAAACAAAGCCATTGCTGTGCTTTCTGATCTGTTCACTGTCAGCTCAACATCTATCAACCAGGAGGAAACCTCATCCTCGCTGACTGAGCCATGTAGAGATTCCACCAGTCAATATAAGAGTCTGATTTTAAATTGGGCTTTTTCAGTTAATGTGACTGGTGCTTTGTTCCCTCTATTGATGCACTAATATATGCGATAGAAACCACAAAGCTGTAGTTTGACTGATCATGGTTGAGAGTCATTGAATTGCAAGGCTCCAGATGCTGTTAATGGCTGGTAATATACTTAAGCTTCATACCTGCTGAGAATTGTGTCTTTAGCCCAGGGGTAGGCAAGTTCGGTCCTAGAGAGCCGCAGTCCTGCAGAGTTCAGCTCCAACCCTGAAAACCAATCTCACCTGCCTATTGACTTAATAATCCTGAAAACATCGATTAGCTTGTTAAGGTGTGTTTGATTAGGGTTAAGCTAAACTCCACAGGACTGCGGCTCTGTAGGAACCGAAACTTGCTTACACCCGGCTTTAGCCTTTATTAGCATAAACATAATATGAACATACGGCATGTCTTATATATAAATTTGTATTAGCCAAATGTGGTGAAGAAGTAGGTCAATTGTAGTTCACTGCATATATCTGTAATCCCGTACAAATTGCAACAAATCTTTTTGCAAACGTGTAAAAAAAATATATAATGTCTGAGCGATTATATAATTTTTTTTTTTTTATAACTTCTGGGTGTATGCGAAATTGAATCCCATTCAGATTGAAGTCTGTGATAGCAGATAGTTTCAGAACATGCAAAATTTGCTGAATACTGTAATTAACACTACATTGATGGGTGCACTTCATTATGAATTAGAATTTTTGGAAACTTTCAGTGAAAAAGGAAATGAAATACAAAAATTTAACTAAAAAAATTCTATTAAAATGGCTGGTAGTTCAAGTATCAGGCATTCCAGTTTTTCATATAAGATACTACCTAATTTGGTAGTATAATACTACATTTTGGTAGTAGAACTAAAAATACTTTAAAAAAGCAAAAGGTAAAGATATTGGCATCAACAAACACTCTGGAAACTGTAGTAATTAGTGCCTATCTCTCTGTACTTGTAAGCTTAACCCATTCCTAGTGGTGGGCTGTGAAGCTTTTAAAAAATTTTAGTTTTGAGGACCTTCTGAGACTTTTTTCTGTAAAGTAGTCAGGTAGCAGGTTTGGTGCTGTGGTGTGTGTGTGGGTGTGTGTTGGTTGTGTGTGTGTGTGGTGATGTGGTGTTTGCTAGGAGAGTGTTTACATGGATGTGCCGAGTTGAACTTTTAGATGTCCAATTCATTTAATTGGTTTGGTTTGTGTAAATAACAAAAATTATTCTGTGAAGCATTTATGTTGTATTAACAAAACAATATAATATTTATTACAATAATTTTACAGAATAATTTATTATTTATTTAAATGCTGCTGTGCATAACTGTTTTAACTTCACTTTTAAAAATAAATCTTTCATATAGGGTTTTTTGCAATGCCATAAAAGAACCATTTTGGGGGAACAGTTATTTAAAGAACCATATTTTTCTTATTGTGATGGAAATTTTAATCAGAAGAACCCTTTCCACTAAAGAACCTTTGTTTTAAAAAGTGTGATTAAATTGACAAACGTTTTTGATTATACATTTTATATTTAAAAAAGTGTCAGCCTATTTGGGGATTTTTATTTTCTGTGTACCAGATAAATACTGTTCTACTCTGTGCTCCTTTCAATTTTGAGTATAGCTTGTTGCTTGACAAGCTGTATTTTCTAAGTAGCTAACCCGACACTGGTTGTTTTCATTCTCTACTTCTGTCTACCTTCCTCTTGTAAATAATTGAGCTCCTGACTCTAAATGGTTGTGATGATCTGTTGCAGGGTATCTCTTGAGACATATTCTACATCTCTTCATGCTGTCAGACGGGGCTGCAGTACTGTGACCTGCAGACCTGACAATGATGTGACTCGTCACATGCGACTGACAAACCGTCATACAGACAATCAGTCTGTGACAGTTAGTCATTGTCTCTGACAGCTTAACAGTGACTGTTTAAATTATTCCATAACATTTAGCATGAGCATGTCACTAAACAGTTGCTCATTGGGTAATTGAGGTCAGTTTTATGTTATTAATTAATTAATTTATTTTCAATGACTTGGCTGTAACCTTCATCTTTACTGTATAGCCAAAGAGAACTTAAATAGTTTACACAAAATAATAAAGATTAGTGACAGTGTCTTTAAAAACAAGTTTTTTATAGATCTTGACAGAGATGGTCACTATGAAATGTATAATTATATGGAAAGCAAGTATTTCATATGAAAAAAAATGATTACAGACATAGAGAGATGATGAGACATCATTATGATAGTAAGTGAACAGTAATGATTGACTGCACAAGCAGATGCACAAAGTAGGTCAAGAAAATGGACCATGCCAAGAAGTATAAATGCACAAAATATATTTTGTTTACCTAATTCTGTCAGCGGCCAGCCTAGCAGAATGTCTTATAGATTTAGGTTATGGATTGTTTTTTGTTATCCGTTTATGAAAACAGCTTTTAGTGGGGTTTAAATTTGTGGTACAATATATCATTTGTAATAGTGTCAAATTTAAACAATATAATAGTGTTTAAATTTGTAATGTTAATAAATGTTAATTAGCCTTCTTGTTAAACAATAGTCTTTCTTCAGCATGGTATCTATTAGGATCATTGGCTAATTTAGACACTTCATAAACTATAATCTATTATTTATCTATTACAAAATCAGTCATTGCACGTTTTCCTGGAAAATGTGTTCCTGTTGAGAACATTTGTCTGCCGTTACCTCAGGGAATGACCTCCTACGGTTTACATTCTGGAGTGTAGGTGCTGCTCTTGTTACTAGGGAGAACTAAGCATGAGTGTGTTTTCTCACTGCATGGAGAATTATCAGTGTGTTTACAATTGTGTATGAAAGAATTTCATGATCTGGATAAAATATTACACCAAATCCCATTTGACTGAAGCATTAAAATATGTATTATTCCAAGGAGTCTTTTCAGCTGAGAAATAATTTTAAGATATCATGTTGTAATTTATATAAAGAAAATGCCAGTGTTTGCACTTGTGCTTACCAAGGAATTAACAAAAGAGCAATGTTAAGATAGATTTTTCACAGAATTGTGCAATGCAAGTTCAAAAGAAACACGTACAGTAACAAGAAACGAAGGGTTAGTTCACCCAAAAATGAAAAATGCTGTCATTAATTACTCACCCTCATGTCATCATGGATGTCACATGGATTGTTTTATCGATGTTCTTGCTACATTTCTGGGTCTGGGAACATTTCAGTTGCATTGCTGTCTATGCAGGTCAGAGAGTTCTCAGATTTTATCAAAAATATCTTAATTTGTGTTCCGAAGATGAACGAAGGTCTTACGGGTTTGCAACGACATGAGGGTGAGAATTTTCATTTTTGGGTGAACTAACCTTTTTAGGAATTTTAAAAACGTTTTCACAATTAATTTAGCACCACAACCATTTTCAAGTGAGATAATAATTAGAAAGGTTTTCCGATAACCAAATTTGCACCTTAAACTGCTTTCTTAAGGATTATGTAATGCAGTGTTTAACCTAAAAATTGAAATTGCTTAATTAACAGTCAATTAGATCAACCAAATTATCACACTCTATTCATTGACCATCAGACTATAAATTACCCCTAATTTCCCCTTTAAGGGAAACATAAATAGATTCTGAACAAACGAGAGGCTTTGTGGATGTCAAAACATACTACCACCAAATCGTTTTATGGGTATAAAATTAGAATATTGAACATGAACACGTCTGATTGTGTCTAGATTATTTTATTCTTATAGATCTTATTTGTATTTCTGTTACAGGTTTTATGTCAAGACATTTCTAAATGTGGTGTTGTTTACCCACCTTGACACCTTGAAGACAACCCTTGATGTTATCTACTTAAAATCAGTATCTCAACTTACAGTGTGAAAGATGCCAATACTTACTTTAGCTTTAAATTTGAAAGTGGAGAGAGCTCTAGATCTCAAGGGGGATCAACAAGACTCTACATGAAAGCTTGAGAACACATGAACCATCAGGAAATATGAGTGTGAATGATGAACACACCAGACCCTTCGGGACCAGCATTGAAGATGGCTGTAAGGAAATCAGTAACAACAACAGACATGTTGAAGATTCCCTGGATGGTGATGGCAATGCTAATGAAATCCGAAGAGGAGATGGAGGAACAAGTTGGGAGGTAACTGAAACCCTGTCCTCTGTGGTATCTCACACTGAAGAACGGGTGAAGATGATTATCCAGGGCACAGATTCCCCATGTGATGACCCAGAGTTGGCTGAGTTTGAGATGCTGGAAAGTCAGGAACTAGAGGATGATGAAGAGAACAGTATTCCTAAAGGTGACATGAAAGGGGCTATATCCACCAATATGATGCAGACTGAAGCAAAGTCTCCGAAGGATAGCAAAATGTTCTCCCAGTTTATTTCAAAAGAGCAAGAGTCTACTGTTTGTCCTCAGTCCACTAACAAAGAAATGCTGACCAGCATAGCCAGGACTGAGTTTAGCTCTGAAAATGATGTTTTTGTCTCTTGCCTCTCCACAATGTCTAGTCTTGGAGGAAGTCTTGCTAGTGCTCTGGACCACGCTGGTCGAACCCAAAGCTCTGATTCGTGGCATGCTCCCTCAGGGCCATACCGAACTCTCTCTGAGGACCTTACCCTTGCCTCACAGTCCTGTTTAACTATTTCGGATAAAAGCCGGAGCTCTGTACATATTGAGGGGATGCATCATCAGCAAGGAAAAAGTACAAAGCACATCGGCAGTGTTGATCTCAGTCTTAACTCTACCACATTGCCTGAGGAACCCCTTTTAGAAGCACAAGAAAACCAACCAGCTACAGACTTTGGAACATATGAGCGCTCAGGTCAACTGACAAATGGCATGAGTGAATGTAGCATTGCAAGGATCAAGAAGATCCCCAATGAATCAGGAATTACCAGTCAGGACAATCTAGGAGAACCTGGAATTCATGTAAAGGAGTACCATGGAACAGAAGACAAGGCTCCAAATTTAAAAACAATATCAACTGAGAAGAAACCTTGCCAACCGCTTGTCTCAGACATCACACAGTCTGCTGCACATAACAGAAGATTCTCCCATGACTCCACTGGTGATATAAATAATAAACTCAAATCCCAGAATGATGAATCTCCTAAAATTGCTCTTAAAACCTCAAAACTAACCTCAACGAATACACCTGTGCACTCTGGTGGTTCTGAACCCCAACCTTACAAGAATCAAGCTTCTTTTGAAAAGACCCGACTGTCAGGGTTCTGTCACTTCGGTCTAGTGTAATTCATGGTTTTGTGACAGAGCCCTGACACTCGCGTCATGTCATTGTTTTCATGTGAGCGTGCGGCTTCGAGTGTGCTCGAGCCGTGCGCTCTCGTCTGCGTGTGGTACTGTTGACAGTTGGAAGCGGTTTTTTTTTGGTGTTCAGATCCCGGCAGTCATGTCTTGAGTTTCGGTTTCGTGTCGGGTCCGGACACTCGCGCTCCATGTTCTGTCTGTTGGGGGAGCGTGCGGTCTCGAGTTCGCTCGGCCGTGCGCTCTTCTGTCCACGTGTGTTGTGTTTTGTGAAGCACGCGGTTTGTGTTCAGCCGCGTGCTTTTCTTGTTGTCTTGTGTGAACACGCGGCTTATGAGTTTTCTCATTAGCTGCGTGTTCGTGTATTTTGTTCTAGCACATGGCTTGTGATATGTTTTGCTGGCCATGTGCTTGTGTTTTGTTTTGTTTTGTGTGAGCACATGGCTTTTTGTCTTTGACTCGGTGTGCCATGTGCTCATGTCAATTGTCTTGACCCCTCCCATCTTGTTACCTGATTATTAGTTAATTTTGCCCCACATGTGCTCCCTCGTTACCCTCCTCATTTGCTCTCCATTTATTCTCCTTGTGTTTTCAGTCCTGCGTCCGTTCGTTGTCGTTATTTCCCCCTGGAGGTCATCGTCAATCCCTGGATGTGTCCAGATCCTCCCTTGCCTTGCCTTGTCTTGCCTTGCTTTGCCTGTGCTTGCCTTGTCTTCCTTGCTGCCAGACTTTTGTTCCCCTCGGGGTAGTTTTTGTTGCTGTTTTGTTTATTTTTATTGTCATTAAAAGCCATTTTCTGCAATACTGAGTCCTCGCTCATCCCTCTACCCGGATCCCTGACAGTATGAACTGACCAAGATGAGGACTCAGCGGAAGAAGTGTTTGCGCCATCCACCAGCCTCCACTCTCTTCAGCCCCCACTACCAGCGCATGCTCCAGTTTAGGACCTTGAGCTCCCTCCGTCAACAAGGGGCTGACGTTAGGAGTTTTGCCCTGGAGTTCAGCGGTGCTGCAGAGGTGTTGGGGTTTAATGATGCGGCCCTCAAGGACCTCTTTAATTACGCCCTGGATGAGCCCCTCAACTGGTGGAGGATGAGAGGGCTGGATCACCTGTCTTTCGAGGGGTTCGTCAGATTCCTAGCCCGTCAGGGGAATCCTCCGGCCGAAGAGGTTGCAGCGCCCCCAGAGACGGCCGAAGAGGCTGCAGCACCCCCAGCGTCTGCTGAGGAATCTGCAGCGCCCCCAGAGGTGGCCGATGAGGTGGCAGTGCCCCACTCTCGGAGACGGAGGAGGAATGGGTACACCTCACCACCCCTAGAGGCAGCTGAAGAGGCTGCTGTGCCCCTAGAGGTGGCTGACGAGGCTGCAGCTCCCCGTGTGGCGGCAGAGGAGGCCGCAATGCCCCCGAGGGTGGCTGATGAGGCTGCAGCGGCCCCGGAAGCGGCCGAAGAAGCTGCAGCGCCCCCAGTGATGGCCGGAGAAGCTGCAGCGGTCCCAGTGACGGCCGAAGAGGCGGCTGCGCCCCAAGACGTGGCCGACGAGGTGGCAGTGCCCCGCTCTCGGAGACAGAGGAGGAGGAGGAGAAGGGCTTCCTCCACCCCACATGGCCTGGAGGCCATCCAGGAACCCTCCAAGGCTCCTTGCAATGACGGCACGGCCCAGGCTCCTTGCCCTGCCGGCACCGCCCGGGCTCCTTGCCCTGCCGGCCCCGCCCGGGCTCTTTGCCCTGCCGGCCCCGCCCGGGCTCTTTGCCCTGCCGGCCCCGCCCGGGCTCTTTGCCCTGCCGGCCCCGCCCGGGCTCTTTGCCCTGCCGGCCCCGCCCGGGCTCTTTGCCCTGCCGGCCCCGCCCGGGCTCTTTGCCCTGCCGGCCCCGCCCGGGCTCTTTGCCCTGCCGGCCCCGCCCAAGCTCCTTGCCCTGCCGGCCCAGCCCAGGCTCCTTGCCCCGCCCAAGCTCCTTGCCCCGCCCACGCTCCTTGCCCCGCCCAAGCTCCTTGCACTGCCGGCCCCGCCCAAGCTCCTTGCCCTGCCGGCCCAGCCCAAGCTCCTTGACATGCGGCCCCGCCCAAGCTCCTTGCACTGCCGGCCCCGCCCAAGCTCCGGGCACTGCGGCCCGCCCAAAGATCCTTCCCGCCGGGCCCCGCACACCCAAGCTCCTTGCCCCGCCCAAGCTCCTTGCCCCGCCCATGCTCCTTGCCCTGCCGGCCCCGCCCAGGCTCCCTCCGGCTCCGCCCTGGTGGCTTACTGGGGTTCTTGTTAGGCCGGAGCCTCCCTGGTCTGTTTCTCCGGTCCCGCCCTGGCTCCCCCAGATTTCTGGTCTGCCTGAGCCTCCCTGGCTCAACCCTCCCCCCCCCCCCTGGTTCCTGGTTCTTGTTAGGCCGGAGCCTCCCTGGTCTGTTCCTCCGGTCCCGCCCTGGCTCCCCCAGATTCCTGGTCTGCCTGCGCCTCCCTGGCTCAACCCTCCCACCCCTCCCTGGTTCCTGTAATGACTTTCTGGGTTGTACTGCTGGCACTGGCTTGGTTCCCCTCCCTCCCTCCCTCCCCTCTTTTTCCCAGTGTTTTGAGTTTTCCTGTCTTGTGTTTCCTGTTATGTAGCGGTCTTGTGTTGTCATGTTGTTCTGTCATGTTCCTGTCTTGTTTTTGTTGTGTCTCGTTAGGGACGCCAGGTGGTGTCCCTTTTGAGGGGGGGTAGTGTCAGGGTTCTGTCACTTTGGTCTAGTTTATTTGTGGTTTTGTGACAGAGCCCTGACTCTCGCGTCATGTCATTGTTTTCATGTGAGCGTGCGGCTTCGAGTGTGCTCGAGCAGTGCGCTCTCGTCTGCGTGTACTGTTTCATGCTGGAGCGTGGTGTTCAGATCCCGGCAGTCATGCCTTGAGTTTCGGTTTCGTGTCGGGGTCCGGACACTGCGCTCCATGTTCTGTTCTGTGGGGGAGGTGCGGTCGCGAGTTCGCTCGGCCGTGCGCTCTTTTGTCCACGTGTTTTGTGTAGCACGCGGTTTGTTCAGCCGCGTGCTTTTCTTGCTGTCATGTGTGAACACGCGGCTTATGAGTTTCTCATTAGCTGCGTGTTCATGTCTAGTTTTGTTCAAGCACATGGCTTGAGATTGTTTTGCAGGCCATGTGCTTGTGTTTTTGTTTTGTGTGAGCACATGGCTTTTGTCTTTGACTCGGTGTGCCATGTGCTCATGTCAATTATCTTGACCCCTCCCATCTTGTTACCTAATTATTAGTTAATTTGCCCCACATGTTCTCCCTCGTTACCCTCCTCATTTGCTCTACATTATTATCCTTGTGTTTGCCGACGCGTCACGTTGTTGTCGTTATTTACCCCTGGATGTCATCGTCAACCTGGATTGGGTCCAGATCGGCCTTGACCGTGCATTGCCTTGCCTTGCCTTGCCTTGCCTTGCCTTGCCTTGCCTTTCCTTGCCTTGCCAGCCTGTTTTTCCCCTTCGGGGTAGTTTTTGTTGTTTGTTTTATTTTAAAATAAAGCCCATTTTCTGCAATACTGAGTCCTCGCTCCATCCTCTACCCGGAAAACCCTGACACCGACGTTCTAGTGCATCGAGTTTGGAAAGGCGAAGACCTTGGGGCAGCCCGTCTCGCCCTGAGACCCCTCCATCCCCTAAAACCACCTGTTCACCTCGGAAACAGCCACCTTCATCACCAGCCAAGCCTATTAGCACAAGAGAAGCAAGTCAGGAACGAAATGAAACCTTAGAGAGGGGAACCACTGGTTTGAGGCAACCAAGTCAAAGTTTTCTCAGTAGTAATAGCAGTCTCCCAAAACCTGCCATTCCTCAGCAACCCACTAAAGCAGAGTGTGAATCTAAGAAGTCTTCTCCACCTCAGAAGCCCAAAAATGTTCGACCAAAAATCATAACATATGTCCGCAAAAGCCCTCAAGTGAAACCAATGTCTGAAGGTCCCTATGAAGTATCGACGCTACCGCCAAGACTTACACCTTACAGTAGCTCACCAACCTCAAAAGAATCCAAGGCCGAGAGGTTCAGAGGTTCACCCGTGCTAAGCTCCTCTAATATCCTTTATGAAAAGTATCGTCAAGAAGTACAGAGGTCAGGGTACTACTCCCCTCCAGGACTGATAGAGTCTGGGATCAGGCCACTGAGCCACACTGTCCCCCATAAACTGGTGGGCAAATCGGAGAGTTTCCACGGGGAACTGCCAGATCAATATTTACAGGTGGGACTTGTGTAGTAGACATTCTCAGTTGATAACATAGCACTACTGAACTCTAGATAAATGTGTTGTGCTTGTGAAAGCATGAGCAGTAAGCATAATTTATTAATTCTCTCAACTGCTTTATTAAATTTGTGGTAACAAAGACATCAATAGATGCTTCTTATGGTTTCAGGGTAGTAGAGTGGTTCAGCTAAATACCCATGATGCTGCTGCTGCCGTTTTTCGCTTTCCCAGAGCCCTAAGGCCTCAGCTTGGCCTTGGAGCTGTTACCAGACAGCCTGCTACTAAGAACAGGACGGTGTTAGCAGGTCAAAGGTCAGCATCACCCCTCAGTTATACGGCTCCAGCTGTTCAGGCCCCAAGTAGTCACCAGGAACCTGCAGGTCAGTAGGTGCTAAAATCCTCAAAGTCCCCAGTTGTCATCCCCCTCGTTGAAAATAAAAAGACAAAAATCACCCCCCCTTACCATGCCTTTTAGATTATTAATTGTGTGTATTATGTAAAACTTATTATGCAAATGAAATGTTAAAATTCTCTATGTATGATAATTTACAAACTAAATAATGGTGATTGGCCAATCAGTGCACAAGCTGAACCAAGTTTTCATAATTTTTCGCACAAAATGGTTCAAGCACAACTTTTGACGTTTTTGAAAAAGAAGACAACAGAAGGTATGATTTTTCCTTGATTAGAATTTGAAGACATTCCCCTGACATAATGTTATTGTGCTGTATACACTATAGGAGAGCTGACATTATCAAGTATGTCACCGTTTTTCCATAAAAAAACATGTCTTGAGAGTCCAAAAGCATTCACTGAGTGATGAGCTATAGATGCCGTAGCCTGCCTTATAATTCAGTCAATTAAAGAAAAAATACCCGTGTATGAGTTTTTATAGTTTTATATTCACCACACAAGCAATGTACTTTCCTGAATATCAGCACGTGCTATTAATTTTATACAAACCGTGCAGAGCAACAAAGTTTTTTTGTTTCTTGAATGAATCTGGTTTATGGACAACGAAATCGATATGATGTTTATTTTATTGTGGATGCGATGGTTGATGTTTGTGTACCAACTTGTTGTGCACGTTTTCATTTCAGCCTTTTTGAACAAATCGTTTTGTGCCAGCACAAAAACACATTCATCAAAATATCATTTAATTATCAGTATTGACCAAAATTCCTCCATTTCAGGCCCCTGAAGGAATGCAGCTTATAAATAAAAGTTAATTTAATAAAGCTAATTTTTCATTAAATAAAAATCTGTTTAAAAAATTAGACAAGTTTGTAATCATTTTGTAAAATTAGCTACAGGACCCCCTTCCCCACCAAATAAATTGACCACACCATCCCCCCTGAATTTGTTTTACAATTCGTCCACTGCTTATAGCTTTGTAATGTTTTCAAATCTCTTCAGAGATCAAAACTGTGACTTTGGGGAAGCCTGTCAGAAGTTAATTATCTCACATTTAGATATATCTCTTTTAAATGTGATAAAAATGTAGTCTCTCTTTATTCTTCTGGAAGTAAATCAATGAGCTGGACTTTTGCCAGTCAGTTGTATTAAATATCACCCTGTCCTGGAAAATGCAGAAATTAATAAATCAGCCATCCTGAATCCTTAATCTCACAAAAGGATCATTAAAACTGTCAGAATTGTCAAATGAAAATACCTACACCCTTTCAAACTGTATTTTCTATTGGTTAATTTATTAATGAGCTGTACCAATGCAAACTACATATATCTATCCAGGTCTTTAGAAAAGTGCTCTTTTAGACAAATGCTCCTTTGCATACACCATAAGTGGGTAAAGATTCACACTGTCATGTTCCAAAAAGGCCTAAATGTAATATAGAAATGTCATAAAAGTAATGCATATGATTTGTTCCATGTCTTTGTGTATGGAATTTAAAGGGGTCATATGACATTGCTATAAAGACCATTATTTTGTGTATTTGGTGTAATGCAATGTGTTTATGTGGTTTAAGGGTAAAAAAAACATTATTTTCCACAAAATGTAAATTTTTGTTGCTCCTCTATGCCCCGCCTTTCTGAAACGCGTCGATTTTTACAAAGCTCATCGGTCTGAAAAGCGTGGTGTGCTCTGATTGGCCAGCTATCTAGTGCGTTGTGATTGGCTAAATACATCAAGCATGTGACGGAAATGTTACGCCCCTTACCAGGTTCAGGAAACTTTCCTTTGTAAAATGTGCTGCACACACTCAAATATTTGGGTTGTACTGTTCTGGAACAGTGTTGTAAATAAAACTTAACTACTGATTTCTAGTTATGTCATTTTTTGGAAGGCCAAACAAAGTAGTTTGGCTTTCGCAACGAAACACACAGCAGCAACAATACTACAGTGAGAATATGTGGGGGCAGCCCTTTGGGGCGTGTTGCACGAGGCACTCGAAGGCGTGGATGAGCGTTCACTTTTATAAAGAATATCTCTTTGGGTTTGAGACTTTAATGTTTGCGACTTTATGGATCTTCTGTATGCACGAACAGCTTTTAACACTCCAAAGACAAAGGAAAACAGGAAATCACATCATATGACCCCTTTAATTTGCGAGGACTATTTAACATTTAAAAATAATTTTTACATTTTTACATTTTTAAAAATATTTTTTAAATGTGTGTACAATTTCTTTTTCTACTCCTTATATGGTATTGATGCCATTGTATTAGTGTCATGATTTAAAAGGCAGATTAGGTCAAGATTATTTATTTAATTAAGAATTTTTTTTATGGATTGTAGAAAGTAATCCCAAGCCATGCTATCTGTAAATGATTTTATGAGATTTGTTTGAGGGAATACTAAGATTTGTCTCCTGCTTTACAGTGGATCAGAAGAGACTATCATTGGGTGTGGCCCCCAAATTTATGTTCCCCAAACCGGGTCATTCTGGACTGCGTCCTCCCGGCTTCTCCCATCTGCCTCCTGCTCGACTGGCCACCTTTGGCTTTGTCCGCAGTGCTAGCGTGTCTTCTGTGTCCAGCAACCAATCGAATGACAGCATACACAGTGACCCCTGCCAATCCAGCCGTGAGTGTTACAACTCTTTCTGTCATAAAACTGTTGTCAGCCACATGCAAAACACACTTTGCATGCTGGGGTACACAGATGTCTGACTGGCACACCTGAGTTTAACAGCTCTGGGTTCCAGATTTCTTAGCTTCTGCTAGTTGTGATGTTTATTGTACTGTTTGTACATTTAAGCTCTTGTAAGAATGATGTTCCATTTGCAAATGTTTTGCGTGTCAGTCTAAATTCTCAAAAGTGTAAGGAATTACCAAAGCAGCCCATTCTCAGACCACATGCTCTAGTGCTAGAATTGTTTCAGGATTTGTTTAGGCCTTGTGGATTATCCAACTCTTCCTGTCATAAGCCTTCTGCCTGGTAGATACAAAGTGCAATCGATGTCTGTAACACCCTGCTGGTTGCTCTGTGCAAGACAGTGCATCTCAAACCATAAGACAAATAGAGCAGTGTATTCCAGTATTATAAAATGGAATTTACTTGGTATCGAAATCCTAGTAAGTCTGAAATATCATCTATGATTAAAGCAGACTGTTAAATGTCCTTTTACCATCATAATTGTCATTTTAAAGTAAAGACCACCTGTTATAAGACGTTATATTACTTATTGCAGAGTTGTTCAATGGATTTTCAGTGTGTTTTTATGAAGTTGGAGAAATATAGAGTCTGTGTGTGTTGTTTTCTAATTGTATTTGCCTTTGATGATGGTTTCTGTGCTGTGGTGGGCTGAGATATGTGAAGGGATGAACATAAACAGTTGTTGTGAAGAAGAGAGAAGTGCAAGGGAGACATGTGAAGAGCATTACTGCAGAAATCTGCCTTTGTCTGGCATCTGTGCACATATTATATAAATAAGCTGGAAGCACTAATCTACAGATTTTTCTAGAAATCATCTATAGACAAAAATTGTGTTATGAGACACCTGTCACTAAATGAGCCTGAACAGATGTTGCTAAACTGATTTGATTGTTATAACCAATCTATAGGCAATAGAGTCTATAGGCAAACTGTGCTACTGCAGCATATGATTGGATTGTAATCATTCATTTAGATCAGATTCATTACACAGACAAACAAACATCCCAGTACGCAAATAAATTAAGTGAGATTGAATTATTTATTTTTGTTAATTCATAAAGACAAAAAGTGCCAGAGTGATGCTCTTGTTTGTTATTTAAGTGTTCTTAAAGGAGGATTGGTAGTGAGATGACAGACATGGTTAGGGGAAAATAAATCATCATTCTATCGATCAATAAAGATATGTTAGTTGACAAAAAGAGAATTCCAGAGAAACCAAAATAGAAATTAAATTGTTTATCTGCACATGACCCATCTAATCTAAAAAAAATGACACATTTGACCACTATCTGTCGATATATTTTACTGTTGGTAGTCCATTTCTCAGAACAATGAGAGTCTAATCACATATCTGAGTGTCTTTCCTTCTTCCCAGTAACTGATTGCTGCTCAGGAAATCTGCATTAATGCTCAAATAGTTTTTTGTCTGAATGAAGGCTGTTCAACTTCAAAGCATTGTGTTGCCTCCTTAATTGCCACACAAGCTGTCGTTTTCACATTTTCCAGGGAACTGCCAGACTTTCCAAAACATGAAGTTTCACATTCAATTCTTGTATTTCCCCTCACAAGCAAGGTTTTGAGTGACTACCTTGGGACAGTTGGTTGAAAATATTTGCTGTGTATTATATTATAAATTAGTTTTAAAGCTCAAGGATGAACACAGTTTTCTTCTGTGATATACACATAATGTTGTAAACATGGGGCAATTTTCACCAGTTGGCTTTTTTCTTCAAGATTCAATTCTCCCTACAGAATATCCCATTTGGACCTCAAGAGTTAGCTGTTTGTAATGCTAGATCCTATCTTCTTCCTGTAGCTGAAAATACAGTCAAAATAAAATTATACCTCAATGTGGACATTGTAGTTGTCACGCAAAAGAAGAGGATACACAACGGTAACTTCCAAAACAGTGGTTTATTGACAGGTATAGTGGTGCACAAGTGATAGCAGCAGGTGAGTAGTGGAATTCAGAGAATTGCAAATAACTTAAATAACAGAATTCCTTATCTCATGTGGGCATTGGCTGGAACAACAGGGAACAATGAAGACAGAAGATGACTTGAAGACAGAACAATCCACAGGTAATTATCACAGGTAAGTATTCAGGTAAGTTCACACAGAGTTGTGCACAACATAGCCAGACAATAAGGGTAGGCAAGGTGAATGCTTATATATGTCTAGATGAGGTGATGATCAACGGCAGGTGTGGTGATGACTGACTGAGTGCAGGTGAGAACCAGCAGGGATGCTGGGAGATGTAGTTCGGTGGTGACAGGGCTGGAGACTGGAGATTGTGACAGTACTCCCTAGCTGGGGAGTGGTAGTAATAGGAAGAAGCCAGGACAGAATGAGCCAAGATAGAATCCACAGCAGACAGTCCATGATGCAGGGCAGAGTAGAAGACTCCCAAGGTTGAGCTGGCAGAGCAGGGAATCCACACAGCGGAGCTGAAGACCTCCAAGGTGGAGCTGGCAGAGCAGGAGATCCTCACGGTGGAGCTGAAAACCTCCACCACAGTCGAGCAGATGAAACTAACCCCAAGTAGACTGGTTGGCTTGAGACCATCAGTTTTGGGGGGCCGGCCGAGCAGGAGATCTCCACGGTGGAGCTGAAGACCACCACAGCCGAGCAGAAGAAACTAACTCAGGCAGACTGGCTGGCTTGTAACTGTCAGGAGGATCGGCTGGCCTGAGAATGTTTGGATGGGTGGCTGGCTAGAGAACATTTGGGGGACTGGCTGAGAGACAGGCATCCGGAGTGCCGGCTGAGAGACGGGCGTTTGGCGTGTGTCTTGTGTGCTGGCTGACCTGTAGACTTTTGACGTGCCGGCTGACCTGTAGACTGAAGGGCTGATTTCAGTAGACCTAATGAGACAAAAAGACAAACAGAGAGTTCTAGGGTGGCTTCCATAGCCGAGATGAGGGAACATTGATCAGCATCTGTGGCCGTGATGAGGGGTCTTTGATTAGCCTCTATGGCCGTGACGAGGGGACTTAGATCGAGCTCTGTGACTGTGACAAGGTGGCATTTGGCTGTGTTTGAGCAGACAGGGACAACCTCCGTGGATACATCAGGGCAAACAGGTAACTCTGGGATGACCTCTTTGGTCACGTCTAGACAGACAGGAAATTTGGGTACAACCTCCATAGTCACATATAAGCAAACAGGAAACTTGGGAACGATCTCCATGGATGCATCTGGGCAAAAAGGAAACTCAAGAACCATCTCCTTGGTCCCATCAGGGCGTACGGGAAATTTGTGGATGAATACCGCCACTTCAATAGAAGTTGGAGAGCAGTGTGCAGCCCAGACACGCATTATGGCCACCGCTGTAGCAGGGAGAGCAAACAGTGGTAAAGGGGTCTCTGAATCCTCTGTGTTTGGAACTCTCTGAATGAGTTCTGACATGATGGCCGTGACATCAGGAGACTCCAACATAGCTTCCATGATAGCGGGAAACTCTGAAATGGACTCTGGACTGAACTCGGGTGCTGTAGCCTTCACTAGACTGTGCTCAGGGGCTTGAGCCATCACTGGACTCTGGTCAGGAGCTAGAGCCATCACTGGACTGTGGTCAGTTGCTGGAGCTGAGACTGGACTGGGCTCAGGGGCTAGAGCCAACACTGGACTGGGCTCAAAGGCTGAAGCAGAGTGATGAAAGTTTGACTTTTTTCTCTTTATCCTCCTTCCTTTGTGCTGGGATTACAGTGATATTCAACAAGGAAGAAGATTCTAGGTTGAGCTCTGTGGATTGAATAGGTATTTGATGGATTTCTAAGGCTAGAACGGGCTTCTGAGTTGACTTCTGGGCAGGAGCAAAATCTGACAGGGCATTGATAAGAACAGAATCTAGGACTGGAGCAGACTCATGGACTGTGACTCATTTAAAATGGGCTGGCTTAGGACTGCTGATCTTGATCTCCTTGCCTTATGGACGGACCTGATGGAAAAATCCTACACCTTTGAAGTCAGTCGAATACTGACTGGAGCTGATCTTTTTAAACTCTGCTTGGCCGACTTGTCAAGATGAGAAGTCGGCATGGCTCTGATGGTTATTACTGGTTTGGTACTGGACGACGAGGATTGGCACCTAGGAAGGGATTGGTTACACAGAGAATTGCTGCTTAGCGGCATTGTTGTTCTTCACCTCACTGACTTCCTCAACTGCAAGGGGAGAGCCACAAATTCATGACACCCAGTCTAAATATTGTCTCAGGGTGAGGGTCGGATTGCCTGATGGTATCAGTTGTGCTAGGTGACTGTCTAATCAAATTCAAAACAAGCCCATGAGAGATTGATCATTCCAGGTTAATAAATGACAATACTGGATAAACTCCTCAACATACATCTCCATACCTTGGCCATTTTGATCGACAGAGCAACAGAATATTTTCAACAGATTCCATCTCAGCAGATTGGCAATCCATACTTGAATCAAAAGATCCCTGTAGAGCTCTTATTAAGCAGTCTAGTCTTCTGTCATGCAACAGAAGAGGATACACAAGAGTAACTTCCAAAACAGTGGTTTATTGACAGGTATAGTGGTGCACAAGGGATAGCAGCAGGTGAGTAGTGGAATTCAGAGAATTGCAAATAACTTAAATAACAAAAAAATTTCTATATCTTAGGTAACTTGCACTAGACATGCTAGCTTAGTAGGCTAATTGATTAGCATGCCAACCAAAAATGCAAAGAATGGAATGTTTAATTTGACCATCTGTTGCTTTGGTTATATCGTGTCATATATAATTTAGAGGGGACATCAGATCAGTGGCGGTTCTACATTAAATCACACCCTGGGCGAGACCCCCTTCGAGCCCCCCCCAAAAAAAAAAACATTTGAAAAACACACTTAAGAGAATCCAGTTATTTAACTATTGCAATTACAACAGGAAACACACTTTTTAAGGTGCACAATCTCCACCTCCAACATTGCCAAAAGACAATTTCTGCACAAAATATGACAGTGTAAGTTATCAGAACTTAAATAAATATAAACTATACCCGTATCTAATTTGCATATATGTGTCTTGGAGCAACATTAATGAAAAAGAATGTATATTGGGTAATAATTGGCAACATTTTAATAAGAATCTAAGATTTCCTAGAATATTGATGTATAATTTTATTCCATATGCACTTGTTTGTGTCTCCCAAAATGCCGTTATAAACATGATTTAAGAATCCTATGTCTCTACAGGGACATGTCTGACATCATGCCCTGTTTCTGTACAGAAGGCTTTTTTGATTTTGAAACCCCATAAGTTTTTGACATTACGTCTGAGAGTTGGTTTATGAATACAATTTGAAAGTAGTCCGCTTTACATTATAAGTACACAGATTGAAAATTCCATTGGCTATTAACAGGCCTAAACTTGACCCAACTGATGGAAAAAATAATACTGAACGTGTAACAGGTTTTTTGTTGGCAAAGCACACATATTATGGTGAACTTAATCTTGTTTTTGTTTGAGTTAAAACCGAATTATTGTATGTATACGCATAGCAATGCAATCATAGCAAAAAGGCTAACAACTTAAGAGTTATACCCCCAATTCTTAGCCCTCATGTCATGACATGGATACCGAATAGCATACCGAAGAACATCGTTGCAACCTTTATCTTTTGCTCATTGCGTCCTCTTGCCTTCTTTTCTTTTTTTTCCTAAATGGGCACCTGAGGCTTTGACCTTTTTCCTTCCATCGCTGTGTTTATTTGGCCGCGACTTCCACAGATTTCCCATCCCCCCAATACTGTCACTCACGACCAGAAGTCAAGACTTAACCAATTCACCTTGGTGACCACATAATTGTTTTGTATTACCTATTTTTATTAGCCATTTCACAGAATTCAGAAAAACAAAAATGTGCAGGAACTATAGGCCTGTATTTATATTATGAATGAAATGTGCGTTATTTGGAAGAAAGTCGAGGTGTGACTGACTTTAGCCGACTAATTCCATTAGAGTATTGCTCTATACAGTGGACCCCCCCCCTGTCCGTTCCGTTTGGGAGAGACCCAGAGGTGAACTGTTGGCTAATTACAGGGCCTAACGTTAACCCAACTGATGGAAATAAATAATAACTGAACTTGTAACAGTTTTGTTACAAAGCACAATATTATGGTGAAATTAAATCTCGTGTTTGTTGACTTCTCACACAGCGTCGGTTGCACGGCCCCATTCTCGCAAGCAGGGGCGCCACTTTGCCAATTCCTCCCCACACTGCAATTAGAGATACGAGAAACCGCTTCGCGCGGCGGTGAGAGGATTTATTAATTTTTTTTAAACTGCTCTTTGCCGCCCTCCATGTATCATGAAAAAATGCCGCCCCTGCGCCTGCCTGTTATCGCCCTTGCAAAAACCGCTACTGCATCAGTTGCAAAATGCATATAAATGTGTCAAGCAGTGTTTGGACACAAACCAACCTTACAATAATAAAAACAAATCAATTCAATCCGTTTTTTTATCCACAAAACCTATCAAGCCGTTTTTAGGCCCACCCAACGACCACTGCCGGACCTGTCCCGTATTAGCCTATTTTTTCCGTTCCAATCCAGTTGTACTCTGGGCCCTGCTTTTCTCTGCGCTCGAGCAGCTGTAGCAACATGTCTTGTAAGTAATGCAGGTGTTTTGTAGTTGGATGTAAAAGTGAACACAAGGCCGGTTTCACACCGCAAGCATGATCGGCGTGTGAGCAGCGCATATTTTTTCCAGCGTGCATGTTAACAAATGAGTACATTCACACCGGCTGAGCAGCGCATGAGCAGCCCTGAAGCGATGGTTTCAGCTCTGAGTTTTGCTGCACTGCTTAATCGCACCCAAACTGTCAAGACTTTTTAAAACGTTCAAGTTTATAACTGGCCAACTTCTAAAAACACATTTGTAGTTGTCTTTGTAAAGAAATATGTAGCTTTGGAGCTGCCGCTGTGACGCTGTACAAACGCTTCCAGTGTAAATACTCTCACGAGTAGCTGCAGTGATGATAAAATTACGCTGACGTGAAGCTCAAGCTTGCAGTGTGAAACTATTTTCTCCCGACATCAGAGCCACTGAGGACACAGTGGATTAGTTTTGTTTTTGATGGTAACACCACCGAATACACAAAAAAATGGAAGAGAGGGGTGGGGTGAGCAGTAGCTCATTATCATTTAAAGAGACATGCACCGAAACAGGTCGTTTTTGACAAGGTAAAAAGGGTGTTGTTTTACACGACCATTGAGGAATTTAAAAAAGTATGTTGCAGACATTTCATGAAGACCCTAAAGAATCATACCAACTTGTGGAAAATGAGCATCTGATGTCCCCTTTAAAAGACATTATCAATATATTTTCAGGTTTTGCAGAGTAAAAAGAATCCCTTATTTTTAACTTAACATCAGACATGGCCATTTGTGATATGAATGTGTGAAACTTCAGGTGTCTTCCACTTCCAGTTTTTTTTTTTTAGCTGTACAAAAGCTGTACAAAAACAGTCTGTTATGCTGACTGAAATTACAAACTGCTATTTGTTATCATATCATTTTAATTCAGTATCATAATCATAAGAATCCTGGCTTGTAGCTAAAAAATAGATACCTTTTTACTTCACTGTATTATTCTTACAGTTATGTGCAGCTAAATAAGTTGGAAATCTCACACATTCACAGAAAATAGCTTACTTTGCATTAAATTAAGGTGGATACCAACTGAAGATGACAAACTGAAAATGTATTTCAAGGGTTCAAGGTTTGGCTGGTTAGCATAGTCCAGTTAGCCATCTGCAAAGAGCCTTTTTTCTCTATTAATGGCCATTTGAAAGACTTGGACAGCTACTTTTCATGAATCGAACATTGCTACTTCTAATTGTAAGCATTTGATAGAAAATATGAGGCATACAGCTTAATATACTCTTTTTCACTTCAGGTTTGTCCAGGAATTATAAACCTCCAAAATATTTCTGTTTAAACAGGAAGTCGAGGCGGGACATATCGAAGGGCTTGTCCTTACATTCAAGGCTTGAGTGTCCTCTTATTCATTTATAAACTCTTTCACTGCAGTCATTCCCTCAAGCCTGCAGATAAATGCTGAGTCTAGCAAACGGTGCCACTAAACTGCTGAGTGTAATATATGTGCTCTCACAGTTCAGAGACTGTGAGACTCTTTCTCAGGTATTTATACTCTCTCTTTTTGTACTGTAAGTGCAGTGTGTTTTGAAACCACACACTTGTCTAGCATCCCACTATGACATCAGCAGACGTCCTGATATGTCTGATGCTATAGTGGGGACACATTTGTCTCTCGGCTTGGACAGCTGAGGGGTCAACAGTGGCGCCTTCCCATTCCAATTTTATGTCCCCTCTTAAAAACCCAAAGACTCCTGGATTGTTATTTAAATCCAGAGACATGCATGTGGCATTTTTGTTCGATGCCGTCCTCGGTAGATAAAATATAAAGTACAGCTGTTGACCCTACCCAAGTTAGAGTGTCCACAGCTAGGCCTGTGTCACCACATTCACTCTTATGTCCTCTCTGGAAATGTGGAGGTATTCAAGAGCAGTTGTGCTTCTACTATTTTGCAAGGGGTTTAAGTTAAAGTTTAGTGATCTTTAAGACTCGTTGTTTGTCTGGAGCTTTTTGGCAACTCAGTGGAGTTTTAATATCAGATTAACTTTATGAAAGCAGATGATGTTTATTGTCATCTCAAGTCTGGATCCTGGATGTGTATCCTCTACTAACAGACGAATTGGCAGCACAAATGTTTTCATTACTGGGCTATTTTGTACCTCTTTTCACTTTCGTTTTAAAAAGGGACATTGGAAAGCAAGACCTGGACCCATGTAAGTGTTGTTTGTGATTTATTCGTGTCACATACATTTTCAGGAGTTCAAGCACAAAGTGCCAACTAGTTACTCGTAGGCCATTTGCCTGATTGGAACAAAATTAGACACATTTTCAGTGATTATCAAAAGCATTTAATAATGTTTTATTTTTATTATTTATAAAAAAACAATTTTTAAAAAAATGTTTAATTTCATTTTAAAGTATATTTAAAAATGCTGAACTGTAAGGTTTGTTCCATGTCATGTTTAGCTCACTATATACATTTTTATAGCTTTTTAATTTAAGTTTGCATTTTGCAGTTTAAGGATAAGTCTGCTGATCTTCAACCAGATTTGTATTGTTGTCGGAAGTACATGTAAATGAACAGTGTATATCTTTCTCCATGTTGCCTGCACTCAGATCTACTTGTTCAATGAGATACATTCATAGTTTTCAGTCACGTGACTGGCTCGAAGACCTGGTGGGCAAAACATCCATAGAACCGCAGCACAAGCCCATCAATTTTCTATCTGTTCCAATCCAAAAATATTTATTTCACCTCTTAAAAGAATAAAACAAAGATATGTGAACAAAATGCAAGTTTTGGCCATTAGCAATCCATATAAAGCACCCGCTGCTATATTTCAGCCACATTCTAAAACGTTTAATGTGAAAACACAAAGTGCAACAGTGATATTAAAAGATCATATTCAGTACACACCTTGTTGATGATGCATGCTTTACACAGGCAAGCAAATGAGCTCGGAATTTGAATGCAATGCGCTAAATGGTTAAGTGTTTTCTTTATAATGGTTTTCTATGGGAAAACATTTAATGTGAAACTTTGTGCATTGCGTTTATATTCTGGGTTCATCTGCTTGCCTGTGTAAAGCATGCATCATTAATAAGGTGTTTACTGAATTTGGCCTTTAAATATCACATTGGACTACATTACTACTTAATGAAAATCTCATAAAAGTAACTGGCAGTCAGTGGAGGAAAGCCTTGTTTTGCCCTCCATGTGGGCACTCCTGTAAGGGTGTGACATCACGTGAAAACTATGAATTGTATTCTTGCTCACAGAGAGTGGGTGGTGCCAAAATCAATTTTTTGTCAAAAGTGAATGCCACAGCCCCTTTTCTCTGGTCGTATAGCACAGATTATTTTCCCACCACGTTTCTACTGAATAGACAGTCAAGTTTCATTAAAAGCTTGTCTTCTTGTAAGTGGTGAATTCCACCTTTCCCCCCAAGCTATAATTATGACAAAAATGCTTGTTTTTACAATTTTATTGCAGTATAGCACACTCTCAGAAAAAAAGGAACAAAAGCGGTCACTGGGGCGGTACTTTTTCAAAAGGTACACTTTTGTACCTCTTAGGTACTAATATGTACACTTTAGGTACTAATTTGTACCTTTAAGATACCAGTATGGACTCTTTAGGTACAAAGGTGTGCCTTTTGAAAAGGTACCGCCCCAGTAACCGATTTTGTACCTTTTTTTCTGAGAGTGTATATACATATATATATTAAATTAATTAACCATTTGGTGTTCCAGAATTTAAAGAATAGTTTGTTCCTCAATAAAAACAATAGTTGAGGAGGGGGGAAAAGGAGATATTATTTCAGCTTACATCTTTTTTTAAGGTGGTTCTCGTGTTTATAATTAAATTAATAAATCATAAAAAAATTAAGTTATTTAAAAATATAATAATGTATTAATTTAAATACTTCATACTGTAGCCATCTTGGCAGTTTCTCATTCCAGTGAGTGAGGGAAAAAATACTGTACTGTTCCTTCACATAAGACAGTAAAATCTTTAATGCTCCATCATAAATAATGCATATGTCCTGCTGTAGTGTGTATCAGTCCTGTTCTCTGACCAAACCTCATGCCATTTGCCAGCCAATGCCTTCTACCTCATGCTGAGACGGACACATACGGTCATAATTCTCACAGCATTTGCTGCATTTTTTTCTGTATTTTAACATCGTGTGTGTTTTTTTTTTAAATCTCTTTGTCCTTGGAACTACACATATTACACATCTGCCTTGCTCATGCATTTGTTGACATTTTTTAGTATAGAATCCTTCAAAGTATTTAAGTCTTTGGCCAGTGCATCACATCCGCCATGAGTGCTGTTTTTAAGGGTAATAATAGTATGATTACTGATTAGCACAAGGTTTTAGACATTTAAATAGACATATCAAATAGCAGAAAATATGTATGATTCAGTACATTAGTGGTGTCACAATGCAACGATGCTTAAGCACAAATACAGCAAAGAAGACAAAGGCGAGTCCAAACAGGCTTTAATTAATCCACAAAGAAGAGATAAGAGTTCACAACCAAGGCGTAGTAACATACGAACAATACCGAACGAAGGACACTACACAAACTGAAGGCATTTAAACATGAACAAACAAAGGGAGCCAATGAGTTAGCTAATAAGCAACAGGTGAACTGAATGAGACCGAATCAAACACACACACAGGAAAATGTCTCAGGTTACGTTATGTTAACTGTTCCCTGAGTAGGGAACGAGACACTGAGTCCTCTAGGGGTCGCTATGGGGAACACCTCATCGTGACCCGTGTCTGAAGCATACATTCAAAAAACACCAACAACATGTTGGCCGGTGACAGCCATGACGTCACAACCGGTGCGACTATAGTATAAATAGGCGCCATCATACTAAGTCTTGACCGGCACACACAGGGGCTACTGCTTGCTCTGCATGAGCTTGCTGAAGGAACTGTCTCAACAGACCCCTAGTAGCAACACCCTGTTAAAGTAGGTATCCAGAGGATACATAGGTGAAGTGGTGCCCAAGGTGGAACTGGGGCTTAACCAACTCAAGAAAGGGCACGAAGTTGCCGCGCGTAACCCTCACCATACAGGATTTTAGAAAGAATGCAAAGTACTAGCGTGCGAACTTACCACAGTGTGGATTTTAGAAAGTGTACAAAGACTTCACGCGCACACTTACCATAACATGGATTTTATAATACCGTTCTAAGGGGCTTTCGTAGCACTCCGAAAGAGCAGCTCATAGATGGAAAATGGTACATCACCAGAACAAAATGTTTGAGAAGCCATCAGCTCGATCTATGGTAAAATGCTGGAATGGCTAGCAGTAAGTTACCTAGCTGAGTGAGCAACACACCCAGCTCTCAGTCGAGAGGGGGCTCGACCTACAGCACAATCGTTAGAAATCAGAAGGGTAAGCATACTGCAAGCTAGCCAAAAACTCAGTGCATCAGAGAGGCAGAGGAAGGGCCTAGTTCGCCTGATGTTGCTGGTTCCAGGTGCTCTGGGAAAAACAGAGAACTCAACTCTCACGTGAGAGGAGAACTCCGAATTCAGAAAGAGTAGCGTGCTCATAGGCAACCCTTTGATAAAAGGGGAGCACTGCTAAACACTACCACGAGAACAGCCCACGGAGCGAGGAATCCAACTCCTCAGAAAGGGAGAAAATTCAAACGTTCAAAAGAAAGCACCATGCTCACAATAACCCTAATCTAAGCCAACTCAGAGAAAGGGAACGAGGCTAATAATGTGTAACCCTTACCATACAGGATTTCAAAAAAGTGGGCAAAGCATAACGTGCACACTTACCACTTATGTGGATTTTAGAAAGTGCGCAAAGCTTAACGTGTGCACTTACCATAGCATGGATTTAAGAGCTTCCCAAGCATCTGCTCACAGATGCCTGGAAGTACTGAGCCAAACGGGGAGTGGCAAGCTCAAAGATAACCCTCTTGAGACGAGGGGAGCACTGCCTGAGACAGCATTTCACAAGAAGGTTCTCGCAAATGCCACCTATACTTCCCGCTCGATGCCTCAGCAAGAGGGGATATCCTGGTAATCGGGAAACCCCTCAGGGCGACCTAGATACGGTAGACCAGACAGGGCAGCCTGAAAGCATAAGCCCAGCCCGGACGTCCAGGAAATTTTTGCAGTGCCGTGCCGGGGGCCTGATGATCAAGAAGGCTCCCGCAGAAGCCTGTGATCTGGCCGCATGATCCAGGAAGCATGAAGCCGGAACCAGGGCTATCTTACCGATTGGATACAACATCAACGAGTGAGGTAATCACTGCAAGTCGAAAACCCGGTTTCTGAATCCAGCAGAGGGGGTGCTCACCGAGGACCTACCCTAGAAAAGGACAGAAACACACAGGTCCCGGAAAACACTGCAAAGAAAGCTCGCAGATGGAATACACACAACCACCAGCATATTAAATATATATTTTTATAAAAATGGATCGTACTCACCCACCATGGTTCCCGCGCAGGAGCCCCGTTCAAGAAGCGACCCGAAGAAGCCTCTAGTCCGGACCATCAGTAAGGTGGTTACTATGAAGCCATAGAACCAACCGAAACATCATAGGTCCAGCATAGGAGACTGTAATGCAGGAAGTTCCTACCTAACCTCGGTCAGGTGGAGAGATGGTGGTTACAGGGGAATTAGGAAGGGGAAGATAAGGGCAGATGTAAAACCCCCCGAAGGAAATGAGTAGATACTCAAGTATCACTCTGATCCGGACGAAAGCGCTGACGCCTTGTCTGGATCACATCCCTTAGGTCTTGCCTACCTCCCTTTGACCTGCGATTCCTCCTACCCCTACCCGCAGGCGGGGGAGGAGCGCGAGCCGCGACACTAGCCTTCTGTGCCCGTCTCTGATCCTCAGACCGAGACAAGCCAGGACCCCTGGGTTGTTCGGGCTCAGACCTGGACCTTCGTGGAATTAAGGATTTGAAGGCTGCTGAGCGCGCCTTCGCCTCCCTGAACTTCTCAACCACCCTCTCAACCGAGGTAACGAAAAGTTCGGAAGGCGAAACCGGAGCATCAAGAAAGCCCCTCTCTTTCTTCCCGATATCTGCCAGGTTCACCCACAGATGTCTCTCCGTTACCACCATAGCCGCCATGGACCTGCCATAGCAGAGGCAGACACGGGTCACGATGAGGCGTTCCCCATAGCGACTCCTAGTGGACGCAGTTCGAAGTTCCCTTGAAAGGGCAACTAGGTCAACAAAGGGGGCAACAGAGCCAACAACACAAGGAAACCAAAACACTAGCATACAGCGGGTATAGAAAAGAAACACCCCCCCCCCTTTAAAATAGTCACATTTTGTTGCTCTGCAGCCTGAAATGAAGACAGACACAGTTTTTGTTTTATCCAGCTGTATTTACTCAGTGCAACTTATAACATCCAAGTGAAACATATAAAATAAACATGTCAGAGAGAGAAAAAAAAAAGAATCACTGATTTGGAAAAAGGATCACCCCCTTGTGTATTTGGTTGAACCACCTTTTGCTTTAATTACAGCCTTTAGTCTTTTGGGATATGTCTCTACTAACTTTGCACATCTAGACTTTGTAATATTTGCCCACTCTCTTGGAATGCTCAAGTTCAGTTAAATCTGATGGTGCCCGTTTGTGGATTGCAGTTTTCAAGTCATTCCACAGATTTTCAATGGGGTTTATAGGCTCTGACTAGAGCCCTATTCGGACGGTAATTGTTTCTCATGGGGACGTCTTTAAAAAAGAAATCTCCATAGCTCCTCAGTGATTAAACACTTGCTTTCAGATGAAGATAAATTTGCGGTGGATGTCTGAGTTTGTAATGCTACAAACCCGGAACTGCGTGTCTTACGTAGTCAGTCACATGATCAATTATATATAATATAGCCCTAATATAATATATTTTTAAAATGTACTGTATAACTTACCTGTCACTGCCATGATAATGGCCCATTTCAGAATTGTTTGTGTTTTTCTTCTGTTTCTTCATCTTCTTGATAGCTCCCAGTCGCTGTATTGAAGTGCTGATGAAAAACTTTCCAGCACTTTGGTGATGTAGGTGTCCATTTTTAATGCACGAGATGCCCCTTTTCTGATACAAATTACCGCGAAGTGCAACCATATGGTGCATTTCAGTGGTCAAAAAGGATTTACAAAAATTTACAAAATGACTTTTGGATTGATCTCCTTTTAAAAACTGTGGATAGCTCCCACAAGAGATGTGGATTCGGACGGCAATTAAATCACCACACGACCTTGGTGTTTGTCAAAAAACAGTAGGTAATTTGGCTGGGGATTTTTACGCAGGTGGTGAGAGAAAAACACAGACATCCTGGATTCAGACTGCATTAAAATCACCAACTACCCCATGTAAATGGTGAAAATCACTTATGTCCCCCTGAGGAACAATTACTGTCCGAATAGGGCATATAGGCCATGCCAGGACATTCACATTTTTCTCCTTCAACCACTGTGTGCTCAGTTTTGCTGTGTTCTTTTGGGTCATTGCCATGTTGGAAGGTAAACCTTCTTCCCTTTGACAACTTTCTGGCAGAGGGCAGCAGATTTTCCTCAAGAATTTGACGGTATTTTGCCCCATTCATTTTCCTCCTGACAAGTTCTCCAGTCCCTGATGCAGAGAAACACCTCCATAACAGGATATTACCACCTCCATACTTTACTGTAGGAGCGGTGTTATTTAGATGGTGAGCTGTATTGGTTTTCCGCCAGTCATATGGTTTGGTGTTGAGGCCAAATAATGCAATTTTAGTCTCATCTGCCTCAGAATCTTCAAGGTCTTTGGCAAATCTCACTCATGACTGCATGTGGCCGTTCTTGAGGAGTGGCTTTTAGTTTTTGCAATCCTCCCATACAAGCCACATTTTTTGGATAATTTGTGATATGTGTCTGCGTTGTACCAAATACCTCCCACTTCTCAATAATAGATTTCACTGTGCTTCTAGGCATTGATAAAACCTTTGAAATGTTTTGTATCCATCTCCTGACTTGTGTCTGTACACAACTTTATCCCAGAGATCTTTTGACAGTGTCTTGCCACCCATAGTTGATTGTTTGCTTCAGTTGCACTACCAAAGACGGAAATGCTCCAGGAAAGCTCTTTTCATGCTGAGCTAATCAAAATGACCACAGCTGATCACAGTTGAAAGTCAAACGTTTGTGTGCCATTGAAAATGTGATTCACTACACCTGATTGAGTTCACAAGTCATTTTTAAGAGTGGGGTGATCCTTTTTCCAACTCAGTGATTTTTTTTTCTGACGTGTTGGTGTTTTATCTTTTGCTTGGATGTTATAAGTTGCACTGAGTAAATACAGCTGGATAAAACTAAAACTGTGTCCATCTTCATCTCAGGCTACAAAGCAACAAAATGTGATTATTTTAAAGAAGGGTGATTCTTTTCTATAAACTGTACATTTTACAAGATGATATTACTCTTGGCTAGCTCTGATTTCTTAGAGTGGACAGCGTGACTTTTTAATTTGCCATCATGCCGTGCTCATTTCATTCATAAGGTTTACACTCACACTCACTTCACACACTCCTAGTAATTTTAGATATTGATGTATAATATTGTGCTATTTCTGGCTCACCTGTTAGCCTGTTAGTCACCCAGCAAACATGGGGAGTGAATGTGTCTGCCAAATATTTTTCTCATTCTTTGATAGAATTCATTATTTGTTTTGAAGCCATTACCCATGCCTTTCCGAATAAAGTATTTGGCTTCTGTCATATCCCTAGCAAACACACACAACAACAACAACCTTGTATTATAAGTAGTTAAATCCTTGACAACTTTACAGCTGACTTTATTGATCACAATCAGTGTCCCATTAAGCATGATTTGAGTCACATTTATCTCATCTTGCATCTACTTTGCATTGAATTTTTTGGGCTGTAGGATGTGTGAGCTTGAAGGAGGATGTGTCAGCATTCAATCAAAGCAATCAAGACCTTTATTGAATCAGGATACCTGGCTAGAAATCCATTATAAATCTGAGATGAACAGACTATATAGAAAGGTGGAAACAACTCGTCTGTGTGTATCAGCAGAGCATTGCATATAACTCTGTACACTACCGTTAGTTTTCAGCACATAATTTAACTCGGGAACTCTATTACAATTACAATTCTGTCGTGTTTTACTCAACTTAATGTTGTCCCAAACTCATATGACTTCATTGTATGGCTAAAAGAAAGTCATATGGGTAGGTAACGATGTGAGGGTGAGTGAATACTAGCTATCCTTATTCTTGGATGAACTACAGATGCTACACACATTTTGTTTTGAAATTTTCATTTAAGAGAAGTTTTATCCAAAGTGAGTTGTGAATGAAAATAATATGAGTATAAGCGATTCATTAAAGGGAGAACACAATAGTACTGATACCATCGAAATGTTTAATTGTATAATAAGTTTAAATATATAATAAATTGTATTTAATTGTATAATAAAAGTATAATAGGATATAGGTCAGCAGAGAAAATGTTTTTTCCCTCAAAGCTTCACAAGCTTCTTATTTCTCTCTGCACAGGTCCACACAGCAGCAGTGATGAATCTCTCCTCTCGCGCTCTTCTCTCCCTCCTGCTGAGAGCAGCAGCAGCAGGAGTCAGAACCGCAGCAGCCCCCCGCCCCCAGCCCGCCGATCTCTCCACCCGCTCCCTCGTGCCTCACCCGTGGGTAAGTGACGCCACTGCAAGGTCGTTTATTATGTGACCAATGTTGGGTCTCGCAGAAGTCACATGACAGAAGTCACGTGAAGAAGTGTGTCAGTGGCAGAGCATGCTGCTGTCACCATGACAACAGCATTCATACTTCACACACATTTACACCTCTGTGTGCAAAAAAATGTACATGAACTGCATTTTTGGAGAAATGTTGTAAATATTGTCTGTACGTATCCTACCTTACTGATGTCTGTTTATTATGGGATATCAGAATTGTAAATACTGTTATCTATTATCAGTTGCACTAAACACATCTACATTATTCTGCAGTCTATATGGGTTAAAAATCACTAAAGTAGAAGCTTGTTGATAGCTGAAGACATCATTAGAATGATAATAGAATAACATGCTCACTCTGTAGGCTGTTACAGAAGATTGAGCAAACCTAGCAATTATTAACAAAAACAATTCATGGCTTACACAGAGGGAGATAGATTTTTTTAAATGTATTTTTCCTTATAATATGATTTTAATAACAATAAGATATAATATCATTAAGCGTTATGTACTAATTAAGCTGAATTTTATTTCTTTGATAAAAATACAGTAAAAACAAAAATAATGTGAAATATGTGAAATGTGAAAATGTTTTTAATTTTAACATTGTAATTTATTCCTGTGATGCAAAGCTAAATTTCCAGCAGCCATTACTACAGTCTTCAGTGTTACATAATCTTTCAGAAATTATTCTGATAAGCTGATTTGTTGCTCAAGAAACGTTTCTGAAAATAGTTGTATTTAAAGCTGCAATCCGTAAGTTTTTCCTCTTTGTCGCCATCTCTGTTTGAAAACCTGAAATTGCAGCTTTTTGCGGAATTATCTAGCTTGCGTGGGTTGTACTCCGGCGCGGCTCCAGCGCGGATGAATCTAATGTTTTGAGGAGTTTGTGTAGCAGTCAGTTACCACACTGGTGTGGATATTTACTGTACTCCGCAATCACAGAGTCTAGCCTACATCTTGGAATATATGACCCAAATAAGAATTTTAACTGTATATTGTCATCTAAACGAGTAAGTAACAAGTCTGGCACTTTTGTTTTGACCAACTGAGGAAAAAAGCATTACAATAAATCGCGCTACCAATGGTGATTTAATCTAAATATTGGTTAGCTCATATCACATCAAACCGTGCAAATGATTATTATTGTTATACTTTATTCTCAAATTATTAATGTTAATGTTAACAACATCAACATTGCGTGACTATGTGCACTGAATTTTTTTTTTCATTCATTCCAATTAACAAATTTTTTAGGGCAAGTTATTTATTTTCATGGGCTCAAGAGTAAAAAAATGATGTGAATCATTACCCTAAATTTTTTAAATTAGATTAATGAAACATTTTTTTCAGTGTAGTATTAGCGTGTCGATTTCAATTTCTGTACAGTCTAATCTCTAATTGTCATACCATTCGAATTTCATATAAAGAAATTCTTTTAACCCAAAAAGCAAATTATACTCCCTTCGAACTGGTTGTCTTTAAAATACAAATCTTGTGTAATCCCAGGCTATCTGTAATCAGAAGCATATTTATAACTGGAATATAATTTAATTTCATTCACATGTGTTTCATAAACACATAATCCTTTCTGTCCGCCATCAAAATTATACATTTAATTATTCTAACTGCTGTGAGAAAAGGCTAACGATCTACCACCTGCAGCATCCTCACATGCGACAACTTCTTTATGTTTACAGAAGTGACGTAATGATACAGCGGCATGCTCGAATTTCCCGCGAAAACCTATCCGTACCACTCAAATTAGAAAACATTATTATAAGCTAACCGTTGTGAATCGGGCGATAGTTTTGAACACTGGCTGGTTATGTACATGCTTAAATATTGATTTCGGATCATTTTTAACCAAAAAAAAAGTTACGGACTGCAGCTTTAAAATATTTGTTGAAACCGAATACATTTTTATGGACTATTGATGAATGGAAAGTTCAATTAAAAAACATGTTTACCAAGTGAGTGATTTAGAAAAAAAGACTTTAGTGGCTGCATATCATATCATATATCATATCATCATAGCCATTCATGCTGAAGACACTGCAGTCACAGTGTAGGAAAGAGAACATGAGTGAGCCAAGGTCTCCAGCTAGTGGACACCTTAGGCATTTACTTAATTTTTTTAAATATATATATATATAACTTATTTTGATTGCAGAGCTTTTGGATTCAAATTATTATTTGATTTGATAGTACTCATTCAAATCAAATAATATTTTTTAGAATACAAATACATTTTTTCATTAAATGTGTTGTGTTCATAGGTAGGAACTGTAACTAATTCTCATTCACAATAGTGACACATATAAATATCTGTTTCTCATTAAGCCTCTAGAAAGGAGTTTCAAAGGGATGGAGAAATCACCCGACCCATTGTGTCGTCCCCGAAGAGGTTTGCAGTGGTCTCTCCCAAGCCTCAGTCCCCTGGTGAGTGTGTGATGTCTTTTTATTCTGCTCTGCTGCTGCCGCCCCTCCCACTGTCATTTTCCATCCCTCATTAACCGGCTACTAGTGGTTGTCATAGCAACACTGTGAAGACTAAAGACTTCCATTAAGAAACTGGCGAGTAATTCCCTCACTAATAATGGAAGCTAAATTGACACCCTACATAGGTCTTAAAATAAGTATAATTTAATTGAATCTGATATTTTGCTAATTGTTTGCTTCCTCAATAATTCAATTAAAGTGCACAGTAAATTTAAATACCTATATATAATGTTAGTTAAACACTTACAAATGATATATAAGCATATTTATAAAAAGTTTTTTCTAAAAGGTCTGATTGATGCCCACTTCTTCTGTTCAACAGTTTGGGTTCGTTAAGAAGTTTTTTATGTTTTTGAAAGAAGTCTCTCTTCTGCTCACCAAGCCTGCATTTACTTGATAAAAAAATACCAGTAAAACAGTAATATTTTTAAATATTATTACAATTTAAAAGAACGATTTTCTATTTTTAAAATACTTTAAATTGTAATTTATTCCTGGGATGCAAAGCCAATTTTTAGGAGCAGTTACTTCAGTGTCACATGATCCTTCAAAAAATCATTCTTAATATTTTGTGGAAACCATGAAACATTTTCCTCAGTATTCTTTAATGAAACTGAATAGAAAATTCAAAAGAACAGCATTTATTTCAAATAAAAATATTTTGTAACATGCATATTGGTAGTATGTATATATGTATGTACATTTTGAAATTAATATATAATTATAACAAAAAATGTAAAAAATAAAATAACATTGCTTTAAATTAGAAAAGTCTGCAAAATAAAGTATTTTCACTTGTGGGCTTCACTGTATTACCATACATATGTTACATATATTTATGGATTACGTTATCCTGACTCTATCCTCTCTAGTGTTGAGCTGACTCATCAGTGAGCATTATGTGTGTTCATGGAAGAAGCAAGTCAGCAGTTACTGCTGAATGTTTGACCTGATCATAGTTTTTATGATCACATTAATGTATGGTCCTTATACATTTAATTAAACAATATTTTACATTAATTGACTTAAATGACATGTATGACACCAAAAATGGAATGAATTGCAGTCACATTTCAAGCATACTTATAGTTTAAAGGAGTCATATGATGTTGCTAAAAAGAACATTCTTTTGTGTATTTGGTGTAATTTTTGTAATGAAATGTTTATGCGGTTTAAGGTTCAAAAAAACATTATTGCCCCGCTTTCTGAAAACACGTATAGTTTTTTTACAAGCTCAATCGGTCTGAAAAGCGAGGTGTGCTGTTATTGGCCAGCTATCCAATGCGTTGTGACTGGCCAAATACCTCAAGCGTGTGACGGAAAAGTTATGCCCCTTACCATATTGTGATGCCTTGTCTGGCTGGAGTGACGAGACAAAAACATGAAAACCCATTATAAACGATGCATTCTTTGCATCCAGTGGGGACATAATTACAAATTATAATGACTTATACAGTCTTTTTACAAGTTGCGTTGCATCGCACCACGTAAACAAAATCATGTCTGCATTTGTGATCAGAGAAAAAAAAGAAGAAAAAAACAAGCGCTACTCTACACTGCTCAAAACTAGCGTTTGAATCATCAGTGGCAAATTATTTAAATATAAAAAAAAACGTACTTACAGTCTGTGAGTCAGAACAGCCGGCATTGTAGTCTACTCTCCAGGATCAGGAAACAGTCCTCAATAAAATGTGCTGCACACATCGAATATTTGGATTGAACTGTTCTGGAACAGTGTTGTAAATACAACCTTACCACTGATTTCTAGTGGTGTCCTCTTTTGGAAGGCCAAACAAAGTAGTTCTTCGCGGCAATCTTGCCATTAATAACCGAGCGCACCACTGATGCTGGCGCGCGCGGTAAAGCAATTTCGTGAGAGGAAAACAGATTTACACGCGAGGAAACGGGAGCCCGCGAGCTCATTTCAAACCCTCGCGCGCGCGTAACGTCCTCTGCGCGCAATACAAGCCCCATCGCGTGCGCATGATCATTCCCCACATCCTCGCGCTCGATCTACCCTCACCTGCTCGCGCGAACACTTTTATTTTTGTCAGTCGTGGGGCGGAGCTTGCTGTTTTAATTGTAACCTCAAATGTCATTGGTTATTCCTCTTTTCCGGAAGTCAGTTTTGGACACCTGTTATAAGATGATTTATAATTCTCTGGACTTAAGACATGGCACCAGTGGACCAGATACATGTGAGTTATCGTTTCATTTGCTTGTTTTATTCATTTATTTTGTCTTTATTTAATGTAATTTAATGCATTGTTCATAGAGTAGATCTTTTTCAGATACTTTATTAATAGGAAGTCTTTGGTTTACTAATGATTGCAGTCTTCTGATGATAAGAGATACCAACATATGACACCCTTTTAAAGACTTAATGAGGCACGCACACACACACACACACACAGGGTATATACTTAAAGCTATAGTCATCTGCTATAAAAATCAGTCCATTCACGATGATGTATATTCTTATACGATGTATATTATTCTTTTTTCCTTTGTATTTGCAGGTTGTGTACTTGAATGCAGCAAATAACTAATTGCTTTTACTTTCCTGAACTGGGCGGTTATTTGCTGCATTCAAGTACACAACCTGCAAATACAAAGGAAAAAAAAATAATGCAACAAAAAGAACACAAATAAATACATTGGAACAGAATGTATTACAAGCTTCTTTTCCATAAACAGGAATCAATGTTCATATACATCATCGTGAATGGACTGATTTTGATAGCAGATGACTAGTAACACTGTAAATCAAATGCATACATGGTGAAAGCTGTGTTTTATAGGAACACAGACTAAACAAACCTTCAAATATTACGATGTATCTATTTACATTCCTATAGCTTTATATATAGCCTGTGTGTGTGTGTGTGCGTGCATCATTACAGTCTTTAAAAAGGGTTCATATGTGTATCTCTTATCATCAGAAGACTGCAATCACTAGTAAACCGAAGACTTCCTATTAATAAAGTAAATGAAAAAGATCTACTCTATGAACAATGCATTAAATTACATTAAATAAAGACCAAATAAATTAATAAAACAAGCAAATGAAACGATAACTCACATGTATCTGGTCCACTGGTGCCATGTCTTAAGTCCAGAGAATTATAAATCATCTTATAACAGGCGTCCAAAACTGACTTCCGGAAAAGAGGAATAACCAATGACATTTGAGGTTACAATTAAAACAGCAAGCTCCGCCCCACGACTGACAAAAATAAAAGTGTTTGCGCGAGCAGGTGAGGGAAGATCGAGCGCCAGGATGTGGGGAATGATCATACGCGCGCGAGGGCTTGTATTGCGCGCAGAGGACGTTACGGGCGCGCAAGGGTTTGAAATGAGCTCGCGGGGTCCCGTTTCCTCGCGTGTAAATCTGTTTTCCTCTCGCGGAATTGCTTTACCGCGCGCTCCAGCATCAGTGGTGCGCTCGGTTATTAATGGCATAGAATTGCCGCCATAAGTTTCGCTTTCACAACGAAACACAGCGTCACACACGGCGGGCTAGAGTGAGCGGTGGCGGGCTGGCTTGAGAACGGCATGGCCGGAGGGCTTGCGGCAACCACATGTGACGACCCCGGGCTGGACTCCGCTTCATCCACGGTTGAAAGCCGATCCGGCGATCCACAGCGAAGTTGCTGTATTTCCTCAGCGACCAGCACGGACCAGACGAAGGGATATGTCCTCTTTTCGAAGGCCAAACGAAGTAGTTTCGCTTTCACAACGAAACACACAGCGCCTTCACGACATGGCGGCGGCAACAACAATACTACAGCGAGAATAAAAGTTATGCATTCTTTCTTTGCGTGAACATTTGGGTGGCGTTATGCAGATCTTCCCACATCATGACGTAGATGCGTGTTAGAACGAGCCGTTTTAGGGGGGCGTGGCTGACTCTTAACTTTTATAAAGAATATCTCTTTAGATTTGAGACTTTAGTCTTTGCAACTTTGCAGATTTTCTTTATGCACCAAGAGCTTGTAACAAGAAAAAGGAAAGGAAAAATTGAAATCGCATCATATGACCCCTTTAAAAATAAACTGAGAGAATCTCACAAAGCCTGTCACAAACATGTTAAGGACATATTTAAAGCCAAATTAAAAAATAATAATAATAATTTTCTTAAAATAATCTCATTTCATATAACACGATTATTTCTTTTATGCACTTTTTTTTCATATTTCTTGTTCTTGCCTCAGTGCGTCAGAAGTCATGTGTGGCCCGTCTGGGAGGGCGTGCTGAAGGTGTGGATGCCGAGCGGGAGCGGTTGATGGTACAGAAACTGAAAGAGAGATGTAAGGACCAAATTTTTTTTTTTTCCCAAGGGGCTCGGCAGCTGATCACCCTGCAGGATGAGCTCAGGAAGTCCTCACGATGCCTGGATGTGTTCACCATATCCACACAACACTTCTGCCAGAAGGTAACACATTGTCAAAGCTGTAAATGCTAAAGAGCTGGTAACTTAATAGTTAAGACCCACAAGGGTTGCAGCCTGGATCAATCCTAGATAGGGATGACCCAGAATTCAAAGTTGAAGTTGTAAATGGCATGAAAAAAATAGCTAAATAATTGTTTTGAAACTAACTGTTCGAAAGAATGGATTTGTGGAAATGGGCCTCAGTCCCGGTTTCAAAAGATTACTTGTCATTTAAGCTCAAACATCTTATCTACAATTTGTAGAACACTAATTTGAAAGAAGGCCGTTTGGAGCAATGTAGTTTGATCAAGAACCCAGGGGTTAAAGGTTAACTCTTTAACCACAAACTCATTGTACTGACAACTCATCAATTTAATATTTACTTATATTCTGCATAGCTGTAAAGTTTTTGTCAGCATTTATTTAAAACCCCCCATAATGAGGAGCCTTGGTTGGTTAGATAATGTTAGAAAAACAAGATAGATAGACAGACAGACTGACTGACTGACTGATTGACTGATTGACTGATCGACTGATTGAATTTAGTTCCAGATTACCTGTTGATTGAATTTTCCATGGACCACTGGTTCTTCATTAAGTTGTTAGGATTGTAGCTCCCTGATTTACGAAATGTTGGACTCTTCAACTGATGATTCACAATGAGCTTTATTAAAGATCCGTCACCGTAGATTTGTAGTAATCTCCGATTAAATGCCATAAGACATCACGAATCACCGTAAGAGCTCTGTATAAAAACAAAAAACAAAACATAATATAAATAAACCTTGAAACAAACATACATCAAACACAACAACGATTTAACACGCCTAACATCATACAAACAAATAACCATTACTACATAAAAGAAATCCAAAACAGTACAGATAACAAAGTCAATATTTTACCTTAGTCTCCATCCAAACCAGGAGCTAAATCCTTGAAGTTCTCTTTAACCGTACACCTTTGAATGAATCAACCATGTGCGTCTTAGCTGCACTCCTTACTAGAACGCTTTTAAGCACACCGTAATATCCGCTTACATGGATGAATGTCAAAATAAAAGACTTCGTTACCACAAAACTTATAAACTAATAAAAACCCCAGAATCCAACAATTAAACATAATACACATTCAGAAAATGGACAACGTAATAAATCACTTAAAGAATATAAAAAAATTGGAAAACTAAATAGTATAAAAGGAAACACCCAAATCCTTAACACTCCCACCAAATTATAAGTGCAAATCTCACACCAGCATAAGCATGAATAATTTCCCTTTGTTCCCCTATTTTTTGGATTTTATATAACATTAAATCATATTACAAATTCAAAGACACATGCTCATTGACTTTGCAAAGCTTTGGAATTCATTTTTGAGCTTCTCAATAAGACTCCCAAATGAAAAACACTAATGTCCCTCCAATAATAAAACAAGTTTTTGCACTGGTCTTTCAATTATGGACGGTTTATTAATGCGCTTGCCCTTTGCATTAAGCTTCGAGTCGCCTAGAATAATCTTGGCTCTTCTTACAAGTCCATCGCCACTAAAAATAATTTCCTTTATCCTGCCAAGCTTCCAGTCGTTTCTAGGCATTTCCTCTTCTTTGACGATAACAAGATCATCAATTTGAAGATTTCTCTTAGACACGTTCCACTTCTGTCGGCCAGCTATGTTCGCAAGATACTCTTTGCGCCAGCGACACCAAAATTGTTCTGCTAAATACTGCACATGTCTCCATCTTTTCCGTGCAAACACATCCTCCCTAACGAAGTTTCCTGGAGGAGGCAAAGCAGTAGTTGATTTTAACGTAAGCAGGTGATTTGGAGTAATTGGTGCTAGACTCTGAGGATCAGTCAGACAATCAGCAGTAAGTGGCCTATTATTCACAATGGTCATTGCTTCATACAAAAAAGCTCGTAGAGAGGAATCATCTAACCTTCCTGGATGAAGTGCAAGAGTAGCATTTAATACAGATCTTATTGTTCTAATTTGACGTTCCCATACACCCCCAGCATGACTTGCATGTGGTGCATTCATGATGAAGTCGCACTGCTTCTCTGCTAGGAAGGTTGTCACTCTCTCCACATCCATTTCCTTAAGTGCATCCTTCAACTCATTTTTTGCTCCCATAAAGTTGCTTCCTTGATCGGACCTTATCTGTTGCACCGTGCCCCTTATTGCAATAAAACAACGCAGAGCATTGATAAAAGAATCTGCTGTCATATCAGTAAGCATCTCTATGTGCACAGCACGGGAACTGAAACAAGTAAATAGAAGACCATACCGTTTATGAACACTTCTGCCCTGCCTGATAAAAAAGGGGCCAAAGCAATCCATACCAGTATATGTAAACGGAGGTGACGGAGCCACTCTCTCTGGGGGAAGATCAGCCATTCTCTGTTCTTCAACAGGTCGTCTGTGCTTTCTGCAAACAATACAACTTCTAATATGAGATGTCACAATTCTGTTGATTCCTGGGATCCAAAAGCCATTAGATCTGATCTCATTTATAGTGAATCCTTTCCCTTGGTGTGCAACTTTGTTGTGAAAGTGAGCAACAATCAATCCAGTAATCTGATGATTCTTTGGAATTATTATAGGATGTTTCACAGAGTCTGGAAAGATTGAATGGCAGAGTCTACCTCCCACCCTGAGTACACAGTCCTTATCCATGAAAGGGTCAAGAGAGTACAATGCACTGCGAGACAAGACACTTCTACGACTTTTTATCTCTCTTAGCTCATCTTTATATGAACTACCTTGCAGGCATTTGATTATGTGGAGTTCTGCCTTTTGTCGTTCTAATACAGTGCTGAGATGATTCGATTTGACTTTGTTAGCTCTTCTCAAAAGACGAGCTACAGCTCTGATTGCCTTTGACCATGAAGAAAACTTTGAAATTCCATCTAGCAAACTCAGATTTTTTGTGCCCTCAGAATTCAAAGTACAAAATGTTTTTACCTCTGGATCTCCAAACAAAAGTTCAGGAACATGTTCTTTTGATACAGATATTTTGTCCCACAGGAACTTAGGGCCAGTAAACCAGTTTGAAACAAGCAGCTCTTTCACCGTTAAACCTCTGGATGCATGATCGGCAGGGTTTTCCTCTGTTGGAACATACTGCCATTGCTGGGGAGTTGTACTGAGGTGTATTCTTTGTACTCGATTTGCAACAAATGTGTGGAATCTGCGTGCCTCGTTACTTACATATCCCAATACTACTTTGGAGTCAGTCCAAAATGTTTCCTTGATGACAGTATAGTCCAATTCTTTCTTAAGCATACTACTCACTTTGGCAGAAACAACGGCAGCAGCTAACTCTAATCTGGGGATCGTCGTAACCTTAAGAGGTGCAACTCTTGATTTCGCCATCACCAGTGCACAGTGAATGTCTCCGTCCTTATTTTTAAGTCTCAAATATGAACACTGACCATATCCATGGACACTAGCGTCAGAAAAGTGATGCAATTCAACTTGAATAGCTCTTCTGAAACTAGATGGTGCATATGTTCGTGAGATATCTATTTTCTGCAGATCATTCAAGTCTTGTTTCCATTGCTCCCACCTTAGAACAAGTGCATCTGGCAGAGGATCGTCCCATCCACTGCCACGCTTACATACTTCCTGTAGTGTTCTCTTTCCATGCAACAGCACAGGTGCAATAAGTCCTAAAGGATCATAGACAGAAGCAACAGTAGACAATATGCCACGCCGAGTAGCAGGTTGATTTTTCAGCTGAACCTTAAACTTGAAACAGTCAGGTTCTCTTTCCCACTGCATGCCTAGAGTTCTTTCTAGGTGTAACTCATCAAAAGCAAGATCAAAATTTTTCACATCAGAAATCTTTTCTGAAGTAGGAATGCTATCCAGCACTATTCTGCTATTTGACACGAATTTGTGGAGCCGTAGGCCACTTATAGCACAGAGTTTCCGTGCCTCTTCTGCAACTTTAATGGCTTCTTCTGCATTCTCCACACTGATTACTCCATCATCTACATAGAAATTTTTAATCACAAAGTGTGATCCCAAGGGATACAATTCGCTGTTTTCAGTTGCAAGATGCTTCAAGCCATAATTTGCACAGCCTGAGGATGAGGTTGCACCAAAGAGATGAACTTTCATACGAAATTCACTTGCAGGTTGGTTCAAATTTCCATCCTTCCACCAAAGGAAGCGCAAAAAGTCTCTGTCAGACTCATCTACATGAAACTGATGATACATCTTCTCTATATCACACATAAGCGCAATGGGATGTTGACGAAAACGAATTAAGATACCATACAGACTATTTATTAGATCAGGTCCTTGAAGTAAATGATCATTCAAGGAGTGACCCTCATACCTTGCAGAACAGTCGAAAACGACACGCAGCTTGTCAACCTTTCTTGGATGAAAAACACCATGATGAGGCAAGTACCATGTTTCTCCTTCCTTGCTACTGTTGTGTACTTCCTCGGCATCCCCTCTCTGAAGGATTTCACTCATGAAATCACTGTAACGTTCCTTATACAATTCATCCTTCGCCAATTTTCTTTTGAGATGACTGAGTCGAACCATAGCACACTGTTTGTTATTTGGTAACTTTGGTCTTACTTTAAAGGGAAGTGGCATTTGATAATGGCCATGAACATTCTTCTGTATACCTTCCTTTAACTTCTCAAGAAAGAGAATGTCATCCTGGGACACCTTTGTGCTCTCTTCATCAGTGTCTTTAAACTCGCTTTCAAGGACACGAATTACATCACATGGTGTGATAGAAGGGAACTCCTTAACCGTAATGCGATGACACAATCTACTAACTGCAGACATATTGGAATGTGGTGAAGAACAACCTACTATACTCCATCCTAAATCTGTCCGAATGGCGTAGGGTTCCTCATTTCCTCCGACTATTACTTCTCGGGGAGCCATTGACCTTGAACAATTGTATCCTATTAAAAGAGCAACATCACAGTCCTGCAATGGAGGTATCTTGCCCACAAGGGCTGTAAGATGATTCCAGTTTTTAGCGACTTCACGGGTAGGAATGTGGCTACGATTAACAGGTATGCAATCTTTGGTGTAGGTAGGTGGCAAATCAATATAGTTACCGGACTTGTATGCTCTAACTTGAAGTCCTGACACTCTTTCACTCTGTAGGACAGTATCCTTTCCAAGCATGGTGGTGAGCTTCAGCTGCACTGGAAACGTTGTGGTCTGTAAAGCATCACACACTCCTTTATCAATGAATGTGGTATCACTCTGTGAATCCAAAAGTGCGTACACCAATCTCTCGTTGCCTGGATTCCACTTTGTGGACACCCAGACAGGTACAATCATTGAAGTATACGTATTTCGCTCTTCTCCAGTTACACTCAAGGCCGTTGCATTTGTTGCATCATTAGGATCACTATGAGACAGAGCTATAGACGGTAAAATCTTAATCATTTTCACAAAGTTCTCATCATGCAAACTAGTTGGATGTCTTCTCTTACAAACGTTGCAAGTGGGACGACAGCAACATTCCTTTGCGTTATGGCCAGGCTTTAAACATCCATAGCAAAGCCTCCTTTCCTGGACATATTTCCGTCGCTCCTCCAATGGTTTGCTGAGAAAACTAAAACAGCGGTCAAGTTGGTGGTTATCTTCCTGACAAAGCACACACAGAATTTTGTTCACAGATTTAATCACTTTTCGACTCTCTGTTTTTGATTGAGTATTGAAAACTCTAACTCGGTTTCTCTTGGTCTCTTTCAGATTTGCCTTCTCAGTGACAGGTTCTACAGCACGAAGAATGTGAAAGGAAGTAACAGGATTACAAGCAATCTCTGATTCGGTGGACACAAACACAGCAAATTCTTTAAAAGTGGGATACTCCTGATTTTTAGAAAGAGATTGCGTGACTTGACGGTTCCATCTGCTGATTGCCCAATCAGGTAGTTTCAACACAAGTTTCTGATTTTCTTGGTAATCATTTAAAATTTGGAGACCTTTGACATGTGGCATGGCACCCTGGCATGCATTTAAAAAGTCAGAGAAAGCCTGAAGACCAATGGCATCCTTTGAGTAAATCTTGGGGCAGCTTGCCAGCTTTTCTTTAAACGCCTTTTGTATCATGAACGGTTGACCATAACGACTGTTCAGTTTGCACCATGCATCTTGATAGGCTTCTTCATCTGTTCTGAAGAAAGTTCCTTCTAAAGCTTTTCTAGCAGGACCACTCACATATTTCTTGAGATAAAACATCTTATCAGCAGAAGAGATGGTTTTCTTGTCAATAAGTGCCACAAAGGATTGTTTAAACTCAATAAAATTAATGGGGTCACCAGTAAAAACAGGAGGTTCTGGCACCGGCAACTTGCTCATAGACATGCCATCTTGAAACGCTTGAATAAGAAGAGGTATATCAGTCGCTGATGCTTCAACTGTTGCCTTTTTGGTGTCGTAATGTACCTTTTGAAACATTTCTTGCTTTTTCATACTTGCTAGAAGTAAATCTGAATCTGATCCATCTGAACTGCTACAATCTTTGGACAATTTAGTCTTTTCTTTCTCAGTTTCTTGATTGTAGATTTCAAGTTTAGCTTGAGCTGCTTTCAGATCTCTTTGCGCTTGAATTTGCTCTAACTCCTTTATCTCAACATCAAGAGCTCTTTTATGTTGTTCTTCTAGCCGTTTTATTTTTTCTCTTTGCTTTGATTCTTCTAGTAAAACATTATATGCAGCTTGCTTGGCTGCTACTTCTGCTGCAGCATCTACACGTTTGACTTCTAAACTTGATATGACAGAGCGGTGGCTGGAGTTACTAGTTTTCTGACTGAATTGTGATACCGTTGAACCAAAGATTGAGCGGGCATACTGATGGTCTAATAAGGTACGAAGTCGCCTTTTCTCCCTTTTACCATCAAAGTCTCCATCTACACCCGTTATTCTTTCATTAACAATTTTAATAATGTCAGCTGTAACTGCTTCACACGCGTCCATTTTTCTCCTCATTTCAATAGTAGGTGATACATGCTGCCTAAATTCATCATAAGCACACGAAACCTTATGTTTAGCTGTCTCCAAAGTTTCGCCCAAAATAGCTAATTGAGTTTCTAATGCATCTGATTTAAGATGCTCACGTGCGCTACGGGCTTCTATTTTCCATTGATTATATAGAGACACAATCCTTTTCTCCTTTTTTTGTGACTCTTCTTGCTGATAGGCTAACATTTTTTCAGTAGGAACATGCTTACGTTTTGAATAGCGTTCACTCTCACTTTGAGTTTCTGCGACATGGCTATTAATTTGCCTATCTGCCTCCTTTGCACTTGCATCTGATTTCGACATTTTCTCTTATATTTGCAGATCACCAAAATTAGAAACACTTCACATTTAACATTCAAGTTAATTAACGTACATTCAGCAAATTCACTTTAACCACATGTGCCAAGACATTAACTCTTAAATGTGAAACTAATATAGAAATACACTTTAAGCCATTACCAAGCGAACTACACACGCAGCAATGTCCATTAGCCTTTAAATCAGGCACAACAAGTGAAAACAGATTTGTCACTTTAGAAGCAATTATTTTTTGTCTTTGGTACTCACTGCCATCCACCAAACACTTTGGAACAGTTATCTTCTCTCGACTAGTTCATTAAATCGGTCCATTCGTTGAAACTTTGCTTTAATCTTGATCCGTTAAGTAGACAAATCACACTGCTCCCAACGAGCGCGCCAACATTAAAGTTCTTTCACCATCCATGACGTTCACCGAGCAGCACAAGGGATCGACGATGGTAAGCTCTTACTGTAGCTCCCTGATTTACGAAATGTTGGACTCTTCAACTGATGATTCACAATGAGCTTTATTAAAGATCTGTCCCCGTAGATTTGTAGTAATCTCCGTTTAAAAGGCCATAAGACCCAAGAATCACCGTAAGAGCTTTGGTATTACAAAAAAAAAAAAAAACATAATATAAATAAACCTTGAAACCAACATACATCAAACACAACAACGATTTAACACGCCTAACATCATACAAACAAATAACCATTACTACATAAAAGAGATCCAAAACAGTACAGATAACAAAGTCAATATTTTACCTTAGTCTCCATCCAAACCAGAAGCTAAATCCTTGAAGTTCTTTTTAACCGTAAACCCTTGAATGAATCGACCATGTGCATCTTAGCTGCGCTCCTTACTAGAATGCTTTTAAGCACACCGTAATATCCGCTTACATGGATGAATGTCAAAATAAAAGACTTCGTTACCACAAAACTTATAAACTAATAAAAACCCCAGAATCCAACAATTAAACATAATACACATTCAAAAATGGACAACGTAATAAATCACTTAAAGAATATAAAAAAATTGGAAAACTAAATAGTATAAAAGGAAACACCCAAATCCTTAACAAGGATCACTATCGAGTCCAACTCCCTTTAATTTATGCATTTGTTTTACTCCCGTTTGTGCAGTTTCCCTTACTAAAGACTTTGGCTTGCTTAGTTGCGGACGCTTGACTGACTGATTGCACAGACACTATTGGAAGAGAGCTGAACTGTATGATGACATCACTGAATCATCAATGAACTGACTTTAGCTGGAAAAATGACTCTTTGTTATTGCCTTCTTGCATTATTGACAAACTATTTTCCTGTTTGACACTGTAAAGCTGCTTTGACATAATCAGTATTGTATAAAGTGCTATACAACTAAAGGTGACTTGACTTGAGAATGTTTTACCACTCAGTCTGGCTGAGGGGACCTGTCCCAGCAGGAAAGTAACATCAATGCATTGCCTGTATTTAAAAAAAAAAAAAAACAAATTTAATCCTGTTGCTATGCAGTCACTAGGGTGCTGTGGGTGGTTGCTAGGGCGTTACTACATCATTGCTAAGGTCTTATGAGTGTTTGTTTGCATGTTGCGAAGAGGTTGCTAGAAAAACTCAAACAACCTTAGCAACTACAAAATGGACTAGTAACCATCTAGAGCACCCTTACGACTGCAAAACGCAAATATTCAGTCACAAGATATTTGCAAAAACATAAAAGGAACCATCCAGAACTCCCTAGTGACTGCGTAGCAACATGGTAATACCCACTCAAAATGCTTCAACAATCAAAAAAAGTTGAAACATCCAAGCTACTCGCAACACCCTAGCTACTGAATAGAAACATCCAAAGAGTGGTGGTTAGCATGTTGCTATGTAGTCACTAAGGTGTTTTCGGTGGTAAAAAAAAAAACAAAGGCCTCTAGCCTGGCTAAGGTTGTTGTGACTGTTTTTATTTTGTGTGCTTTGCTGTGTGGTTGCTAGGGCTTTCTGAATGGTTGTTATGGTATTATGTTGTTGCTAAAGGCTGGAATACACTACACACCTTTTTAAATCTGAACCATTTTTAAACACCGGGCATCATACACTTGACCACACGTACCGACGTTGCAATATCGCAGAGTGAAAACTGGCCATCATACACTGAATAACTGAGGATCACACACTACCAGACTTAAGTTGTTCCGATCACAACAAACTCAAGCAGAAGCGTGTGCATTGTTGCTAGGAGACGCATGACAAATGAAAACAATGTGTTCTAAAATTGGCTCAAAATATCAAACATGTTTGATATCCTCCGACTAGATGGAATCATATTCTGAAGCTAAAAAAAAAACTGGTTTGTGACCAAATACACTACGCCATTTTCTATGAAACCTGTCAACTGAAATCTGCAGACTGACTCCGACTCGGCAACTAGCGTCAACTTCTCCAGACTGTAAATGGGGGGAAATCGGGCCAAAAGTCATGTAGTGTATTCCAGGCTTAAGCCGTCATGAGTGATTGTTTGCATGTTACTATGTAATTACTATGACGTTCTGGATGCTTGCTTGGGCTTTATGTAGTTGCTAATAGGGCTGCACGATAAATCGCATGCGATATTTAACGCGCATCTTATCAGTAAAGCCATTCTGTAATCAGCGGTAAACCTCCATCACATGTGTGCTTTCACATGGAGCAGCATTAACTAAACAGAGCCGTTGTTCACTGACAAGCTACACAAAATCTGATCGTGGTTTTGCGCAGCTTGTCAGTGAACAACGGCTCTGTGTAGTTAATGCTGCTCCATGTGAGAGCCCGCAATTGATGGAGATTTTTCCGATTATTAAAGAACCGGCTTTACTGACAATAAGTTAAATATCGCATTCTATTTTATCGTGCAGCCCTAGTTGCTAAGGTGTTGTAAGTGGTTGTTGACCAGTTTTCCAGACCGCTATGGTGTTTTTATGACCTTTTTGGATCTTGACAACCACCGGTCACTGTCTGCTATTGATAAATTGTCATGCTAATAATAACGCTACCTTCACATGCTATTGAAATTATCGTAAATACGAGTTTCCAAGTTGGAAATTTGACATGAACGACCTCTCAAGTCATATTTACAACTGGGAAACTCTTTTTGATACCCGAGTTTCCGAGTTGGGAGGGCCATAAACTTGAAACATGGTGGAGGGGAAAGATATAGTTGTAGTTCTGATAAGTTTTATTCATTTTTCCCACACCATCTACATTGCTTTCTCCTGCCATTACAGTCATGTATATTTAAGTAAATAAATAACAATTTGATGCATATTGTATGTAACGCAGTGAAAAATTGCGTATATTTGACTGTAATATCAGAATCGTCAGTAAGCTTAATTGTGCAGTAAATGTTTATATGGTTACCAATGAATGGGATGAAGAATGAACTCATGAATGGGCCGTCCTCCATGATTCCTGTTCTTTTCGACAACAAAGCACTTGAACGCGACTAACTCATAATTACAACTTCAGAACTGGGAAGTAGGAAATTTCTGATAGCACGTGAATTGCAACATAAGATATTCTGAATGGTTTCCAGGGCATTGCTATAATGTTAGTAAGGTGTTGTGGGTGGTTGTTTGAGTGTTTCTATGTAGTCACTAGGTCAGGGGTTCTCAACTCTGGTCCATGAGACACATTTTCCTGCAGTTTAGCTCCAACCTTGATCAAACTCACCTGCCTAACTTTCTAGTAAACCTCAAGACATTGAGTAGCTTGTTCAGGTGTGTTTGATTAGGGTTGGAGCTGAACTCTGCAGGAAAATGGATCTCGTGAGCCAGAATTGAGAGCCTCTGCACAAGGTTATTCTGGGTGATTGCTTGGGTTTTTCTACTGTGTGGACGGTAAATTGTTCAGAGTGATTATTGCATGCTGCTATACTATTAGGCTGTTCTGTATGGTTGCTAAAATATCACAGTCTCGTTGCTAAGATATACGAGTTTGCGTGTTGTTATGCGATTGGATGGTTGCTGTCATGTTAAGGTGTTGAAAGTTTTGGTTTGGTTTGCTTTTTTTTTGGTCCGTTGCATCGTAAAGCACTTAAATTACTGAATTTTATTTATTTATTTTGATTTATGGTATGTAAGTGCAAATGTCAAGATTATCATCAAGTCAAGTGTTGCCACTGTACTATAGAACAAATTATTTATCATATTTCATCTGGAATGTTTTCTTTCATCTTATTGGATGCTTATGAAAATGTATGTTTGTTCCCAGTAGACTTTAGTATCAGACAATGCACACATGTTATTTTATTCTTTATTGATCCCATCCTCCTGTTCCTCTATCTCTCCATCCTCTCACCCCTCCTCCTCCCAACATCCTTGAGTGTGTGTGTTTGTGAGAGTGAGAGGGCGAGAAGCTTGGGGGTTGTCTGAAGAACATGTGTAGAATCGCAGACTCACGGTACTCGTTGTTGCAGTAGTCAGGCTGCTAATCACAGGATGAGGTAAGGCTGGTTGTTGGGTGATTTGTCTTTTTCTCTCACATTCTCCCTCACTCTGCCTGTCTGTCTTTCCTCCACTCCCTCTCTTTCACTTCATTTCTCTCTATCTCATTTGGTGTGCATATGGTATTTCCCCCGACAGGTTTTTATGAAGCTACATTCTGCCCTAGCATGAGCCAGAGTTGCTGTAATCTCTCTCTGTGTCTCCTTCCTTCACGCTGTTTGGATACTAGGGTAAAACAATAGCAGGAATAGTGTGTGTGATGCTGCTTTCTTGCTCTGTGACTTTGATAAAATAGAATCAGCTATGCTTTTTTTTTGCACAAAATATTTTTCATTCTACAGTCATTTTATATAGACTGTGTGTGTGTGTGGTGTGTGGGTGTGTGTGCACGCTGTCAGTGAAGACAAACATGTGCTCGTTTAGTGAGGGAAACACCCCACTCTGACTGCTGACACTTGATATGGGAGGTCTGATATCCCTGTTGAAAAAAACCGCATATGCTGGTCCTTTGCTGGTTTATGCTGGTCCTTTTGCTGGAACCAGCAAAAGGACCAGCATAAACCAGCAAAGGACCAGTTTAAACCATCATCCCAGCGTCAAAACATACCTAACCAGTGAATGCTGTTTTTTTTTTTTCAACGGGGATCATAATTCTGATTGTTATTGCACTTTTGGTTTATTTACCTATTAAATAAAACCTATTATTGTATTTGATATTAGACAGCGGTAATAACATTGCAATTTGGATATTAACATTTTCTGAAGAAAGTATCGTTGTTGCCCTTGCAAAACTTGGAGTGGCTGGATGCTATGTGGTTTCTAAGGTGTTGTTGTTTGCAGGTTACTTTGTGGTAGTGTTGGGGGTGGTTGCTAGGTGGTTTCTAAGGTGTTATGAGTGGTTATTTATGTTGTTGTTCAGTTGATGTGAAGTTCTGTGTACTAGTTGCTTGGGTGTTGCTATGGGGTTGATACGGTATTGTGAGTGGATTGTTTGCAGGTTACTGTGTGGTCACTAGCCTGTTTAGGGTAGTTGCCGGGATGTTTCCATATGGTTCCTAATGTGTGTTTGTTTGTATATTGCCTTGTGGGTGCAAGGGAGTTCTGTATGGTTGCTAGGACTGGGTTGGTAAGGTGGTTGCTTAGGTGTTGAGTGTTTGTTTTCAGGTTACTATGTGGTTTATAAAGTTTTATGGGTGGTTGCTAGGGTGTTGCTATGTGGTTTTAAGGTGTTGTGAGTGGTTGTCTGTTTGTGCTAGGATGTTCTGGGTAGTTGTCACAGTGTTGCTACATGGTTGCTAGGATGTTCTGGGTAGTTGTCACAGTGTTGCTACATGGTTGCTAGGATGTTCTGGGTAGTTGCCACAGTGTTTTTTTTGTTTTGTTTTTTTTACATGTTGCTGTTTGGTTACTAGGCTGTTTAGGGTGGTTTCTAGGATGTTTCGTCGTTGTTGTTGTTAAAGTGTTGTGACTTATGAGTGCTTGTCTGCATGTTGCTATGGTTGCCAGGACATTACTAAGGTGTTGTGAGGTTGTTTGCATGCTGCTATGCAGTCACTGAGTGTTCTGAGAGATTTCTAGGGGATTGCTGTGTGATTGTTAGCATGTTGCTAAAACACTAGGGTGTTTTGAGTGGTTGCTAGAGAGTGCTAAACTGTTCTTAGTGGTATTTAACATGTTGCTATGCAGTCTCTAGGGTGGTTGCTATACCTACTGGACCAAGGCAAAAATATTCGTTTATTTAGTGTAAATATATTAGTACAGAATATCATAGAAATATAGAGTTAACTTCTCAACAAGCCATACGATGTGAAGTATGGTAATGTCTGTAGGCCTACTGACAGTGTTACAGAACAAAATGTTATACTTGGGGTTATTGGTTTATTTAAATCCCTAATCCTCAAGATGAGCAGTAGTAATGGCAATGCTTAGTAGACAACACTAATAAGAAAGTCCATGTATATTTTTAAAGCACGTTCAGTGTTGTAGGTGTGTTGGGGTGTAACAGGTGTTATGCCCTGCAGAATTATCTTTTGTTTTATAGGTGGGGACTGAGTCATTGAGACTGCCTTGTTCTCACTATTATAGACCTTTCACAGCAGGAATTGAAAGTAGGTGAGGTAACGCGGTGAAGAACAAGGCAGTCAGATTTGTATTCACGGAAAGACTCTCAGTCTCCAGGGATCTGCATGACCTGTTATATACTTGAGGAAAATCTGATTGGGTGAGATCTGGAGAAGGGACACTATGATTACAGGTCAGGACATTTGTGGGGTCATAGGGTCTTGACCCTGCTGTTGGCTTACATATGAGAGGGTTATAAAATATAAAGCTAGGCTAGCAGCATCTATTTAAGCCATGATAAAATATACATGGTGTGTCTTGTCTTTGTCTTTTGTTTTTTGTTAACTTCTATTCAATTTTATTTTTTTTTTAAATTGTAAAAAGCAGACATTACTGTACAATAGTCGTACAGTACGTACAATGGTGTTAGCCATTCCATTTAATGCAGAAATTACATACTTCACCTTTAATTTATTTTTTATATTTTTGTATTTGTACATCAACCTTTTATCAACTCCAATGGCCTAATATACAGAGTTTTGGAAAAAATTCCATGCTACCTTTTTGGACATGTACCATGGTAGGGGCGTGGTATTCCTGGAAGTACCTTGTGAATACAGTGGTACATGGATTTCAGTACCATAGAACTAGTATGGTACTTTTTCACAGTGGCATTCACTGTCTGTATAGGAGTTTTAAAACAGCAGATGGTGCTGTGGGATCTCAGCTGGCATTTGGAAAGGAATAAGTGTAGGATTCAGGACTGCTATGTCAAAATGCTGACTCATGCTGTATCATTTGCTGACATTGATTCAAGTATGGATCATAAGCATTTCATTGTGTTGTGGCATCATTAAACATGCCAGGTAGAGATGTGGTTGTTTGTCACTGTGGAGTAAATTTGTTACTTGCAGATATAGCTAGCAATACTCCCAATAAGTGCAGATTAAGGTCTGTGCCATGGTTTATTTTAAGGCTTGGGGAACAAATGGTTTTGTATTTAATTATGTTTGCTGCAGGTATACTGCAGGGGGCTTTCAGTCCATATAAGCTTTGAATGGGAACGTAATGCCCAAGCCATTTGAGGGAACGAGTTTGGGGACTGGCAAAATATTAACAATACTATAAATTCCCTTGTAACATATCTGTACAGTAACTCTGTAAATTACCAAACAAATGTTGTGCTAATCTTTGCCAGATACACAGGAATTCGGTTGAGTGGCTCCACAACAGCTTTGGTGCCTGATTTCATGCACAATAACTGCAAATTGCCCATCCAGTCAGAAAAATGTTTACTGAAAATCACTTTGTATGTTATTCCATTTGTTTTCCCCATACTTGTCAAATCTTGCATTTGGGATGTGTATCATATGTGAATATAAGTCTCTTGGGAAGGCACTACTACCTAAAGGCTACAGTATTTTGTATTTGAAATGCTTAAAATACTTAAGTAGGTCATTTTATTCTCAGATAATAGTAACTTTATTCACCTGTGTTATCAACTATAGCCTATCACAGTTTTTGGCTAGATGCAAGTGAATCATATGACATCCTGTTGGATCCGTAGATGGAGTCTTAATTCGCCCATGGTTGGATCCAACTGGTAAAAACAATGAAAGAAGCTGATTTGGTGCTCAGTGCAAACTGGTTAAGTATGTACTGATATATATACTATCAGATATTGCTCACTGAATGTTTTAAGACAGAAGAAAAGAGCAATTTGTAAAAAGCTGTGCTGCTCTTGAACTTCTGAATTTGCTTGCTAGCTTAAGTTAGCGACTTATTTCTATGGACAAAATGACATTTTTAAAGGTGCTTTATGAAATCATTTTCAAATATTAATTGCTTTTTATTGCCAATGTGTGAACAGCATGTAAACAAACTTAAAAAATGAGATGAAGCTTGTTGACTGTTTTTTATGTGAAGGAATCGCGAGGGTTGCGCAGGAAACGTTATTGTAATGATCTCATCGTGACAAGATTCGTGGAAGGAGTTCACCCAACTGTTTTGGTTGGCCATCACTCGCTCGCATGAGTACTGGAGTTGTGGCCGTGGCACAAGCTAGAAGTTGCTGGTGCAGCATTAATGGCACTGGTTGCCGTAATAAAAAGTTTCTCACTTCTACGATATTTGGATTTAACAGCTAAAATATCAGCGTTTTTAGAAGCTAATCTTCATTGTTGACTGTGAAATCACTTGAGCCATCCTCTTGAATAGGACTAGGCAGTATGACAATATGTATTGTTCACAGGACTGCTTAATTTTTGACACGTTGACGCGATAAAGAAACCTGAATGAAAAAAATAAAGGGTAGATATGCTTGATGGCATTCACATAAACAGTCGGTTGTGTCTTAAGTAAACATTAGAAATAGAAGAATTATGTATCGATATATTGGATCCATGTATGCATCTTAAAGTGACCGTAGCCTAACATACCTGCTGCTGGCTATATCCTTAATTGTAATCTGACAATAAGACAGAGAAAATAACTCCCTGCTCTTGACTGAATTGCTTATTTTTACTAATAAAGATCAAATAAATAAAAAAATAACTATATTGTCATATACATCGTTATATGAAAAAATATTTGGTCATACAGCCCACCTCTTGAGGATAAAGATAGCATTTTTCTGTCTGTAGAAGATCAGTTTTGTGTCTTAAATTAAAAGTTGTACAATATGAAGAATTAATTTGCTGAAGTAAATGGACTCCATCCTGGCTAATGCGCAATAATATTTTAGTGTCTAGTGTTAGGGTTAAAGAAAATGTTGTTTATAAGTTGTTCAAGGAGAGGAAAGTGCTTCTTTTTCTCTTATGTGTGCATCTAACTCCACTATTACTAAAAGTGTTTTTGTTTCTTACTCTACTGTAATTTCATTGTCTCTTGTAAATATTGTAGGTATTAAAAAAATGATCAATTACTTGTATTTTAATTAGATGCATTTCTCACACCTGTATTTCTATTAAATACATTTGATGAGCAAGTATTTGTAATTTGTAACAAAATACTTTTTTTGATGTTTTGCGCCCATATCTGTTCCTAGCAACAGTCCTGTTCTGTTTTTAAATTGACACCTGCCACGGTGTTTCTTTGTCATCTCTGATAAATTAAATAATTAGATGGCAAAGTCATATAGAACGATATCCTATTTAAAGTGGTATTTTGTCCGTTTTATTTTGTAAAAATTGAGCAGCGTTTTGTTGTTAATAAATTATCCATAAACCGGCATGCAGAGTTTTGCAGATTTCGTCAGATTCATTCATTCATGTTGATTTATTGCCAAGTAGCTCATTATTACTAAATGACTAATTTGACAATGCTTTGTGCACATTTTACCATTTTTAAATCCATTCCTCTGCATAATTGTCCCTTACACCACATGTGAGCCTGCAGATTCTGTGTGTGTTTTGCAGAGCGAGAGTGTTGCTGTGAAGGAGAGGGAGTTGTCCCTGCTGTTAGCCAGGATCAGGGATGAAGTGGGTAAGTCTGCTCTGGCTCGGAGGTAAAAAAAAAAACCATCAGTCATCTCATCTCAAATGTTAGGATGTCAACCATAAAATAAAAAAGAGACTATATAGACCTTCTCTGATTACACATTTGTAAACTGCATTTTTCTCTTTCCATTCCCCTGGATTAAATTTGGCATGTGACTCTTACACCATTTGTGCTACAGACGTAATGCAACACTTTTTACCTAAAATACATAGTCATATTCTACAAATGGTTCACTATGTCCCATGATTTTCAAATATGCATCAAATATCTCATGTAAAAATCATAATTTTGATTGTTTAATTGATTACAGTAAAAAAAATACTGTGTATATTTCAGTAGTTTTAATTACCAAAAACATTGTATTTATCTGTTTTGCAGCAGCATGATATACCTTTTCTATTTTCTGTGCTATTCCTTAAAATTGTGACACCCAAGAAACATGATTTGGACTTTCTGCAGCATGCCAGTGAACAACTGAATAGTCTCTTTCCATGTTCTCAGTTTTACAGATATTAATGTGTTGACTTCATTTGTCAAGCTCAACCATCAATCCTCTTAAGTTATTGCAAGAATGATAAAAAAATTTTTTTTTTACTTTAATAGGAAATTTTTGTTTATCAAACCAGCATTTGGTGTCATAATTGCCAGCCTAAGTGACAGCTTTATATATGCTGAATCGGCAACAATGTTACTTTCAACCTTTGTACCTATTGTGGTGGGGGTTTTTTTTGTTTGTTTTGGTTTTTTTGAATTATGACATTTTGATTTATTTATTTTTTGCTATAAAATGAAAAAAATCATTTGTTTTTAATTTTAAGATTAAAATTTTAGACATTCAGATTTACAAACCCCGTATTTAATGAATAGAAAATAAAACGGCTCATTTATTTAATTTGTTCACCAGAATAAGTACCAAGGTTGCAAATTTATCTGCAACACAATTTTTTGAAGGTTAAACTTGTCCTTTCACTGACTATAACAAATTATTTGTCTCTAGTGGTCAGTGTTCAGCGGTGGGAGCGTCTGCAGGGTGAGAAGGCCCAACTGGAGCAGAGTTTTGAGCGGGAGCTGAAAGGACTACAAGAGGAGCAACAGCAGGAGCTCAAGGCCCTGCAGGAGAGACTGGTAGAGGAGCGCACCTCCGAGATACAGCGACTCCGGCAACAGCAGAACAGCCACCTAGTGCAGCTGCGTTCCCAGCACCAGGAACAGGTGAGATGAGGAAGTAACAGGGTGTAGAGGCCAAGATTATCATTGACACACCTTGAAGAGTCATTTATTTTAGCACTGTACACAAAGGACTTCAAGGTATGAAGGCCAGAAGGTGGTTACATGTCTCTGTAGTCTGATGATGCACTAATCATCTTCCCTTAAGCCCAAAATATACTTCAGTTTTGACACAAATGCTTCGAGTATGTGTACAGCCAACAGTGGTGGATAGTAACGGAGTAGCTTTACTTCGTTAAGTAAATTTTTCAAGTATCTGTAATTTACTGGAGTAGTTTTATTTTGAGTAAATTTTACTTTTACTTCACTACATTCCAAAACATAAGATCATACTTTTTACTTCACTACATTTCATAAAACAAATCGTTACTCCTTATACTATACAAGTGCTCCGAGATGCAGAAGCGGTGTCTGATTCATGAACGAACTGATTCTTTTCAGTGAACCTTTTAAATCGGTTTGCAAATCGCACCAAACGATTCATTGACGAATTGGAATGAACCGATTGCAGCTGTTCTCGTGTCGACAACTCACTGATTCAAATTAACTGTTTAGTGTGAGTCTCCAGTGAACTGAATTCACAATTAAGAACCGGGAGATCTTGTGAGCGCGAGCGCTTCTGATGCTGTTAAAAGTAAGTTACTAATGTCGAATTTTAGGATTAATTATTGTAACTGAAAATCATATTTAGGTCAAAACTGTCAGTTGTTTGAACTAAATCTGCTGTAAAGGGTGATCTATTTAAGCCCACTGAAATGCTTAAATGCAGACACATCAACATCAGTGTCTCTATTTTAGGTGTAAAAAAAAAAAAAAAAAAATGAAACATTAAAATAACACAGATTAAAATAACTCATGCACATTCATATTTCCCGCTGCCATAACGTTAACAGTTTTATAAAAAAATGCTACGCATTTAGTCCTATGTGACACATGTTTTTATATTGTTTATCAACAGTATAAATTTTATATTGTTTGGATTAACTAGCCGAGTAGACAGATATGAATGTTTATTCATAACCATACTGAAAATAAGTAAATAGTGTTAGCTGATGCTAACTGTCAAGCTAACAAGCTTGCTGGTGCTAAGTTGAGGTAATTTTTAGATATAAAGTCCAAATATTATTACATCGGGGTGGGGGGGAAGAAAGGATGTGATGTTCAGAACATGGTAACTACAGTGATTATTAAAGTGGGAAGTGATGCCCTCTGGGGGAATTTGGCCAGGGGTGTTTTTACACCACAGACAAGGTTTGAGAAGAAAAAAAAAAAATCATTATGAATATAAGAATAGTTTCAGTAATGTATCAAACTGTCAGGCCTTATTATAAATGTTCAGAGCCCGTGGTTGTGAAAAAGCGTTGGCCCGCTTAAATGATTCTTTTTTTTTTTTTTTTTTTTTTTTTTTTGCATGTCACACTTTAATGTTTCAGATCATAAAAAAAATTTAAATATTAGTCAAAGTTAACACAAGTAAACACAACATGCAGTTATTAAATGAAGGTTTTTATTAAGGGAAAACAAAATCCAAAAACTACATGGCCCTGTGTGAAGAAGTGTTCACCCCCTGTTAAAACTGTGGTTTATCACACCTGAGTTCAATTTCTCGAGCCACACCCAGGCCTGATATGCCACACCTGTTCGCAATCAAGAATTCTCTTAAATAGGACCTGCCTGGCAAAGTGAAGTAGACCAAAAGCTCGGACTAATTGCCGAGATCCAAGAAATTCAGAAACAAATGAGAAAGAAGATCGTGAACTATAACCTTTGCCAGATGAAGGTTAAAAAGCCATTTCTAAAGCTTTGGGACTACAGCAAACCACAGTGAGAGCCATTATTCACAAAAAGCAAAAACATGGAACAGTGGAGAACCATCCCAGGAGTGGCCAGCCGACCAAAACTACCCCAAGAGCACAGCGACGACTCAACCAAGAGTTCACAAAAGACCCCACAACAACATCCAAAAAAACTGCAGGCCTCACTTGCCTCAATTAAGGTCAGTGTTCATGACTCCACAATAAGAAAGAGACTGGGCAAAAAATGGTCTGCATGGCAGAGTTCCCAGACGAAAACTGCTGCTGAGCAAAAAGAACATAAAGGCTCGTCTCCGTTTGCCAGAAAACATCTTGATCCCGAAGACTTTTGGGAAAATACTCTGTGGATTGACGAGACAAAAGTTAAAAATTTTGGAAGGTGTGTGTCCCATTACGTCTGGCGTAAAAGTAACACTGCATTCAGAAAAAGAACATCATACCAACAATAAAATATGGTGGTGGTAGTGTGATGGTCTGGGGCTGTTTTGCTGCTTCAGGAACTGGAAGATTTGCTGTGATAAATGGAACCATGAATGCTGCTGTTTACCAAAAAAATCCTGAAGGAGAATGTCCGGCATCAGTTTGTGATCTCAAGCTCAAGCGCACTTGGGTTATGCAGCAGGACAATGATCCAAAACACAACAGCAAGTCCACCTCTGAATGGCTCAAAAAAAAAAAAAGTAAACTTTTGGAGGGGTGGGCTATCAAAGTCCTGACCTCAATCCTATTGAGATGCTGTGCCATGACCTTAAAAAGGCGGTTCATGCTCGTAAACCCTCCAATGTGGCTGAATTAAATCAATTCTGCTTAGATGAGTGGACCAAAATTCCTCCACAGCGCTGTAACAGACTCATTGCAAGTTATCACAAACGCTTGATTGCAGTTGTTGCTGCTAAGGGTGGCCCAACCAGTTATTAGGTTTAGGGGGCAAACACTTTTTCACACAGGGCCATGTAGTTGTGGATTTTGTTTTCCCTTTCATTTAAACAAACGCATGTTGTGTTCCCTCGTGTTACTTTTTACCTAATATAAAATTGTTTGATTCTGAACATAAAGTGTGACAAGCATACAAAAACAATAAGAAATCGGAAGGGGCCAACACCTTTCACATCCTGTTATAACTTTGATGTTCTGCAAAACAACAAGCTTTAAAACACTCTTTTATTACTGGTGAAAATCAGATGGTCAAATCTGTTTTCTCTCAGGTACATCGCAGTGTAAGTTTCATAGTGAACATTACTTCATCACTCTTGTCAACGTAGTCCATATCAACAACAAAAATATATCTGGACTCCATATAGTGGTTATTTTGAGCAGTAGGTTTATAAAAATGTGCTAATATAAATTTAAATTAAGTAGCCTATATAAAATTGCAAAATAAATCTATCTAGCAGTACTTTTTTACTTAAGTACATAAAAAAAATCAACTACTTTTGTACTTTCACTCGAGTAAAATTGAAAAAGGAGTACTTTTACTGGAGTATCTGTCCTTTTACTCAGTACTTGATTTGTGGACTTCGTCACCAGGACAGCACAAACACACAGCGTTTACATTAGCATCATGTGCACGGGGCACATACACTAGTCTAGTGTATGCGTAAAAAGTATAGTATATTTGGTCGCCATTGCTTAATGAAATTTTGCAACCGAAATCCAGTAATTTCAATGGGAATCATAAAAATAAAACATTTTCACATGAAAAACAATTCAGTAGTGGGAAAAATAATCCCGGTCAAGTATGTGGAATTTGACACACAAAGTTGCATCTAAAGCATAATAACCCTTCTTTGGTTCGCCAGGGACCTCTGGTGGGGTGGAGATTGTAACTTAGTCACAAAAAGCATACTGAAGATCACAAGACAATTTCAGCAAAACGGTGTTCAAGATGGTCCACCAAGTCTCAAATGGCCCAAGTGCTAATATAAATTAGTTTCTCTCTGACTTTATTAATACCAAACAGAGTGATACGAGTGGAAAAAGCAACTTGTTACAGTATTTTCTATAGAAAACAACAAATCACGTTGTAAACTGTGTAAATGAACAGTCAGAATCCAGAGCCCGTATTCCAGAGTGCCAGTTGTAGAAAACCGTTTTTTTAAAAACGGACACCCATTTGTGTTTTCCATTTGCGATCGAGAAATGACTGTAAAGCCCCATGAGAGGCCATGATGGAGCTGGAAGCGACCCATGGTGCCCGTTGGCACCTTTACAGGAAAGAAACACACCAGAACCATCAAGAGTGGTCCTGCTGAAAGACACATCATCACAATCCCAGAATCTGTCTAAAGACCTAGTGAGCGCCTTCCTTGGACATCAGTATTAGGGCATCATTAGCCTAAAAGTATATATACCATATAGGTTGGCCATATGAGAGCTCTATTGATCTGGTGGAAGTACCGGCTACAACATTACTACAGACAGCTGAAAACGAACTGTTAAATGTAAATATTTAGTGCTGTCAACAATAATCGTGAGTAATCACATCCGTAAATGTGGTGTACTGGATATATTATGTACTGCATGTAGATATTAAGAAAAATTTTTGGTTTATAAAAATAATAGTTGTATATAATATAATTATTTTGTGTCTATGCGTGTGTGGGTGTAGGATATATATTAATAGATATATCTTATTGTATTATTTATTTTTAGTACTTGGCATGTGTATATGTATGTTTGTGTATTTAAATATACACAGTACGCACACATTTTGTAAACAAACTTTTATTTTGGATGTGATTTAATCACGATTAATCGTTTGATGGCACTAATTTTCATCAGTGTTACTAACATGAATTGGTTGTTTGTTTTTAGACCTGAAGATGGCACATGAGCAGCAAAAGAAGTCAATGGAAGAGGAATTTGAGAAGCTCAGACTCTCACTGCAGGTACTGTATGTTCCTGCTTTTAATGCCAACGTTCATTGTACATTGTTTTTACCCTTTTCTTTATAATAGCATGTGTTTCTGTGCTGTGTTTAGGATCAGGTGGACACCTTGACATTTCAGAACCGTGCTCTGCGAGACCGGGCCAAGCGCTTTGAAGAAGCACTGCGCAGAAGCACAGATGAGCAAATGGTGGTACTGTTCTTGATATTCATTTGTGTGTGTGTCCGTGTGTGTGTCCGTCCGTGTGTGTGTCCGTGTCCGGCCGGCCAGTGGTATTAAAAAAAATAAATCATCCCCAGAAAATTGTCATAATTTGATCCTCTGTGTTCCACAAAAGAAAGATGAGGGTGAGTGAATATAACCAGCTCTTTAAATTCTGGACATCCTGGGATGCTTTTTAAACCGTACCGAAACATGCTGGACACAAGTTTACTGCTTTGTAGTTCATTTATATTTCATAATGGAATTATAATGAAAAATAAATTCAGTTAATTATATGGATAGTTCTGGAATGTAGATACAGTATGTAGTAGTTTGCATCTGTTTTCTGTTTGCATGTGGACAGGATGCTCTTGCTCCGTATCAGCATATCGAAGAGGACTTGAAGAGTCTTAAAGAGGTTCTGGAGATGAAGAATCAACAGATTCATCAACAGGAGCTCAAAATTTCAGAGCTGGAAAAAATGGTAAATTATATTAACAAACATTGCAAAATAACGTTAAAGATAGCTTTAAATATTAAAGACACAATGAAAGTGGAGTTTTGTGGCATTCATTCCCTGTACTCCTCAACAAAGTTCGCTTTGTCAGATATGCACATTTATACTACAAGGCTGTTGAAGCGCTTGAATCTGTTTGGTTGAAAAACATTATTTTCAGGGAAAAGCACAGCTAAAGTAGTTCCATGTCCATATCACGTCGCCAAATGATTTCAGTTACTTAAAGTCCTTACAGCCTACAGTAGCAAAAGAACCAAAACCTGCAACGACATGGACCAAGCAAATAACAAGAAGATAAAAATGACAAATTATTTCCATGTTTTTGTCACAAAATTGGACCAATGGTAGTTCGACGGTTTTTACCGGAAACTGTTTTGAACTTCATTTTGGCCTGATTTTGTTTGACATTACATCAAACCAGTTCGTTCTTTGATTGCACTTGAAGTATATCTAGAACTTTATACTTGTATAAAAACTTATACTGGCACCTGTGTGTGGATGTGTTATCAAACAAAACCAAGGTTTTCATTTACTTGTGCCTTTAGGAATTAAAAATGTCCTATATGCAGTTGTATTTGTCAACCATAAAAGGTATCCAGTAACAACCGAGAGTTACCAAGACACATTTGTTGGCCACAAGGCAACTTGCCTGCAGAATAAAACCATTTTAGGCCTCTATGACTTGATTCTCCATCTTATTTTAATGTACATAATGATGAATAAAGCTAAAGTGCTCCTTTGAAATTAGAAATGTTGAGTTTTTCGGTGATTTCGTGTGTCATGTTTTTACACAGGCCCAAAAGAATGTTATGTTGGAGGAGCGTATTCGGGTGTTACAGCAGCAAAATGAAGACCTGAAGGACAGGATTGACCGCAACCTTGCCATGTCCAGGTCTTTATAAAACATTTCTAGTTTTATACTATTAAAGGCACATTAGTTTGGGAGGATTTTGATACTACACTCTTAAAAATGGGTTCTTTATTGGCACTGATGGTTCCATGAAGAACCTTTAACATTCATTGAACCTTTCCATTGCGCACAAGGTTTTTTATAGTGAAAAAAAGTTTAGATTATTAAAATGTTCTTCACACTAAATGTTCTTTGAAGAACTGTTTCCTGAAAGGTTCTTTGGCATCGCTGTGAAAACCACCTTATAAACCTTTAGTTTTAAGAGTGTATGACCCTTTTAAAGCTACAGAAGAATGCTCAGTAGTTGTTTCCTCTATTCTACTAGACAACTGTCCGAGGAAAATGCCAACCTGCAGGTGAATGTTGAGAAAGAGAGCAACGAGAAGAAACGACTGAGTCGCACCAATGAAGAGCTACTGTGGCGTCTTCAATCGGGCGAGTTGAGTCCTCGAATGTCTCCCACCCAGTCGCCCCTTCATCGACCAGCCTCTAGTCCAGCTTCACCCTCCCCACAACAGCCCTTCCCTAGATGAGTGTCCAGTTCTCCGTCTCTCACACTATTTTTTTTTCCTTTCTTTATCTTTAACTCATGTTTCTCATTGTGGATTCTGATTGGATGGAACAGAGGATGTTCTCACACCTCTGACGTCATAGATGGTGTTCATAGCGCTTTCAGTTTCATCAGCCAATGTTACTGTATTAGTTAGTTGATCAGTGGTCAGGGTGTGAGTTGGAGCGGGACCTGAACAAAATAGGAAGGCAGGACGTAATTCTTAAAATAGTTCACCCAAAAATGTAAATTCTATTATTAATTACTTATTCTGAAACTGCAGAAGGACTTTTATATATGTGGAGCAATAAAAGGAGAAATAAAAAAAAAATGTCATTGTTCTTTCACGCCATTACAGTGAATAGGGAGTGAAGCTTTAAAGTTTTAAAAGGAGCAGAAAGTCAAATTTAAGATTCATTGTATACTCAGCGATGACATTAGCTGTGTCTCATTTAGAAGGCTGCACCCTCCGGAGGTCGAATCCTTTGGAGGTCGCATCCTCTGTAGGATGCATAGACGAAGTCTTCTCAACCTAGAATTAAACGAGACGGCCTTCGTAGGACAGGCGGAAAAGGAAACCGGAAGTATCGCGTTGCTATGCCAACACATTTAGAGCATCGTTGCGCTCTCACACTACTTAAACAAAGGAAAATTATTTCTAAATTTGGAAAGTAATTTGAAAAAAAAAAAATGCTTTTACTTGTTTTATTTTGTTCAATGTTTGAGGAGCTGCATCGTACCTACAGCAGACATCTGTTAGAGAAGAAAAAAAAGGAGGATATTAAAAACAAAGTTTATCAGTTTTTACCGAGGCGAATTAAGGTAAATTGTAAACACCACATCTGCGCTTGTGTGTACGTTACATCTGCCGGCGCCGGCATTTTTCAAATTAACAACGGTTGTTCACGGCGACGCAAAGAATTGTGGGTTATCTGTAGCAGCGAAGGATACACCTCATGCACCCTCCGAATTCCTGTGAAAGAAGGTCGCATTCGAAGGTCGCATTCGGAGTGTCCTACTTGCTTTTCTGAAATGAAACAGCCTCGATGACGTATGCAGCCTTCGAATGCGACCTCGGAGGGTGCAGCCTTCTAAATGAGACAGAGTGTGACTGATAGTTGAATCAGTAGCTGTGTATAATTTAGAAGGCTGCACCCTACGGAGGTCGCCATGGCGAAGGCTGCATACGTCATCGAGACTGTCTCATTTCAGAAAAGCAAGTAGGACACTCCGAATGCGACCTTCTTTCACAGGAATTCGGAGGATGCATGAGGTGTATCATTCGCTGCTACAGATAACCCACAATTCTTTGTGTCGCCGTGAACAACCGTTGTTAATTTTAAAAATGCCGGCGCCGGCAGATGTAACGTACATACAAGCGCAGATGTGGTTTTTACAACTTACCTTAATTCGCCTCGGTTAAAAAGGATAAACTTTTTTTTAATATCCTCCTCCTTTTTTTCTCAAATAGATACCTGCTGTACGTACGCTGCAGCTCCTCAAACACTGAACAAAATAAAACAAGTAAAACCATTTTTTTTTAAATTACTTTCCAAACTTAAAAAATAATTTTCCTTCATTTAAGTAGTGTGAGAGCGCAACTATGCTCTAAATGTGTTGGCATAGCAATGTGATACTTCCGGTTTCCTTTTCCGCCCGTCCTACGAAGGCCGTCTCATTTAATCCTAGGTTGAGGACACTTCGTATATGCATCCTACAGAGGATTCGACCTCCGGAGGGTGCAGTCTTCTAAATATGAGACAGCTAGTGAGTTGATCTCGAACTAAATCAGTCTGATTCATGACGAATCGATTGGGTTCAAGAATCAATCAGCATTCTAAGCCAATTGTGGTTGAAAGTTCCATCTTTATCAGCGTAGTTCAACGATTCAGCATTTGCATTTGAAACTGCAGTTCTAACAAATGTTCGCAAACCGCATCATAAAGTTGTTTGGTTTACAGCCTTCAACCTGTGATTAGGATTGTGATTAGGACAATTTTTTATTTATTTATTTTTTTTTGTATAACGTAAATGAATCATGCTCTTGAGAAAAAACAAAGCAAGCTAACATGCAGTACAGTCTGTCTTTTATTCTATATATCTATATACACCGTAGTCCTCAGATGGCATGTTCGTTATATAAAGCAGTAATCTTAAATTATTTTGATCTTGATTAATGATCTTTGATTAATTGGCAGAAGTTATTGTACCACCTGCGTGCTGTCACCTAACGACCGTTGTTGTTGAACTAACACGGTTCGAGCAACAGATTGCAAAAAAGTCACAACTATTGCAAAAAAGGCAATAGTTGTGACTAGCTCATGAATTAGTTAATGAATTGGACATTACTGCTTTTCTCGTGAACAATTTTGACATCTCTCCTAGGTATTTGGATTAAGTAAATGACAACAAATAAGATTTTGGTCCGTTCTTATAGTCGTTTGACTTTAGTAGACTTGCAGTGTAGCACATGCGTTTCATAGATCACTTTTATGGTTGTTTGAAAGCATCAGTCTTCATTAGATGTAATTACATGGAAAAGACAGACCAGCACATACTTCAAAATTTCTTCATCTGTGTTCCACAGAGGAAAGTCAGTCAAATGAGTTTGGAGCTTCAGTGAGAAAATGTGAGATCATTTACATGATCCTGCACTAGAGAGAACAGAAAAAGGAACATTATTCTCCCTTATTTACTTTAAGACTGTATCGTGTCCGTCACAATGTTGTGCATGATTTCACAGCCCATTTTGGAAATATACCTTGTTTGTACCTTCTGCTCTAATGGATTTGGCTTTTGGGCTTGTGCTGAGGTTTTCCGTTCAAACAGGACATCACGGCGCTTGTTCTCCAACCTTTACCTGTGGTCTCAAGCTTTTCCAAAGATTGATCAGGACAACATGTATACCAGTTTTACTAGGAATTTGCCTTTAAAAGGAAAATCTCCCACCAGCAACCCTCTGTGCAAGCTCAATACACCGAACAGGAAGATCTTTATAGGCAAGTTTAGGATGGACCGCAGCCATTCAAATTAGGTAAATACTTTGTATGTCAACTAATAGTTATGTAGTCTAGGGGCTTAAATGTTGACACAAATGTGAGTTTAAGGTGTACTTACACTTTTTTTTATTTATTTATTTTTTTTTTTTAAAGGTGGTTCCTTCACATTTTGTGACTACTATACAAGGATGCTAATAATAGCATGGACTGACAGTGCAGTAGTGTAAACAACTTGCAAAAATTAAACTGCTGTCTTTACTTTTTTTTTTTTTTTTTTTTGGGTGAGGGTAAGAACCAATCTATGCTTCATCTCAACGGTCCTGTTTACAGAAAAATCCGGGAAGATAAGATGTAAGAAACCCCTGTGGAACTTGAGCCCCTGTTATCAGTCATGGTGTGATGTCCCTCGTCTCTGGACAGTCGGAGCATAAGTCTTCCGGTTGCTCTGAATTGGATAATATGCCTAAACTGCATTCATGTGGACACTGAGTGCTTTTGTCCTATGTCCTGCATCATATTTAACCGAAAGGTTTTTGTGAAAGTACTACAGAACATTACATTAGCACGTTATGTTCGCAACATGCAGGTTATCATGAGTAGGCTACCTCAGTTCTTGAAATGAAAATGCAGGCTTCTACAGAGACTTAGTTTATTGTAATACAATACAGGCCATGGTCTCAATACAGGAAGTTTAGTCATGAATAATAACCATAAAGTATTTTAACTACACCTGCGTTTTTCTTCCCTGAATGGCCTACAACTGTCCTGTAATTAAGTGGATCATTTGTATGTGGATATGCACTTGTATTCTTGCTGACACTGTGGTAAAAGTCTGGATTCAGTCTTTGGGAACTTTAGAAATGAGTTAGGAAGTCATCTTGTTCTTGAATGTTTTGTTCTTAAATGTGCCGAGGGGACAATATATGTGTTTTATTTTATGTCTAAGTGTACTTAGTAGTGCAGCTATTAGTGATTGAGTTTTTTATGATTAGCATAAATGACCATGATTGATTTTTTTTTTTTTTTATAGGAACACAAAATCATTAGTTCACATTCTTCAGCCTTAACATTTGTACAAACACAAAGTGCAAATGGCTGCTGCCGTTTACAAACACTTGAACGAAGATGATGGCTTATTTTCTATCATTGTACTGGTGAATTGATTATTCCTGCTCATTCTCCCGTACCACCTCCCATCTCAGTCAGAGATCTAGCTCAGGTTAGGAAGGTGCATTACAAATGTCATTCACCGTTTGACTCGATACATTCTAAGACATCTTCATGTTGTATCTACAGTACAGAATTTAAACTATACATTTGAAGGTTGGCATCAATGTAATATCACACTTGTTTAAATGTATTTCACTCGTATAGCAATTAAATCGAAAGCTTTGAATGAAATAATGAAATGTAAAAATCAGTCAACTACCTGTCTGCTAAGAAAAATTCTACTGTTACAGTTGCTTGGATTATCTCATGCTTTTGAAATGTACATGAAATCTTCAATCAGGTTGTGAAACGCACTGATTTTTATTAATTTTGTTCCTGTGTGTGTCCTATGGACATGATTATGGAGTTTTTGAATGCTTCTTCCATTCTTAAAGGAATAGTTCAACCAAAAATATTTTGTCATTATTTAATCACGCTCATATGGTTCAAATCTCTTATGTTGTTATTTTTGTCCTTGTGGTATACTTCAATTTTTAACACTTGTGCCATGAGCTCATTTTATGGGCACATAAAAATGTGGATCACCAAATCACAAAATATTGGATTTAATCTTTGTCAGCTTGAGTGCCAAAAAGGATGAAAAAGCATAATAAAAGTAGTCTGTACCACTTGTGCACTATGTTCCAAGTCTTTTAAATCCATGATGAACTAGAGTTGTATGGAGTAGAACAGAGTATATGTTTGAGAATGAAAAGAGGATGAGTAAATAATGACCAAATGTTAATGAATTTATTTATTTTTTATGATGAACAGGAATACAACTGTAATACAAACATAAATGTCTGTCATTGGATATTTAAGGGAGGACTGTAACATGGATTGTGTTAATTAAATGTCCTACTGATTATTTTTAATTTTTTTTTTTTTTTCTCTTCTATGAAATTTGTGTTTATGCTTGTGTGATGCAGGGAAAAGATAGGTTACAACACTTTAATGGAAAAGCATGTCTTAAAGCTGTGGTATAATTTGTTTCATTCAAACCTCGTTAGTGTAGCTAATCACTGTTGTGATGCATTCAAAAACTCGTTTGATGATTATGTTGCACTTTATTGCACTTTGGGTTTAAATATTAAAAGACAATGTAAAAGCACTGTTTCTTAAAGCTGACTTTCAACTCATTTAAAAAGTACAACTTTTCAGGGAAGACAGTTTTCAAGAGTCTAGAAAAATAGTATTAACTAATGTATTATTATTGCTACTATATAATTATATTAGTATGAACTTTTTATTATATATATATATAAAATATAGTAATATTAATATATATAATAATTACTAATAAAATTCCTCAGAAGGCCTTTTCACTTCCCCCTTCCGTTATTAAATAAAGGTCACCCAACAATGAAAATTGCCTGAAAATGTACTCACCGTACTACTCCTCCCTGCATACCCCAGCGACAGCCCTGCGTGAGGCCATCCAAGATGTCGATGAGTTTGTTTCTTCATCATACAGATGTAGAGAACTCTATCGATCCATGAAGTCATTTTAAGTTAAAACACCTTGGATGTTAATTGATGGACTGGAGTCGTGTGGATTACTTGTTATTATTGGCGCCTAGGTCCCAAACAACTTATTAACTAAAGTGTTACTGTGATGATGTTATCAGCTGTTTTGACTCATTCTGATGTCACCCATTCACAATCGAGGATGCTAACTCATCTCGATGCCCTGAGAGTGAGTACATTTCAGCAGTTTTTTTCATTTTTGGGTGAACTATTCCTTCAAAGGCTGTATTATTTCTCACTGAATTCTGTTTCACAGAGAGAGAGAAAAAAACATCACATTACAGCTTTTTAAAAAGACTAGAAACATGGAAATCATTCATTCTTTTTGGATGTGAAATGCTGAATGATATCAATAGGCAAGGGGAAGATAATGGTGGAGTTTCTTTCTGCTGCTATGGCGCTTAGAGTCTGGAGGTATCGCAGCTGCAGAGCTGATGGTGACTCAGAGATCACCAGAGACGCTTCCTTCAGTGCCCGCGAGGCGTTCATCTCCCCCTCAGCTGCAATCACCTACACAGCGATATAATAACACACGAGTCGCTTGTGTCATGTTGTGCCTGATATGGATTTTCCTCTGCATAATGTATTCCTCTGTATTTGACTCAGCTATAATATTAAACTGTAGGGCCGTAATCACTGATTTTCTCCAAATGATCCTAGAAGGCCTGTAAAGCATTGCTTTTGGGAGAAATCTCAATTCAGATGAAACGGATTACTTAAGGGAGAAGTGTGACATTTTTAATATCAAAATCCTGTATAAAAATATCCCAGTTTCTAAGGGGGTATGGCTGGCCTGAAAACAAAATTTACATTTTTTTAATAATAATAATAATAATAATAATACAATTATTAAAACTTATGCCATAATGGGTAACAGGGTTGCAAATTTGCTTAATGTATCTCTCAACGGCAGTTAACTAGTATGGCACCAAATTTGGTTTATAGTCACTGATAAACCTTATTTTCCACATGAATCCAGAAAAAAGATCATTCTACAGTTAGTTGGCTGTGAGAGTTTCTGTAAAATAGTAGAGTATAAATAGTCTTTTTTTTTGCAATTACATTTACAGTTACATTTAAAATCAGATACATTATATTTAAGGATCTGTTGCCATTGTGTTCAGTGTGGATTATATGTATGTGCTTAGACCATGCACTGCAACAATAGAGGTCTTCTTCAGAATACATCGGCATTGTTGAAACTAAATAATCACTATGAGTGCACTATTTTGTGCCTGTGATATTTATGCACCTAAATTCAGTGTTGGGTCCATTATTTGGGCAGTATTGACTTTCATAATTAAATATTTGTACATGAATGACTGCATGAAAGTTTGTTGTGGTGGTCTCACCTTTGCACGGGCTTCTCGAGTTGCTTCAGCTTCCGCAGCCATGGCTCTCTGAAGCTGGACGGGCAGTTTAACATCCTTTATCTCCACTCGCTCCACTTTAATGCCCCATACGCTAGTGGCCTCATCCAAGGCAATCTGTCATCAAGATGATACAAAGCTGTCAGGATCTGGGAATATGATATACCCTTCTTGTGGGCAGATCTCTGGGTTTAGCTTTACAGCTGAAGCATCAGTTTAATAGCAAATAAATAATTCTGGGCTGTGTCCAAAATTGCTCCCTCTTACCATTATAAAGGGGATAGAGGGGACATCCATTAGTAGTTATGTCTGAAACCATACTGGACATCCCATATCCCATAATGCACCGTAATAAAGAGTGTACAAACAATATACACTTAGCAGCTAGAGAATACCCATGCACTGCAAGGGTTCACGGGAAATGAATTTCCACATCTATGACAAATTTAGCAGTAAACGTTTGTGCGGGTAAGCATTGTGCTTAACAAAAAGCAATTTCGTTTAGCAGCAAGCACAATCTTAGAAAGAGCGGAAGCCCTTCTGGTGCATGAGACTTGTTTTCATTGACTCTTTTAAAAGTGAACTATATTAGAGAACTAATGTATGAAATTGGATATGTGGGCGATTATGACAACTATACCTACACTGTAAAAAATGACTGAATTTAACGGTAAAAGACTGTAAAAATGCTACAGGAAAAACCTGTTAAATGGTTAACGGTAAATTCCTTCCCCCCTTCCCCTCCTAGTAACTTGAAAAACTGTATTGGACAGTCATTTTACAAGTAAATAAAAACCGTTTTGAAGTGAAACGGAACTCGAGAATTTACAGTGAATAACGTATTGGTATTTGCCCAAGAATTTTGTCCCCTGCGTTACCATGTGTGTTTTTTTCGGGGGTTGAGGGTGTGGATAACTAGGACTTTCTGGTGGCTGTGTCGTTTTTCCCTTATCATTTTGTATATTAGGTGTGTTACACCTAATGTTGTTAAATGAACATTTATTGCATTATTTCAGTTTCATGTGTGTTACCATGATCTTGGTGTTTAGCGTTTGTGTGAATGACACTGTGCACCTTCTATATATGTTAATATTTAAAAGCTGCTTGTGTTAGGCTTTAGTTCATCATGTGACTTTATCATCACCACCTGCTTTTGGTGGTTTTCAGTGTATTACAAAGTACAAAACAGATTTCAGTACTTCAAAAGATTGGTATATTAACATTATATCAGCTAATGAAATACATTTATTGAATGTACATTTAAATTAAAACCATAAACCTAAAACATTGCTACCGTTTTTTTCACGGTAAAAAATCCCGGCAAACGACACGCGAGCTGCCGTTTTTTTTTTTTTTTACCATAACTTTTACGGATTTTTGTTTTACAGTGCATAATGTTACAAAAGCACAATAAAATTAGCATATTCTGATGCTATAAAATAACTTTGGATGAGGAACATACCAAAATAACTGAATTATTATTAGTGAATTTAAATGATTAGGTTCTCTAATTCAACTCACTGTTTCAGCAATCGAGTTGCAGCAGTTTGTGAACTCACTGCTGTATATTCTGATGAACATAATGAAATTATGTTCATCACAAAAACCAACCGTGTAACTTCTAAAGGTCTGTAATATTATGCATAAATCCAATCGACTACTTTGTGATATGTTTTGCATCTTTTTGTCCCTTTGGAAGTTACCAGATGTGGTCAGAATGAACCGTCGTTGTACGGAAAGGAGCTGCATTCTATGGAAGCCCAAACTTGCAGAAATTAAAAACAAACAAATAAATAAATGTATTCAATATATTCATTCCCCCATTGGGTGCCCTTTCTGGTCAGGGCCACTGAAATTGTCCTAAGCTTCGCCCAGTTACGGTGCCCCCTGTACTGCTGCTCTGAGAGTTCATGTACCTGCATGTTGTTTGAGATGCCCTCTCTGTCAGACAGCAGCTCTGACAGGCTCTTTGTGCCCAGGACATTTCGCAGGGTAGTCTGTGCCAGCAGCTGTGTTGCATGGTCTGCATTGGCCACGTTGGCCACGGAACAGATCGGGTCAAAGACACGAAAGTACACCACACCATCCACACTTACGGTGACGGAGTCCTTTGTCAGGAACTGTTCTCACATAAACACAGATACTCATCTTTTCATATACTGATCCAAAACTTTACATTATGTATTCAGATTTAGCTTGCCAAATCTTGTTTATTTAACAATCTATTGGTATGCCGGTTTAATCTGGCAAACTTTGTATTGTCATAAGAGCTATGATAAATGTTTTTTTTTGTTCATTAAATTAAAGCTGAAATAAAATAAAACATAAATATTAGATGAAAAACTTGAAATTTTAAATAATTGTAAATATTTTAAATGTTCACTATACATATAGTTATGTGTATATATTATATTTATTTTACTAATATTTCAAAAAAATAAAATAAAATTTTACAAACAAATTAAAACATACAGCTCTAACACTAAAAGCTAATGAAAAATATTTTAAAAATGCTCTAATTAGTATGTACATTATATCATTAATAATCTAATATATAATACGTACCTCTTGAGCAGGAATATCAAATGTCACCGTTCTCAAGTCCACCTTCCTGAATGTATCAGTACATGGCAGCACAAAGAAAATTCCTACAATATGTATGAATTATATACAAATGTAGACAGTTATATATTTAAATCAATTAAAATGAGGGATGCACTTTATTAATAACATTATAACAAAAAACAGTATTTAAATGAGAAACTTTGTCATACCAGGTCCTTTTGGTTTCTTGTCCACAATACGACCTAATCGAAAGATCACAGCCCTTTCATACTCCTTCACAATCTAAGAGTGGAGTACATTGTACATACAGTCATCATTTACATAGATGATAATTACTGTATTGAACAATACATTGATTGTCTGTGGAAAATCTACCTTGATGCACATAAACATGGTAACAGGAAACAATCCTATAGTGATAATGATAGCGATAAAGATAATGAACCAGCCAAAGCATCCCAGCGAGGGAGGTTTATCATCTGTAAGACATGGAGCCAACATGAATTATGCTTGAATATGGTACACTTTGTTGTCCCATGACTGTTTTTTAAAAACATAAGAGACACACATCCCACATTCCTTTTCTAAAAACTATTAGATATCACCTCAGCTGCATTAATATTGATCCATTTTTAAATGAACTAATTTATGTTACCAAAGCATAATATTTATTTGTCTGCTATTTCTACTAACTTGTAACATTTTACAATCATGTCACTACTTACTACGTTTCCCCAAAATCAATAAATTTTGACATTTTTCTTCACCATTATGGAAAGACACAACCCAGTCTCACGGGGTTGAAAGACAAGAATCAGTTTTCACAATTCAATTTTCATATTGCAATTAGTCGGCTCAGCCTTCATTCCTGTTACTTAAAAAAAATTGCCACAAAATGTAATGTGCAACATGTAAACATTATTAAAGAAGCCTTTTGAAATCTGATTGTGAAAGTTGTAATACATGCAAACCAGACATGAAAAATGCAAAATGCCCTGATATTATTTAATCAGTGGGATATTACATTTCTTTTTAACTGTAGACTGAATGTCAGGTAAACATATCAAATACCACTGAGACACTTCTACTGACTTAACGATCATGCTTAACTGTACGTTTCACTCTCCTTATGAACTTAGTCATGAAAGACTGAACTTAGGGTAAAACTGTTGCCATGTGGCATTGTTATTATACAATATATATATTTTTCAAGTTACAGTTTAAAAAATTGTAATATTTATTTTGAATATTTTGTTCAAGAATACCTTGGCATACCTTGTATTATATGTCTGCTACTCTCAGTCTCCTGGTTTTGGACCCTGATTACGGTGGTCATTTTGAAGAGCGCTACAAACTTGAGATGTGTTGCTGCAGACAGCAGGTAACAGGAGCTTGTAATATGTGCTCACCTTCCCATAAGGGTGTGTCCTGCTTCCCATTAGACCAGGTGCATGCAGAGCAAAACTGGATGAGAGGAAAATTCTGACTCATTTCATATCAGATGTGAATACCATCAACCTGTATATTATGAGGTGCAAAATAAATTATTGTCAAAATATTTTATTTGTTCAGAGTTTTGCAGGCAGTTTTTTTTTTGGATCAAATATTGTTATAGCTGTAGTAGGACATTTATAATTCAAAGATTTCTGGATATGGCAGTGGAAATATGAGCTGTGAAATCACACGACAAATGCTGATATATGACTAGATATAACCTGTGTGTTGTGTTCTCTAAACTGAAATTCCAGTAACATATTATTGCTGTAGCTATTGGTTGAAGCTAGACCTTGTGAACACTTTTAGCCCCTTTTGACAGATGTTTGCTCCTCTACGCGGATGATTGAGGAAAATATTGTATGTATGCAATTTCCCACAAAATCTGTCTGGATAGATCTAAATTGTTTCATTTTAAAATATCAAGTCTATTTCGGTACTATGGAAGCCCGTTTCCGCCACTGAGTAAAAAATAAAAGGTAATTGCGACTTTTTAATCTCACAATTATGACTTTTTTTTTTATATAAACTGAAACACCCTCTCCTCAGCAGTTGCGAGTTAAAGTCAAATGTAGGATAATAAAAAACAAACCTTCCCAATTCTGAGAGATAAAGTCAGAATGGCGTAATATATATTTGCAATTGCGAGACATAAAGTCAGAATTGCAAGAAAAAAAAATTTGTGAATTAAAAAGTCGTACTAACCTTTATATATAATATATATATTTAATATATTTATTTTTTTTTATTTATTTTTATTTATTTTTTTTTTTATTCAGTGGCAGAAACAGGCTTCCATAATAACAAGACTGGTTTGTAATTTTTTATTTTTTTGGCATGTTGGGGCAGGTTGTCACATGTATTTTATATATACACTATTTTAACTGAAATTTCAGTTTGCCAAAACCATGGTTTGATGTTTCTTGTAATATCACATTTACATTTTCTTTGTCATTCATCTACGTTTCTTTCATAAAGTTTGTACTTGTTAGTTTTATATTTTATAATCTCGAGATATTTCGAAAAAAAAAAAAAACAGAACTGCACACATCCCGCGGATGAACATTCTAACCGGAGCTACTTCTCGTAAGTTTATGTCTATGGCGATTCACGCAAGTATGTGTTACGTTCTACTCCTTACTTTAGCTTACTTTACTACTCCGCAGCGGTGACGCAGGCTACAATAGCTCCAAATAGAAGTACTTACCCCGTATTATCAGTGTACCATAGTGAGTCGGATACAGACAAAAACGTGGTTTGGGAGATGAATTCATAATGTACCTCGTCCTCTCCTGTCTGTTACTCTACTCGCTGATTTATAAATAACATTTTGCAATTTTGAACCACAGAAAAAAGGTTACTAGTAGGTGCATACTTAATAACTATAGAAATGAATTCTATTTGAAAGTATACGTTTGTAAATAATTCAAATATGTCATTAAGCCCACACATTTGTCCCCAAACATGAGCCTTGTCAGCCTTCACAGTAGTTTCAATTGTATAACCAAGACGCTCATATAATTAAGGCAACAGTGAGAGCTTTGGGTCTTTAAGTCACATGTAATCAAGCAACTCACCATAGAGGAGGACAGGTAGACAGTGTTAGTAAAACATACAAGTAACGCGAGTTACGTAATCAGATTACTTTTTTCAAGTAACTAGTAAAGTAACGCATTACTTTTTAATTTACAAAGAAAAAGAATATCGATTTCTTTTTCAATAATACGCCAGTTTCTTTTTTTTTGTTGTTTTTTTTTTTTTTTTTTTTTTTTTTCCCGTTTTTTTTTTTTTCTTTCCCCAATTTTTGATTGACAGTTCTCCAGTCCCCAGGTTGAGAGAAATCAGATGTTGCTGTAGTTCTAAAATAAATATGAATATGCATTCATTCATCTCACTCACAAAATTAAAACACAGATTCAATATTCCTCAAAATGAATAAAAATAATGCAACTCAGAATATGACGCAAACCTGCAATAATTAAATGTTAAACAACACAAATATGCTTTATGTATTTAATCCCATTCTATTAACCAATGTCTTTGCTTCTGACCTTCGATGATCCAGTTCAACCGTACTAATAATCACAAATTACTCTAGACAAACATTTGTGTGTCTTTTTTTAATTGCTGAAGTGTTGAAATGTCTTCTCATACTGTTTTTCTCTTCTGTACTGCATGCTCCTCTACAGGACGGATGTAAATTTACTTTCCCTTCAGCCTGAGGCTTATTCGTTTCACTTTTGGTGTGAAAAGGCTTTTTTATTTTAAAAACAAACAAGCAAGCCCTGTCCAGATTTCAAAAGTAACGCAAAAGTAATGTAACGCATTACTTTCCATAAAAAAGTAACAAAGTAACGTAATTAGTTACTTTTTTATGGAGTACCGCAATATTGTAATGCATTACTTTTAAAAGTAACTTTCCCCAACACTGACGGTAGATATATATACCTGTATATAAATGGAAAAACTTTTTTTGGCATTATGACATTATGTGTTGTCTCCTGTACTGCATACTGTATTCAGTAGTATTGCTGCCTATGATATCACACAATCCAGTATGCCCACTAACTAATAGAACTGGTATTATATGAATATACCGTATTTAAAACAATTATTTAAGTTGAGTAATGCAAAATTAATTGTAACATTTTTATAGCATCAGCTACTTCCTGAAAGAATGAAGATATAACTAAATAAATTGCTTTCCCTGTTTGCTAACATGTGACCAGCAGATATGGATGATAAGTCATTGGTCTTAAAAGTTGAATCTTTCAGAGAATCTTGCAGACTGGACTCATTGTTCAAACTGTTGCATCATTATCTTGCGGCTGACTTCATATGCTAAAAAGAGTGCTCCATTGGCAGGAAATGTTCGGATCATAGTTGGGGTCAAACCGGAATACAGAGGCGCCACTCCTGCAAACAAGATGGCAGAATATAACACGCTGCAATCAAAAAGAAATTATTTAGTTTTATCATATGATGCAGTTATCAATCTGATCCTCATGTCGTACTATACTGATACTATTAATACTGTATCATACGAATTTTAAAATGAAACACTAACTTAAATGTTTGTTTTTATTTGGATGCATGTTGAATTTTTTCAAAAAGGCTTTAAATATTGCTATATAATAACTAGTTATTACTGCACTGTTATTCAACCCTGCTGCTTTGTGACATGTTCCCCTTTAAAACAATTGAAAGAAAATGCTTTGTCTTTCTGACTTAACCCTGTTGTATAGGGTTAAGCCTGATACAGACAAATCTGATCATTTAAGGCCTTTAAATGATCAACATGATCAAATCTCGCTGAAAAAAACTGTTGTACAAAAACTACTGCATTGTCTGATCAATAGTTTATACTTTTTTAGCAAGTAAAAGGATTTTAGCATAATTCTAAAAAAATCCCTCTTCAAGTTGTGGTAAATGTGTCTTTTTGCTGTGAAATGAGTTTTTTATTGTTATTTTATATTGTTAGTATTATTTCAAGATGAATGCTTGCTGGAATGACTTTTACAAAGAAAAATCAAGCTAAATTATGAGCATCAAATATGATACATCAGACTTCTGAGGAAAGTTCTTGTTCACTGAATTATCATTGCATTGCATTGCAATATATGTGGCTATTATACTAGGTAACGGCAAAGTGTATTAAACAATAAGTTGAGTTTCCTTGTTCCCAGAATTGATCACTTATGAGGTTTCATGACAGACAGGATGTTGCATCCAGTATGCGTCACTAGGTTTTGAAACAAAGATAAATACTGAAATCTCACCCTCATTTCGTAAAATCCCCATAAGAGTCTTGAGGAAGCCTTCCTGTTTCCCGGCTAAAGACAGAACCTGGATGCGAGACTTCACACAGTCTATGGGGTACACAACCAACCACAGACAGGCACCGCCAAAACCACCACTGAACATCAATGGCACAACACCTGTCAGAAACATGTGGACACTGAGCAGAATTTCCTGTTTATAGAGAAGAATCATCCAAGCTTTTTTTGTTTCCACAGAAGAATTAAATGAAGGAAAAGGACATTCTTTAAAATATCTTCCACACAAGAAAGAACGTCATACGGGTTTGCAGTGACATGAAGATGAGTATATGGTGACAGAATTTTGAATTTTAAATGGCCTTCCCATGGACTGACCTATGTGCTCTTTGTCTCTGCCCATGTGTTGGGCAAACATTGAGCGGCTGAATTCATATCCTCCAAAGAAACAGAAGTATCCAGGTATCTCACGGACTATAGTGGTGGTGAGACCCTGATAGAAACCCAGAGGACCATTTGTCCGTAGCACGTTTCTCACAACAGACCACACTGTGCTGAAAGAGAGAAAGGAATTTCAGCAAGATATAAACTACGGGACAACTATGATTTCGAGGTCATATTTGTCCAAGTTCAATAACATAATAGGTACTCTGAACTTAGGAACAGTAGATGGCTTCAACCAAATTCAGCCCCTTAATAAGTTCATTTGCCCAAAAATTTAAATGAGGTCATAATTTACTCACACTCATGTCATTCCAAACTTGTAGGTGGAACAACCAACCAATCAATCAATAAATATTTTGAGAAACGTTTCAGTGTTTGTCCTGACCATACCATGGAAGCCAATAGTCAACAAAACATTTTGGTTACCAACATTCTTAAAAATACCTTCCTTTGAATACCAAAGAAAAATGCACATGGTAACCACATGAGGGTGAGTAATTGATGACAGATAGGCACACACACCAAAGCATCTTTCAGGATTCTAGGTCTGTCAAAAACATGTAAATAAATAAAAAAATTTGCATAAGAAAAAGAAGAGTCTATTTTAAAAAACATTTTTTTAATACATTTTTTAAATTATGACATTATTTTGATTGTCTTGTTAGCGTAACGTAAACCATTTCTCATTGGTGTGATGCATAAAAAGTTATAATGCTGTTTAAATTGAGTATGTATTTATACATCATGGTATACTTGTTATTGACTTAATTCTTATTGATATTAATAAAAAAATGAATATTTTTTATTTTCTTAACGTAAAATATTCCTTTTCTTTTTTTTTCCTTTCTTTCTTTCTTTCAGTCTGGGGTGAAAAATAATCCTGATTTCTGTGCCAGGTTTCAACACTTTTGAAAATATTTTGATATTGATAAATATACATTCAAATAGTTTATTTCTGACTTGAAACACATATAATCTGTACTAGAGAAGTATAAATACTGTTTAAAATACAATAATCTAAAATAAAAAATAACAAGACCTTTTCTGTCCACTGGCGATCTTGCCGAACGCCTCCATTTCATGCATGGCCTGCAGCCGACATTTAACCAGTTCAGTGGGGCATAAAGCCAAAGAGGAGAAGATAGAAGCAACAGAGCCTGAGCACGCCTTCTGAACATCACTGAAACACACAATACAGCTGATAGTCACACACACTGCTGAACTTCAGGAGAGGTCGCACTGACACTGTTATAGTTTATGTATCATTTCATGTTGAATCAAAGGTAATACGAATGACTGCATATACGTAAATCACAATATACTACCATTTCTGAAACAACAGTGACACCACACAAAAAACATAAAACTATATTTTTCTGGAGAAAATGACATTTTCAGTGCCATCATAAGAGGCGGATCTGACAACCATTGTGAGACTGATGGAGAAGATGCTGGAGGAGGAGATGACCACAGTAGATCAGCTGGTGGAGGAGAAGAGCCTGGTAGAGCTTATGGAGGAGACAACCACAGCGTAGCTGTAGACCCCTAAGAAAGAGACGGTAGAAGAGAAGCCCATAGTGGAATCGGCGGGGTGGATGAACAAGGCAGAGCCAGAGGAATGGAAATCCACGATGGAGCATGAGGAGTGGCTGACCACGGAAGAGCTGGAGAATGGGAAGGCCGGGGCAGAGATGCCTGGGCCTGAGGTTTGGGCCTCATATGCTGAGGTCCATGGTGTGCGTGGCCACAGGCTCGGGTCAGTGGCAGGCATGGTGTTGGCTTGGGGTCCATGGCAGGTGCAAGGAATAGCTGGGAGAGCTCAAGGAGAATATCCAGGGTCTGGGGGGCCACAGGGTGGTTGTGATCCTCATCCACCTCGCCTACGGTGAATGTGGATTCGCTTAACTGTTGAGGCACGGATCTAAGTGCAGCTCTTCATTTAAACAAGAAGGCAATTCAGGATGAGGAATAATCCAAAAGGTAAACATCAATGAAACAGCTTGGCACTAACACAAAGAAAATGACTGACAATCAACAGAGGGAAGTAAGGGATATAAATACACAGGATAACTCACAAAAACATACAATGAAGATAATCAGAAACCAAAGGAACATTGGAACAAAATAAACGTCAGAATAAAGCTCCATGAACAGAAACCAAAACAGATGTGATAAAAAAAAAAAAAAATTGTTAGAAATATTATGATATAGTAAAATATCAGGTTTATAAATATCACATGGTAAGTACCATGTTAGCCTTTATATCAAAATACAATGGTATTGCCATTTTAACCCATTATTGGAATCCATTATTATTATGAGGTGACACAAAAGAAACTGTAACCCTTTATTAAACATCTAATGTTTATCCAATAAAGACAGGCGCTCTGAACATGCAGGCCGTGGATCACATGACATAGCGTCTGTAAAGGATTGAATTACATCATGCATATTGAGTGGACAAGTGAAACATAAGCACATTTAATTACTGTGGTTATTAGTATATAACATTAGTATATAACATTAACAGTTCATGTGTTGAACATAGATTTTTTTCTATGTATTATTCTATGTTTTTCTCTGTATCTTTACAGTTACTCCAGCATGTGGACAAGCACTAACAAATATGGACCAAAAGGGTTTTTGGACATGATACTATCATGGTAATATCATTTTGTTTTCCATCAATGTGAATGTACAATGTACAATATCAGTCAACTATGGACACTTTTGACCCTGTGGACTCTCTTGAAAATTCCCACCACAGTATCATTTCCACCAAAAGACCAATCATATTGTGTTTAATAGCTTTTTGACGTGAAAATGACAACTTTAATATTTAAAAAATATTTGTATAAATTAAATGGCTCACTACATTGTCTTGTTAAGGCTAATTTCACAGCTAGCAATTTATGTTATCCTAAACAGAAACAATTAGGTAATATTTTCACATTTTCTTGTAATTTGCCAAAATATTCTGCTGACAATTGATATTCATGATACCATGATACCATGAATTTTGAATTTACCATGAATGTACAAGTTTGCTCTGCACCAGTGGTATATTAAAACTATTTATCATGTCATTAAAATGAAAAAAAAAAACATATACCATATAGATAATTATATATTATATATATATAATCTCTAGTTTATAGATAACATATATATATATACTATATAGACAATAATACAACAAACGGATTTATGACATTATATGTAAATGCATAGACATTAATATGGACGGTGGTCCCCACACTGCAGCATATAAACAGCTTCCACTCTTCTGGGGAAGGCCTTTCCACAAGATTTTTGGATTGTTTCTTGGTCATTTTGATGTATGACGAAGGAAAAGACATCTTGCAATCTAAGTTCCAGTCATCCCAAACATGTTAGATGGGGATGAGGTCAGGGTTATATGCGGGCCAGTCAAGTTCTTCCACACTAAACTCATTTAACCATGTCTTTATGGACCTTGCCGGAATAGAAAATAGCCTTCCCCAAACTATTCCCACAAAGTTGGAAGCATAGCTTTGTCCAAAATGTCTTGGTATGCTGAAACATTAATATTTCCCTTCACTGGAAGTAAGGGGCCTAGCCCAACCCCTGAAAAACAGCCCCATACCACTAGATAACTCCACCAAACATTTACAATTGGGCACAATGCATTCAGGCAGGTAACGTTCTCTTGGCATCTGCCAAACCCAGACTTGCCCATCAGACGGCCAAACAGAGAAGTGTGATTCATCACTCCACAGAACAAGTTTCCACTGCTCCAGAGTCCAGTGGTGGTGTGCTTTCCACCAATCCATCTAAAGCTTGCATTTGTACTTGGTGATGTGAAGCTTGCATGCAGCTGTTTGGCAATGGAAACCCATTCCATTAAGCTCTAGCCGCACAGGTTTTGTGCTGATATTAATGCCAGTGGAACTCTTCAGTTATGGAATCAGCCTCAGCTATGAAACTCCCACCGCAGACCCGCCCCACCTGGCAACGTTATGCATATGCGCCTATAGCTTCCAATTTTCAATAAGTACCATTTACAGTGATTGTGGGATGAAAAACTACTTATACTAAGTGGCATCCTATCACAGTACGACACTTGAATTCCCTTTGCTCTTCAGAATGAGGCACTAAACTTCAGAATTTTTTTCCACAAAAGTTTGTAAATGCAGGCTGCATGCTAGGTGGCTTTATTGTAGAACCTGTGGCAATGGGTCTGATGAAACACTAATTCAATAATTAAGCGGTGTGTCCCAATCGTTTGTTCATATAGTGTAGTATATTATCTATTATATATATATATCTAATATATATATATATATATATATATATTATATATATATAATATATATTATATATATATATATAGCACCACCAATTATTTTTAGTTTATTATTTGTTATTTATTTGTCTTTTTTACTATTAGATTTATTTTTTTGGGGCCTTGAGTCCCAAAGGTTGAGATTCATGCTCTATATGATGACGCTGTATCTTTGGTAAACTACTTTTAAAATAAAAGTTTGGCTGTGTGGAAATTTATGCCACAAATTAGCAGCAAAAATGACATAAACTTTTTAAACAAGAAAATATAGAAATAAGTTATGTTTATTTGTTTAATTATTCATAGTTGTTATAATTCATTAGTTGTTATAATGCATTTAATAATTAATTTTTATGATGGATTTTCATAGTTTCAGTGCATGAAGTTTAACGTTGAAGGGTACAATGGCTTGTCTTATTCTATTGGGGGAGTTTACTTATGGTACCTCACATGAGATCTGTGCCTTGGTCCAAATCCCGAACAAAAGCCGGGACCAACATTCTGGTAAGACGCCAGTCCGTATATCAGTAAAGAGCACAGCGTTCAGCATGTTGGCTATGAGGGCAGGTTTATTTGTGGTGCCATGATAGGCACGCGCAGTCCAACTGTGTGTATTACTGAGACGAAGCAGTGGACAAAGCCTCTGTACAAGCCAGGGAAAGTCTGCATTTTCACCTTGGCTGTATCGAAGGGCTGCCCGCTTAACACACACGCAATCCCACCTTACAAAGACAGAAGAGAGGAAACAGTGCAGAACATGCCTGTATGTTTTTAAATAACTGATAACTTTCTTGTTTCTTACTGTAACATAATTCCCATCATAATGCAAAATATTGTGTAATCAGACAGGATTGAAAATACAGACATTGTATTATAGCAGGCTTGTCAAAAGTACTCTGATAAAATGATTTTTAATATTATACCCTTCACATATATCTATAATACCTCACGCAATACCCTAGCTAAAATATATATGATATATAGACAGGTGCATCTCAACCGACCAAATTGGAACTGTCGTGGCAAAAAGTTCATTTATTCGTAATTCAACCAAATTGTCGTAGGTTAGGTTAGAACTCGGTATTAAAAAATCAATGCACCACAGACTGCAAGTAGTTGTATTGGTCCTGTTAATGTGATGATTTTGCGCTCACATTAGCAAAAACCCACCAAGTTCACTATCTCAACAAATTAGAATCCTTCATAAGACCAATAAAAAAAACATTATTAGTGAATTGTTGGCCCTCTGGAAAGTATGTTCATTGACTGTACATGTACTCAATACTTGGTAGGGGCCCCTTTTTCTTTAATTACTGCCTCAATTCGGCGTGGCATGGAGGTGTGATCAGTTTGTGGCACTGCTGAGGTTGGTATGGAAGCCCAGGTTTCTTTGACGTGGCCTTCAGCTCATCTGCATTTTTTGGTCTCGTGTTTCTCATTTTCCTCTTGACAATACCCATAGATTCTCTATGGGGTTCAGGTATGGTGAGTTTGCTGGCCAGTCAAGCACACAAACAACATGGTCATTTAACCAACTTTTGCTTTTGGCAGTGTGGGCAGGTGCCAAAAAATCCTGCTGGAAAATGAAATCAGAAAAAGCTGGTCAGCAGAAGGAAGCAATGAAGTGCTCCAAAATTTCTTGGTAAAACGGGTGCAGTGACGTTGGTTTTCAAAAAAACACAATGGACCAACACCAGCAAGATCGGACATCATTGCACCCCAAATCATCACGACTGTGGAAACTTAACAGGACTTCAAGCAACTTGGGCTATGAGCTTCTCCACCCTTCTCCAGACTCTAGGACCTTGGTTTCCAAATGAAAATACAAAACTTGCTCTCATCTGAAAAGCGGACTTTGGACCACTGGGCAACAGTCCAGTTCTCCTTCTCCTTAGCCCATGTAAGACGCCTCTGACATTGTCTGTGAATCAGGAGTGGCTTAACAAGAGGAATAACTGTACAACTGTAGCCAAATTCCTTGACACAACTGTGTGTAGTGGCTCTTGATGCCTTGACACCAGCCTCAATCCATTCCTTGTGAAGTTCAATCAAATTCTTGAATCGATTTCGCTTGACAACCCTCATAAGGCTGCGGTTCTCTCAGTTGGTTGTGCATCTTTTTCTTCAACACTTTTTCCTTCCACTCAACTTTCTGTTAACATGCTGGGATACAGCACTCTGTGAACAACCAGATTCTTTAGCAATGAACTTTTGTGGCTTACCCTCCTTGTGAAGAGTGTCAATGCTTGTCTTCTGGACAACTGTCAGATCAGCAGTCTTCCCCATGATGTGTGTAGCCTAGTGAACCAAACTGATAAACCATTTTGAAGGCTCAGGAAACATTCGCAGGTGTTTTGAGTTGATTAGCTGAATGACATGTCACCATATTCTAATTTGTTTAGATAATGAATTGGTGGGTTTTTGTTAAAAGTGAGCCAAAATCATCACAATTAAAAAGAACCAAAGACTTAAACTACTTCAGTCTGTGTGCATTGATTTATTACACGAGTTTCACAATTTGAGTTGAATTACTGAAATAAATTAACTTGTCCACGACATTCTAATTTATTGAGATGCTCCTGTATATATATATATATATATATAATATTATATTATATTTATAAATAACAGTTTGGATCCGACATGCATATAAAGCCCCCCATATATTACAGCTGTTAATTTAGACACAGGAAATGAATAATACAAGGCTGTTACCACATGCTCCAGCTGACAGATCAATGATGGCTTGCATGACAGGATGTGGAGCCATTGCTAAATTCTTCTATTTTGCATCACTTTCTGGAAAGTGCAGGACAAAAGGTTTTGCTCAGATTCACCCATATTAACTCACATTTACTATAGTATATACACATGCAGAATTGATTAAGCTGAACAGTGATTCCAACTTTGCTAATGTATCACTTTTTTGATGTAACCTAACCGGTCAAACAGGTTTTGAAAAATGTCTACAAATGTTCACGATTCAGTCCGACTTAATCAGAGAGTTCACTCACAAACTGAATAGTTTGCAGTGGCTTCTCACAATGTGACAGGAAACTTTATAAGGCAGCAAACAACAAGAACAATATATCATCACACAGAACATTCACAAAGAAAGCATTGCCATTGTTTTTCTATGTAAACATGTGAAAGATTGACGTCTTTTACCATACGCGCTAAAGTCTGGCATCTTTTGTAACCGCACATAAAACAGGTCTAGGAGTCTCTAGACAAAGGGGTCTCCAACCCTGATCCTGGTGAGCTACGGTCCAGAAGATTTCAGCTCCAACCCCAATCAAACACACGTGAACCAGCTAATCAAGGTGTTCAGGGTTACCCGAGTATCAAATTAAACATAATCCAATAGTCTTTTTAAAAATGATCCAAAATCATTTTCACTGTGTACTGGTTGAAAGCTAGACATGCTCCTGCAATGTACTTCCAAAAATATATAGGACTAGTGCAAATACCATGATACATATAAAAAAAGAAGAAGGAAAAACAGGTATACCCTGGTCCCACACTTCCAAACGTTCATATAGTGGCATACAGTAGCACAAAAAATGAAATCAAATAAAAAAATTTAAAAAATGACCATAACCCATCACAGAACATTACATAAGTTTATTGCCTATGTAAGAAGAGGGTATTTATATCTGACCTGTGAGCTCTCTATTAATAGTCTTAATCTTTAAACCAGATTTAGAGGGAATCCTCCCAGAGTGGTCAAGTCCATTTGAGCCCAACACTGACCATCTGAACCTCCTTATGTGCCAACATTCACATGCCAAGATCAGAATGTCTCAGCAACATTAAACTCAGCTACTGCAATCTCACATATGTTCTGCATGATCACACAGAGCAGGTATTCTCACACTTACCGCCCCTTCTTCTGGATCACTGACTGTCCTGGCAGCAGACACTTCTACAGACTGTATCCAATCATGTACTTGGTTCAAGTGCCTCGAAACAAACCGTTGTGTAAAAGAAGTATTCTTACTACTGACGCAAAACACTCCTGAACCCGGTACTAACATTCACACTTCCTCGATCACCACCACAGGCGTGTACAGGCCACACAGGCAGGGCAGGGGTGTGTAGGGAGCGGGGGCTTCCTGGAACTATGTGCCCTGGAAATAACAGAAGGCGGCCGTGTTGCTTTCATATCCTGCAGAAGTTGTTGACTCAACACCAAGATTGTGACACAAGGTCACTTCATCATTCATTTGAGCACAATACATTTCATGGACACTGAGGTATTTTAACCACTAGATGACAGAATAGCCTTGAGTATAGTGCCATCTACCTGAACCTCCTGCTGCTGTGAAAAACACTGGTTTTCAGAGTCCTTAGACTGTATGAGAGATACCTAAGCATCCAAACTATGTACAGATTACATGCGGTCATGAATTCTTACAAACATTTTATGCAGGTACAGTATGGCCTATTGATATTAATGTAAGAATAAAATTCCCCTTGCACACAAAGTTTAGTTTCTTTAATGTAAAAATCATTCAAATTAATAGAATTATTTAATCATGTATTGATAATACATAAGTATAAATCATTTTTTTTTGCATATATTAAGTAATATATTGCAAATAAGTGTATTTTGTATTTATAATAAATACACCAAAATAAACAGATAATATGTCTTGTCCGCATTTGGTTCCCCCTTTCTGATCTTTTGATCCAGATCAAAAGCAAAAAGAGAATATAAATCCATATATATCCAATATATCCAGTTGTATTAGCATTAAATAGATCTTTATTCGTAAAGTTATTCGTCTGTGATCAACGAAAACATCTTGGTTAATTAACGCAATTAAGTGTTTTCATAACATCCAAACGTGAAAGTTTGTTTACTAATTTTTAAAGGACGAAAACACCGCTTGTTTCGCTTTCAAAAGCGCGCCTGTGATTGGCTGTCGGCATTGCCGTCAATCATGTACGTAGGCGGCGTCAGGTGACACATGATAGTGAGTTCCAGTAAGCGCACTGTGAGTTTGAGTACACAGACATTCAACAAGCGACAGCGACAGGGCTATCACATAATACTGGACTGGATTACAAATCTTTATAACAACACCCATCTAATGCCGTTCTACCACATTGTGACTTTGAAGTCGTTTCCAATGTAATTAAGTCAGTTTAAAGTAACTGTATTTGCTTTCTGTTTGTTCTTTCGCGTTTCACGTCATATTTCCTTTTGACAATCATATGTGACATTTTAAGACACAAACAGTATTGCTGGTACCATGGCTGACGCAGCCCAAAACCAGATGGTCGAGATCGACCCGGATTTCGAGCCGCTCTCCAGACCCCGCTCCTGTACTTGGCCGCTGCCGCGTCCGGAGTTCCCCAACCCCGCCGCCGCCGACTCCAACACATCGTCCCCGGCTCCGTCCGTCAAGCAGGAGCCCTCCAGCAACACGGACTTTATCAACAACCTCAGTTTGCTGGAAGAGAATGAGGACTTCCCTGATCAGAAGCCTCTCGTGTTGTGCGGCGATTTCCAGTGCCAGGAGAACTGCATCCACCAGCAGCAAATCCCGAGTCACCAGCAACAGGTGCCCGTGCTGTCCTCTCCGGTGGCCGCCGCCGCTGCAGCCGCTCAGCGCAAAAGCAGCTCGTCCAGACGCAACGCCTGGGGGAATATGTCATACGCGGATCTGATTACCAAAGCCATCGAGGGCTCCCCTGAAAAACGGCTCACCTTGTCTCAGATCTACGACTGGATGGTGAAAAACGTCCCTTATTTTAAGGACAAGGGGGATAGTAACAGCTCCGCTGGTTGGAAGGTATTTATGTTTTCAGTTTTGGTCTGTACGCTCAGTTGCGCCTTGTGTTTTGGGTTTTTACGCCAACCAGTTCAACTTCTGTAAACGCGTCTTGGGTTACCAAGGCTCTCATTCAGTTGCGCTCCCATCCAGCTGTTAAGAAAACAAAAACGCGTCTTGTGTGAACGTCCCCATGACATGAGAACTTTTGGGGTTTGCGCAGTTGGTATTGATTCTTGCTGTCCTGAGTTTCAGGGGGTGATTACTCTGTATCTCTCCACTTATTGTTTTAGGATTGTCATGGGATTGTCAATGGTCTCCATTCATAGGACAGATGATTGCTTCTCATTACAGGCAGCACATGGCGAGGTGGTGCAGTGCAGTCAATAGATCAAGTGCTGACCCATGTCACATGACAGGTCCCAGTGTTTTATAGATACAGCCTGCTTCCAGCAAATACTCTTAGATCTTTCCACATTTCCAGGCAGAACTTGTTGGAGTTGAAGTTAGGACAGGGAAAAAAATTTGGACCCAGACCCCCTAAGTGCCAGACCACTACAAAAGCCGCTAAAGATCTGGTCACGTTAGCAAAATTTTGCGGGATGAAAGGTGATTTGTTTATTTTCAATAATGTAGTGAAGTCTGAACTAAGCTCAGACAGATGTCACTTAAACCAAACTGCTTTCTGTTAGTTAACACATCAAACTCATGCAACTAACTTTAACCCTGTATTTCTCCGGGTAAGAATTATGCAGACCAAGACAAGACCCCTCAAGGCCCAGATTCAGACCTAGAGTAGCATTGAGAAAATGCAGCATTTATCCAATACATTCATGAAAATTCTAAACTATTTAAGTATTTTTGCCGAATTGGTGGCTAGTATTAATTTGTATGAATCTCATTTGTACTTTTACATACAATCTGCCCACTGACGGATAGATTTAGGGACGGACCTTCATACTTTTTTCTAAAATCTGTACATGTTCGTACAAATCACATTGCACAAATTCAAACAAAATCGCCACCTCGTAACTAAAATAGTTGTTTTCTCGTCAGATCTGGTTGAATTTATTGCAATATTCTTTAATCAAGAGAATCAGATTTGTTTTTTTTCCAAAAACAGAAATTCCAATATAGTAAACAGATTTATATTAATTGTTTTGATTAACTGAATAAGTATTGTCAATAAAAAAAAGCTTAAATGGAATAAATAATGTTTTTAAGGTCATGAAAAGACACCACACAGTCTAGAGATTGAGTTTTCCCCCCCCCTGAGGTTGAGTCTTCATTCACTCAAAGTAGAGTTCAACATAAGTGTGATCCATAAGACTGAGCTTTGGTCATGTTTATGTCATGAAGATCGACTGCTCTGCTAGATCAAACACTAGCAGAAGATACGTGGATCCCAATAAATCAGTTTGGGTGACACTTTGTCTTACGTTGTTGTACCACCGGTATGCCTGAACCACCCTGGCAACCGGAGAAACAGGAAAACAGTGCTTTTATATCCATGGAAACCTCTTCATTAAGTGGGTCCAAAGTTGTGTTGTTAGGTGTAGTGCATCATCACACTGCACGCTATTAATATCCACGGGATTAACTGTCAATACCCCTCTTATGTTTGCCAAGTATGCAAGCATGGCGGTCTACACATACAAGGAAAGATCCGCTCCACCCTCTGATTTATTGTGTGTCTGTGTGCCAGCATTCCACAGTTGTCATGCTTTTGTGCATCCGTTGGTGAGGCATTGATGACTGAATGCATTTGGAAAAGGGTGCGTTTTACCTCTCTTATCTCTGAAGACACAAAATTCTTAGTAGCACAGGCAGCACTCAGCGGCTTTCCCACTCTTATCGGAAGCACATCTGATAAACCCAATGTCAATGTCTGTGTGTGTTTGTGTTGAGGTTGTAAAACTGATATGATCTGTGCGGTGATTGGATGCTCAGTACATGTGACTCATAATGGGGCAATGTTTTTGAGAACCACAGGAAATTTCCCGCAGGAACTGTTCAATTTTATTCTGATCTCATAAACAATGTGGCGCTGGTAATGATCAGTTAAAGGGTCCCTCGGGGGCACAGCTTCTATCATTCCAAACCAATATGTTGAAAGGAAGGAAAGGCTTGTTGAAAATCATTGGCTTTGAGTTGTTTTAAGTTATCTGTAACAACCAGACACATACATCATTTAATCTTTTTGGCTGTTTTGTTGGCAAATGGCTGATATCGATTAATGTTCATTTAAGATTTCTATTTAATTTTTTTTAAATTATATATTTAAGATATTAGCAGTAGTGGTAGTAGTTGTTGGTAGTAGTAGTAATATATATCGATATCTATATTAATATATATATATTTAAAAATTGTAATAAATATATAAAATAGAAATAATAACTACTTAAGAATAATAAAACACTTTAAAATTTTTTTCTCTTTAATTAATTAAGGGACTGCAAGGTTTATTTGTATTGCATATACCTTGAAATTAAATAGAGAAATCATAAAACATTGATTAAAATTTATGAAAAACTTTCTCTTTTACATTAATATGAATTTTAATCCAAAATCTTGATGCTGGAGAAAAATGTAACTTTAAACTCTAAGCTGTAACATGTTGGCAGGCATCTTTCTCCAGGAAGTCAGTTCACTTTCGGGGAAGACACAGGGGCTCAGGCACTTTGCTTTTTGCCAGCTTTGTTTTCTCCAGAGAGCTGGTAGTCACACAGAGAAAAAAGCAAGGGTGAGAGGGGGAGAAATCTATCAGCGCTGCTCCTTGCATGCTCTGATCATGACAAGAGAATTTAATATTTGACAGCCCCCAACACCCCTCAGTCAACCCTCAGTGCTGAATCATCTGGCTAAATTGTAAGTTTGTGAAGCAGAGAAGAGCTCTGTATTGCTGCAGTCTGGGCTTCAGTCCAGAGGATAAAGTAACTCTTTTTGACAAAGTAACTTTCAGTTTAATGTCACACCTCCAAAGGGTGAATTCTTGAAGCCAGGTTACCGTACTCTTGTCACCCTTTATTCTGTTCTCACAATCCACTAAAAACCAGTGTCAGTTACGCTAGCGCACTAATGTATTTTTCTAACAAGATGTTCACGAACTTTGGCATGTGAAATTTACATGGTAACAGATGTGCTTAAAGACTAACTGAGAATTGGTTAAATGGTGACATTGGTTGTTTAGTGTAGGGAAACAGAAAGCAGTTCAAAGGAAACTAAGCGAACACCGGACGCTAAATACACATTCCTCGATGGCAAGTTGAGATAAATCTTACATTTACTGACTCTTAAGCTTTAGTTAAATCAATGTTTTTTCACTGTTGTTCAGTTTGGTTACCTGCTTTAATATACTTGAATTTAATATATAATAATAATAAAAATTAATGATATATCATCCTGAATATTATCTATGTTTCACTTTAAAATAATCTAATTGAATAAAGAAATGATCTAACTACTATAACAGGTTTGTTCATTTATAATAGGTGAATACCTCAATTTATTAAAAAGAATAAATATAATTAAATAAAATAATGTCATTTGGATTAATACATTCCTATTTAGAATTCTGACTTTAATAACTGTTGTGAATTTACCTTTAGTCATTTAGCAGACGCTTTTATACAAAGCGACTTACAAATGAGGACAATAAAAAGCAGTCAAAACTAACAAAAGAGAAACAATATATAAGTGCAAACGACAAGTCTCAGTTAGCCTAACGCAGCACATGTAGCAAGTTGGTATATATATATGTATATATTATACACACACACACACAAACAAAGAAAAAGAAGTAGTTAGAATAGAAAAAATAGAAAGCTAGTTTTGTTTTTTTGTAAAAAAAAAAATATATATATACATACATATACTCACCGTGGGTACGGAAAGTATTCAGACCCCCTTAATTTTTCACTCTTTGTTATATTGCAGCCATTTTGCTAAAATCATTTAAGTTAATTTATTTTCCTCATTAATGTACACACAGCAAACATATTGTCAGAAAAACACAGAATTGTTGACATTTTTGCAGATTTTTAAAAAAGAAAAACTGAAATATCACTTGGTCCTAAGTTTTCAGACCCTTTGCTGTGACACTCATAGATTTAACTCAGGTGCTGTCCATTTTCTTCTGATCATCCTTGAGATGGTTCGACACCTTCATTTGAGTCCAGCTGTGTTTGATTATACGGATTGGACTTGATTAGGAAAGCCACACACCTGTCGATATAAGACCTTACAGCTCACAGTGCAAATGAGAATCATGAGGTCAAAGAAACTGCCTGAAGAGATCAGAGACAGAATTGTGGCAAGGCACAGGTCTGGGCAAGGTTACAAAAAAAATTTCTGCTGCACTTAAGGTTCCCAAGAGCACAGTGGCCTCCATTCCTTAAATGGAAGACGTTTGGGACGAACAGAACCCTTCCTAGAGCTGGCCGTCCGGCCAAACTGGGCTATCGGGGGAGAAGAGCCTTGGTGAAATAGGTAAAGAAGAACCCAAAGATCACTGTGGCTGAGCTCCAGAGATGCAGTCGGGGAGATGGGAGAAAGTTGTAGAAAGACAACCATCACTGCAGCCCTCCACCAGTCGGGGCTTTACGGCAGAGTGGCCCGACGGAAGCCTCTCCTTAGTGCAAGGACACATGAAAAACAACCGAAGGACTCCAAGATGGTGAGAAAATAAGATTCTCTGGTCGGATGAGGCCAAGATAGAACTTTTGGCCTTAATTCTAAGCAGTATGTGTGGAGAAAAACCAGGCACTGCTCATCACCTGTCAATTACAGTCCCAACAGTGAAGCATGGTGTGGCAGCATCATGCTGTGGGGGTGTGTTTCAGCTGCATAGCGGACAGGACGAAATCTGGTTGCAATCGAGGGAAAGATGAAAAGTGTGGCCAAGTACAGGGATATCCTGGAAGAAAAACCTTCTCCAGAGTGCTCAGGAACTCAGACTGGGCCGAAGGTTTACCTTACAACAAGACAATGACCCTAAGCACACAGCTTAAAAATAACGAAGGAGTGGCTTCACAAAAACTCTGTGACTTTTCTTGAATGGCCCAGCCAGAGCCCTAACTTAAACCCAACTGAGCATCTCTGGAGAGACATAAAAATGGCTGTCCACCAACATTTACCATCAAACCTGACAGAACTGGAGAGGATCTGAAAGGAGGAATGGCAGAGGATCCCCAAAAAAAATCCAGGTGTGAAAAACTTGTTGCATCTTACCCAAAAAGACTCATGACTGTAGTAGGAGATCAAAAGGGTGCTTCTACTAAATTCTGAGCAAAGTGTCTGAATACTTAGGACCATGTGATATTTCAGTTTTTCTTTTTTAATAAATCTGCAAAAATGTCAACAATTCTGTGTTTTTCTGTCAATATGGGGTGCTGTGTGTACATTAATGAGGAAAAAAAAATTAACTTAAAAGATTTTAGCAAATGGCTGCACCTGCAAATAAAAGAAGTGTTCGATGGCTGGATATAGAGTGAAAAATTTAAGGGTGTCTGAATACTTTCCGTACCCACTGTATATATAGATGATACAGATATAACTGTCACATTTAGACATGTAGCATTTAGATACATGTAGCATTTTCCTTCCAGATTTTATTGAATGATAAATTACCTCTATTAATAGGAAATTTAACCTAGTGAGTCAGCCATATCTAAGCAACTTGACATGATAGCTCATCTCTTCTCCACAGACGTCCATAGCATATCATTTACCAATAAGGGACATTTCAGATTTCAAACCAGATCACTGCTGTGTTTTATTTATTTATTTCATAATTTGTACTCCTCTGTTATGAATAAGCACATGCACTAACCACTAATCCACAGGTTCAGTCTAGTTTGTGTTTTGACAATGCAGATGAGTCTGATGCTTTCTGTAGAGAGGCTCTTGTGTTGTGCTGTGAAGTCTTTTGTGAAGCTCCTGTGGTGTTTATCTCTAGTTGCTCTTGCATGTGTAGGTTTTGAAAAGTTACATGTGATATGAGGTCTCTTGAGTGTTTCTAAACAAACATGCCTAGACGGTTCTTGCTCTTGCTATATCTATGAAACATACGTCACTCTCGCAGTGTAAATATTTGATGCAGGTCTCTTTCGCCAATCACTTGAGCGCTCTTTGGTGTCCGCAATCGATTTTCCTGTCCTGTAGTACATCACACTTTGCTCCTGTGATAACCCATCCTCCAATCAACTGACACTTTTTGAAAACTGTTTTCAAAACATAGACCTCAGTTCAGGTACGTTCACCCCGGCCATCATAGAAAACAGTTGGGATCAGAAATATTGTAAAATATTTTTGTGGATGTCATATTTTAATTGTCACTTGTATAGCAAGTAGTAACCAATATAGGTTTTTCAGTTCTGAGTGGCGATATGATAACTAGAGATTAGAATGTCTATGTAATGCAGTATGGTATAAAAGTAACCATAAATACATAAATACTAATAATAAATAATAATAATAATAAATGTTTCACTAAAATTATAAAGTTACAAAAAACTTTAATTGTATATTAAGCTATATGTATTCGTTAGTCACAGGTATATATATTTTTTATTAATTTTGAATGATCTTATTATATTAAATTTCTATAGACATGTAATTATATCTAATCATGGCCAAACACTGGACTGATATCAATCTATAAATTAATTTAATTTGATGTGCAGATGTTTGCCCAATGGAGAAAATCTGAAAGAAAATTTGCAGATTCCACAAGACCCTGTATAGTGTTTATATAATCGATGCAGCGAAATGCATTTTTTACAGAAACCAAAGTTAAAGTTTTCAGTTACTGAAAAACCAAAACCCAAAATAAAGTTGATTAATTAGTCAAATTTGTTTAATAACCAACACTCAAATGAGGTTGTAAATAAACATTTACATTGCACATTAGGCAATTACATAAATATAGAATATTAGTCTTATTTATTATATGTATGTATTTATTTATTTAGTTTATTATTATATGCCATTTTTGAGATAACTTTTTCACTGAGGAGGCAAGTTGGGTTCGAAAATTTGACCACAACTGCTCCCTAGGATGTTTTCACATTGCCTCCCGCTCTATTACTGCGAGAAAGAGCAGTTAATTCTTTGAAGAGCTGGGAACATTATATGTAACATCATTCCAAGAATCACATATTTTGGCTGAAGGAAATCTGTGCCTTGCTTGTGAAGCTCCTGCTGGGACAGTGCAGTCAGCCCTTGTACTTGAGTATGAAGGATACATGCATTCGTCCAAAAGCATTGACCTCCCCTCTGTTCTCACCCCTTCCCTCGTCTCGCATCCTGGCAACAGCCTCTCTTCCGACTGTCACCTGTGCTTACGCATGGGTCTCTACACTTAATCAAATATGACTCTGCATAAAATGGGTCGCTGGCTGTCTTTAATTGTAAAAGCTACACTATGGCCAAAGCGACAGATAGAGTGCTCCTCAGTCATCCCCTCAGGCTCTGGCTGCCTGATGCGCGCTTTCGCTTGAGTTCAGATAAGGCGACACTCATTAAAGGTTGCATAATGACAAAGAGTATAGAAGCCCAAGAGGCAAAACTCAACAGAACGCTCCATAGCAACAGTTGCGCGCATGACGTTTTGGACTGAAAACTACACAAAAAACGCCGCTAGAATAATACGAGCAGTCGCACTTGGACCAAATACAGCAATAACAACATTTAAAGAGATATATATATATATTATTTGTTGTATAGATATATTTTGTATCAGCTTAAATATAAGATTATATGATAGGTCCTCCACCAATTGACTCGACTGTTTCATACTGCTTACTGTTTGCCAAGTAAAAAGATAAAATTACTGCAAACCCTTTACTTACCCATATCTATGTTATATCATACATTTTCCTTGTTAAATTAAAAACTTAAGGTCGTGAAATTACCAGATGTGATGTTTGGTAGTTATTTAATAGAGGCAGACACAGTCATATATATTTATTCACAATGTTGATTTTTAAATAAAAAATTCATTAAAATAAATGGTACACATTCATAACATTTATAAAAAAAAAACAGTTCAAATATCACAAAATATGAACAACTTGCAAACAATGTATCAAGGACTCCACCAACTATTGGGAGGTTTCTGTCATTTCTGTCATGTATGAAGTGCACACATTTAACTGAAAATAGTAATAGATCAAAACCAAAAAAGCAATAGAGATCAAAATCATCAGCAGCAATTGTGTTAGAGAAGAGATTATAAGACAGATAATATTTCTGTACTGTATCAAGTGCACACATTTAACATTAACTGTAAATAGTAATAGAGGAATAAAGTGGAAGTGGTAGTAAAAGATCAAAACTATCAGCAGCAATTATGTGTTCATGTGAGAAAGAACAAAAATCTAAAAGAGATTGTAAGACATAAGAAAGGAGTAGAATGCTTGCGTTTCGCCCACTTGCTCCCTCGCATCTTCTAGCGACTTTCAGCAGTTTTCAGTCCAAAATGGCGGCAGCGCCTTCGCAGCGCCATCTATAGACTGTTGCCCTTATCACTACAGAGTTTCGCCTCTTGGGCTTCTATACTCTTTGATAATGAAACGTTTACTGGAATCCGAGAGCTTCAGGCCAAAGTCTGGTGCCACTGGTTAGTCAGTGGAACTCCTTCAGCGGAGACCCGACTCAATCGAAGGATACCCTGTGAGCGAGACGGGGGTGGCTCTTGCCTCTCTTGTGCACTAATGTGACCTGCATTTCCAAACGCAGACCCAACAAACTGACATACAAGGGCCGGTGGACATGTAATTTCAGAGCACATTCTATTCCAGGCCTTTAGTCTTGCAATAAACCTCATTTACCTTTCCCTTCCTCCTTCAGCTTAAGGTAGGCTATCGCTATTAGGGCTGTGCAATTAATCGAAAAACAATTTCGATTTTGGCCTCCAACGATAATGAAAATACAATAATCGAGATAAAACGATTATTCCACCCCCATTCCGCCCCCTTTTCCCCCACGTCCCGCTTCTTTGCACTTTCGTTCCTCCATAAAAGCCCAATTTCACGTGCAAATCAGTAAAATCATGTAACGTGACTTTTGCAAAATGGGATGTGCTTGATTTATATAAGTATATTTATTCATGTTTTTAAAAGCGTGAAAGAGAACTTGCGCTGCTCCTCAGGAAGATATATGCGCTCAGAGACGGATCTTTTAATAATCTTTTATTAAACTAATCTTTTAGCTCAAGGTGCACGCCTAAATGGTCAAATACACGCAAAAATGTGTAAAAATGCGACACTTAGTGATTATTCATGTATACCTTCGTCTGTCACATGTTACATGTAATAAATGAATGTAAAGTGTTGAGCAGCCCTAATCGCTATCATTTCTTTCAGTCTACACCCTGTTATGGTGAATGTTTTATGTGCTGAATCACTATTCCTGGCATGCGAGTAGTAGCCATATGTGTATGCAAGTGCATACGTGTGTGAAGGTGTATGAAAAAACAGCGTCATACGGTTGTGCTTTCTGAAGGAACGTTTAGTTTTAAATGCTTGTTTGCCTTACTTCAGACTTTTAAAGCAGGGGTATTCAATCCTGCTACTGCATAGCCAATGTTCTGCAAAGTTTAACTTCACCCTGCCCCAACACACTTGCTGAAAGTTTCTAGTAATCCTGAAGACCTTGATTAGCTGGTTCAGATTTGTTTAATTAGGTTTGGAGCTAAACTCTGCTGGATAGTGGCCCTCCAGAGGTAGGATTTGGACACCCCTGCTTTAAAAGAGTTCTCCCAGAAATGTTATGTCTGTCATTATTTACTCAGCCTAATGTTGTTCCAAATGACATACATTCGTTCCTGTGTGACTTCTGAAGAACAGTAAGTTCTGGCCACTCTTTTCCATATAATAAAGTTGAATGGGGACACATATTTTGATCCTTTTTCGTCAACCTGACAGCCCCAGTCCTCATTCTCTTCCATTATATGGACAAAGGCCAGGATATTATTAAAAAAAAAAAATCACCTTTTTGTGTTATACAGAAAAATGAAAGCCTACAGATTTGGAACAATGTGAGGGAATACATGGAAATAAAAAGGACTAACTCATCCAATCCTGCTCCTGGAGGGATGATGTCCTGTAGAGTTTAGGTCCCACCTACCCCAACACACCTGCCTGTATGTTCCTAGTAATCCTGAAGACCTTGATTAGCTGATTCAGGTTTGTTTAATTAGAATTTAAACTAAACTCTGCTGGATAGTGGCCCTTTAGGAGCAGGATAGGACATCCCAGCTTTAATGTCATGAAAAAAAAAATGACTTGGCCTGGCACATATTAATGCATAGAAGTCGAGATGACAATCCTAGCCCTTTATTTCTTCAATACTCTGTTTACTTTTTTGACCTCAGAGAATGCAGAAGAACCAGCGACAAGAAGCAGAGATTTATGTTGCACCCTTCTCCAGACTAAACATACCACTGACAGAGAAAAACGAATTAACAAGAGCAATGTTTGATATTCTTCAAGTACTGTGGGATCCAAGGGACACGTTTCCAATCGTTGAAAATATGTTCTGCAGATTTCTGCTCTCCCGTGAGTGTTTGGCGGTACTGTGTCCAAAGAAATCAGACTCAAGCAATTCATTGCAATTACAGTATTTGTTGTCAATGACTACACAATTTCCAAAGGGAGAGACCTTTGCGCGAAATTGTCAAAGCCTGAACTCACCTTAGAGTTTACTAACAGTTGTTCTTATTTTGTTTATCAACAATGAGCTTAGGCAAGGCAGTGTATTTTGAGCCGTGTTACATAGCGATCTGAGTTCCCTCACCTATGATGTAAGAGTGCACTTTGGTAAAACCTTCCAAGTAGGACATTTCCAGCAAGTCCACAGCAGACCTTTAAAACCATCTGCTGCATTTAAACTCTGGACGAGGAGGAGGGTGGAAGTATTTTGGGGCTCGACAGAGCCAACGGGGCTTAGCATGCCTCTCCCCACACCCTCCTGTGCCCATCTGCCTGTCTGGGCAGGGTGGCGTAACCGCCCTCGCTGTTGTCAGAACACACTGATATCTCGACAGACCACTGGCCGCAGCCCAGGGACAGGACATCACATACTCATGATTGAGTTTATCAGGGTTGGGTATTGCATGAGGTAAGAGGCCACTGAGCTGAATGTTGGCAGGATTGCTGTTTGGGTTGCAACATGCTCCGCCAACCCCATAACATATAAATACAAGAAGAAATATGGCAAATATTTGGACATACATGTTGGACAGTTTCACCACTGATTATATGTTTCAGCAGTGATGTAGACATTTGGAGCCTTGGGCTATTATAAGGTGACCAGATTTCTGAAATGAAAACCGGGGACATTTCTAATCCAGCGGTCAACACATAGTTCAAATTTCCAGTGTTATTAAATGAATTTAAAAAAGTGTTGTCTGTATACAGTATATGGTAGATGAAATACTGTGTCACCCTTGGCTGTTACCTGACAAATAAATGTAAGCTTCCCAGTCAGTAGGCTATTTATGTAGCAACTGAGCAGTTTTCCACTTGCAGCTCTTATTACAATGTTACAACATGGTTGCGTGACTTCAATCACACAATATTAACCTACAGGTCAGAGATATTCTGGAAATTTTGTATAGCAAAATCCAACTGAAGGAATTTGCACCAACTGGTTTGTTTTTCCTTCTCTTTGCTAGATTTAAGAGCCGATGAGGGTAGACATACTGGACCATTTAAAACCAAATAGTCATGGGGAGTGAGTCAGAGTGAGTCACAAAGTTGTTTGGTATGGCAGTAGGTGAGCACGGCACCAGTGTCAGAAACTCTACTTCATCTTCACTGTAAATCAGCTCTATCATTAAAGGGCTCATCATGTGATGGAAAACAAGATTTTCCTTGAGATAGAAAATGCATAGATATCCAGACATTCACAATGCTAGGCTTCCTCCTCAGTTCACCTGTACCATTTATTGAAAATGTTCATTCAGAAACATCCAGTACATTCAGTAATTGTCATTATGAAAACATAAAAAATCTCGAGGTGGAAAATTTAATTAACAGGTCATCTGGAACTAAATTCAATCGTCTGTCTGTCTATCTTCATTCAGTAACGCTGTGTGTTGTTCTGAAAGGCACAACAGTTTTTTATGTTCTATTTTTCTCTGTAAAATTGAGCAAGATTCAAGATTCAAAAACTTTATTGTCTATCAACCAGTGATAGAAATGTCTTAGGTAAAAGGCTCACATAAGGCCCTTTCGCACCGCTTTAGTTCCAGAACTAAACGTAGGGGAAGAGAGGGGGTACTAAAGTACTGGGACGATTTTGCGCAAACTATTTCCCAGTACCATTTAAAGGGTTGCATTCGCACTGAGAGTGTGTACTAAGAAGTGACGTAAGCCGGACGACAGCGACGTCATTTGTGCGCGGTGTTCAACAACAGAAACAAAACACATTCACACCGCTATGGAGGACGCTGTGATCGGAGCTGTGTTTTTGTTGTGTCTCGCGGGTTTCACAATAATGGACATGGAAAGTTGATTGAAAGAACGGAAAGGATGACTAAGAATCTCCAACGACAACTGGCAGTGCTACATTTGCTACAAGTGCCTGCACTTCAGCGTCCGTCCATCTATCGCTGTTCTCCAAACTTGCGAAATAAGTTGACAATGTTTACAATATGTTTACACAGCATTTTAAATCATAGTGGGTGAGGGCGTTTTCATACGCGTTTAGCCAATCAATGTCTACTTACGTCACGAATAGTACCAGTTGTGCTGGTTAGACCCAACTCCGGAGTAGGAGCTAATTTGGTTCTCTAAAAAGGCAGTCCGGTACTAAAATCGCGCCCATTTCCGGCGGTGCGAAAATGCCAAAAAATGGGTAGTTCCACAATTAGCTCTGGTACTATGAAAAGGTTCCTGCGGTGCGAAAGGCCCTACACCGGACACACAAGCCCGGTGTTTGGGTGAACAAAGGCCTTCTGTAGCGAATCGATTCGTTTTTGTAAGAAAAATAACCATATATAAAATTTAATAATCACTTTAATCTAGCTTGCATAGCTGTTGTACACAGAAGCAGTTCCGGGAGCTTGAGGTATGAGGTCAGCGTTGCCATGCGCCGGTGAGTCTCGTGAAAAACAACGTTTATTAACAGGATAAAAGGAAGCAAAGTTTCCTTACTTAAACAAAGGAAAAAGAGTCTCCTCTTGGCTTATATCGAATCCTCTGACTTCTCTTTTACAAATCCTCGTTTGTTTCGTCTAAGTCTTGGCATTTCCCCTGTGTGATCCACTTTTTTTGCTGGCAGCTGACGCATACGCGTTCCCCCGAAAACTCTTCCCTTACAACATGAGCGCCAGCTAGTCTCAAGTTTCTTATTTTGAATATGATATTTTATATACACAACACATCGATTCACTACAGTAGCCTTTGTTCACCCCCCGAGCCGGGTGAGACCCTTGTTTTTTGATGGCTGGGTGCTTTTTTTATTTAACTTTTATTTGGACCTGAAGCAAGGCAATGATATAGTTTTGAAAGATCAAAGACGATTTTTATACTGACTGTATTCGTCTGAAGAAGAAAGCCAATTCAAGTCTGACGGAGAGGTGCATAGCATTATCATTTTACCACTTAAAAAAAAAATTCTTCTACTTATCGCACCAAATTAAGCCGTAATCGACCGCCCTATCTTGGTTGTGCACACAATATCTTTTATCAGCAAGGGTGCTTAAATTTATCAAATGCAAACATTCTTTGTACCATTGTTGCGTACAAAATCATTAAGATGCTTCTTTCTAGTCAAGGAATCCTGAAAAAATGTATTATAGTTTCTTCAAAAATATTAAGCAGCACACTGTTTTCAACATCGATAATTATAATACTATTTCTTGACAGCATCTGATATTCTGCAAGTATCATATGCATCTGCGTGGCTCTCCCCCGGTGCACAACCTACACGAGCGGCGAGGCCCAAACAAATACATTAGAAACGTATTGCGAGATTATAATTCTGATGCATGTCTAACTGATGTGGTGTGCCCACAATCCAACGTAAACTGAGCCGCGTCTCTTTATGATGTTACATACACAAAGTTCAAATATATGGGCACGTCGCTTTGTCGCGAGCCCAGTGTAGCCAGACTTTTGCCCGTTCACATGTCACGCCTAAAAACCGTGGAAACGGCCCAGCCATTCTCCTACTTTCCAAGCCTCTCGGTGCTTGCGCTTTGCTTGGCGTCTGCTCCTTGCTACAACGGGCCCTGCGCTTCCACACGAAGCGGAAGTTTCAACAAAGGATAAACTGATTTCCAGCACTGAAAATCGCGTGCAGTTGCTCTGCTACTAAATGTATTTAAAATTGGTATCTCTGTACAGCTGTCGCGTCCAGTGTAGACATGTGTCTGTGTGTGAGCAAAGAAAACTGTATAAATATAACGATCAGTATACTAAACACCGCACATCCTGCTATGTGACTATCGCGGATGCGCACATCACGATATCGATGCTGAAACAATATATCGTGCAGCCCTGCTTGATGATCTCTAGCCTAATAAAATAAACATGTCGTCGCCCCAATACACAAGTCCCTAGGACAACCGGTATCACCACCGAACGCGATTTCAATTCAAGCACGTCCTAAAACAGTTTTATTTAATCACCAAAACGGCAAAAATTCCATTCAGAAATGAACAAAGTGGCATCGGGGATTGAGTTGGAATTCGGTGTTTGAACAGAGCAAATGGAAAGAATAAAACGTATGATTTATTATTATATCTTTAACTATATTTCTAGCTTTCTATATGAGCATGCAGACTTGTATCAAGAGCCACAGAAGACAAACATTTCGCTGAAAATAATGCATTAGACATCTGTTCCCGCCCTTATACATTAACAACGATTTGGGACAAATATCATGTAATTTAATGGAAAACTATGTAATGGCCCTCTAGTGGTGCGGCAGGATTTCTGTCAGCTCACGAACAAGCAAACTGTGTTTTCCATGTCACTACCTGACACACATCCACCATTTTCTGGGATATCAAATGCTAAAGGGACCATAAACTAATGCAAATAGTTGGGTAACAAGCGTGACGTTAAACATTTGTGTCATACTGTTTTAACTGCGATAATGTTCTGCACCTGCTCCGCCTTGACAGCATGTCACTGCTGGGGAGCTTCTCTTACTAGCGCTTTCTGGTCAACCACTTAATTACTCCGAAGAGTTTGAAAAACATGTACTATAGCATCTGTATAACACCCATTTCAGTGTCTGTTTTAAATTTGCATTTGAAGTGTCACGCTCTATGCAGCACGCAGCCTCTAGTCAAAACAAACAGCACGTGGCATAGTAATTCTGCCTCTAGAGGCCCATCTCATTCTCGTACTGTATAATGATGGTGGACCTTGTCAGCCGCTCCAGAAATGGACGCAAAAACTATCAATGGAATTTGCCGAGACTGCTAGTTAAAGCTCGGCTATGGTGCCGAGTAATGGGTGAAACCGATCACGGGTACCTGAATTTATGTTTATGTAGTCTAGCACAGCCACGCAATATTATGGAAATATAATATGTATATTTGTGCATAATAATGTATAATATATTTGTGCACTTTGCCAGCAGATATAATGTTTGTCATTAGGCAGCACTACTTTGGAAGAAGATTGAGCTGTCACATCACATTTCCTGTTAGAAAGAAGAGGTTCATCTGCTGCTGAGTGAAAAATGAGGGAGTCAGACCGATAAGAGCGATGGACGGGACCACCCAGACTGATCACAGGGGCTACCACTCAGCAAGTTACACTTTGCCCCTTTTTGGGTCATTTTTGTGCATGGAAGTAAAAGAGAGAGAAATATGCATCTTCATGCCAGTATTTGTGTGCGAGAATATTGTAGCCATCACTTTTATGAGCCTGCCGGCTGCCGAGGCCCCAAACCGCAGGCATTACCCTCTCCACTGTTGTGCAACTCCTGCCCTAAAGTGATTATACGTGGTGCCTGTCAGACTGGCCCACTATTATGACACATAGACACAGAGTGACTGGCTCATGCTCACACATACACACTCTCACACACATGCCTTTACACACAATATTCAAATGTTGACCCACTTCCGTGCCAAAAAGGATATCGAGTATTTCATCTTGATTTTGTTTCAAGATTGCAAGAGAATATGGATATGCTGGCCTTTTATTTTTATCAGGCATAAACTGTGGGATTTCATTTGACATAATTTACATATCTACATTTGCGTCTTCCTATCTATCCATCAAAATAAAAGTTTGCTTGAAGAAATTGTGACAGAAATATATTAATGTAATGATAGTACTTCTTCATAAATACACGACACTCTACTCTAAAATAATCATATCCAAAATAATAAAAATACTAATCCGACCACACGCACAATTCCTAAACGGTACACTTTTCATAACCGTATATTGTAAAATTTAATAATCAAGACCTTATACAGTTTTATGAATTCATTTCTTAGATAGCTTTTTAATGATTACTCGAAACTTCAAGTCACTTTTATTTATATAGCACTTTTAACAATAAAGATTGTTTGAAAGCAACTTTACAGCATTAAATTAGGAAAATAGTGTCAATAATGCAAAAAACACAAATTTTTCAGTTAAAGACAGTTCATCATCCAGCTCAGTTCAGTTTAAATAGTATCTGTGCAATCAAGTCGACGATATCGCTGAATATTAAGTGTCCCCAACTAAGCAAGCTAGAGGCGACAGCGGTAAGGAACCAAAATTCCATCGGTGACAGAATGGAGAAAACCCTTGGGAGAAACCAGCTCCAGTCGGGGGGCCAGTTTCTCCTCTGGCCAAACGAACCACGTTGTTCAATTCACGCTGCAGCAGAAGTCACATGTGCAGAGGACACAACGGGTGGACCGACCATTAAATGAAATCGGACCTATTAAAAAAGTGGAATGAAAAAATGGAATATGAAACCTAAAACAGTTTGGGGGAAAAAAGACATATAATTTTTTTTCTTACAACACCACACACTTTTGGTTCAAAACAAAACAACAGTTGTTACATTGTGGCCGTTTTTAATAATTTCAATGAATTAGACAGGCTTTTTCGTAATAACACATTAATTTAACCCATTAAAACCATAAGCAGGAAAATTAAACAGAAAACAAAACAAGATATTGGGGCAAATTTATGGAATTAGGGTAAAAAATAAAACTGCTATATTTCATAGCCTACCTGTGACGTACCCTGTTTTACTGTTCTTCTAGCTCTGTGTTGTGGCAGTTTTTATGAAACGTCGCGTAAGCTGATAGGGACTCCACTATCGGGTTTGAGGCCGAGCCATTTGGGCAGATTAAACGTGTGCCCACATGTGCGCTCCGTTTTGTTTCAATGAATCATTCATGTCGTGTTGGCCTGCCGACTCATGGAGGCTGAACACAACACAGTAGAGTGAAAACAAGTGGCGGGAGTTTTAAGCCTCTTCGCTCTGTTTTGTTTTGTTTCTGCTTGTTCGCTCCATGTTGTTGATGTTTTGGTGACCAGTATTTCCATGCATCAGTCTCTTCCTGTCAAAGGCGCTGGGGTTTCTGTGACTCAAACAAAACGTGGAGTGAAAAGCTGGATCGACCTCTCAGTGTGTCTGTAGTGTAGATGTTCATGTTATAGTGACTGCAATTTGAATTGAATGTTGAATACAATCCAAAAAACAGTTCCAAAATTACAATTCAACAACAAGTTCAAACTGCTTCCTGCTAATGTGCTAAATATTTATGTACATATATATATAAGAATAGGGCCATCTATTAAAGAGTAGAGTCAAGGCCAAAAGTCTGAATCCTCTAGTGAACAAAAAAAGTAAAATTCAATAACATTTACATTGTATAATTGTCACATATCGACTATTGAATAGCATTTTATAAGATTATTTTTGTAAGAATATTAATTATTTTCTATATATATATATATATAATCATATATATATATATATATATATCATACTATAATAGATATATATATCATGAGTTATATATCCTCTCACAACTGTGATGAAATTAACTATTATTTATAATCAAATAGTAATCGTGCTTATTACTTTTCCGTAATATTTGTTTTGAATATTATGTCTATATTTTACTATATTTCCATAAATTTTCTCATAGTATTAATTTTTCACGACGTAAATTATAAAAGACAAGTCAACTCTTATATACATTACTATAGCCGATGTCATATAATTGTAAAATCTACTCACTATAGTAATAAGGTAAATTAATCCTATATACCATATTATTATATTAAGAAAAACAAACATGCTGTTCCAATTGTCACCGACGAGCATTCATATGAGAGTTTCTCCGCAACTGTTTTTGAGCTCCATGACTTTAATTAAATCAATGGCTATGTGGGCAGGTGCGGGCTGAGCTCCCATCACTGAGGAGAGATGCTGACTCTGACGCACGTGAGTGGCGCTTCCTGTTCCCCTGTTCCCTAAATCACCATCCCAAGCCTTCTTTCATCCTTCCTTTCTTACTTTCCTTTCTCTTCCACATTCCTTTCTCCACAGAAGACCTTTGGATGTGACAACAAGCAGTGGATCTGCATGAAGTGATTTTTGGCTGATCCAAGCCAATAGGAATCGAATTCAACGCAATTAAATCTAGGCCCTCTGATCCTCACACGCCCTTTACCAGACCATATACAATGCTTTCCTGACCTCAGAATCACTTTGTTGCTTAAGTTACACAAATCATTGTATTTTGACACAATATTTTTATTCTCATTTACACAACGGTAGTTATCTCCTCGTTAATAATAGTTATTGTAGTATCATTATGTATTATTATAGTATTTAATCATGTTTTAATTAGCTTTTTTTTTTAGATTAATTTTTGTTTTCATTTTCATTTTTCTTTAGTAAACCTTTCCTTATTTTATTCCAGTTTTAGTCATTTTAGTACTTCAACTTAACATTAAAGGCAACATTTCTAATTCAACTTTCATCTAATAGTTTTTATTTATTTCAGGTATTTCAATGACAAAATTATTTGTAATATTTTTTTATTTTTTATTTTTAGTTAGTGGTTGACTGTCATTAAGGCCGATATTTGAGATTTTTTTTAATTATTGGCATCACCGATCAGTTTTTCAGAAGGACTCAGTTTTATCAAGAAGGACGTTCATTGTGAAAAAGAAGGACGTTCTGTCCGTTTTTTTGCTGAAGAATGTGGGTGACAAATATTATTTTCTTTTCATACTAAGTCAATGGGGAGCAACTGTTTGGTTACCTACTTTCTTTAAAATATCTTCTTTTATGTTCAACAAGCTTTCATATTGAGTCCATAAGCTTTCAGAAATAAAATAATTTATGTTATTATTTGTGTGATTTCGGGGTAACAGATAACGCAGACATTTCTGTAAGTCTGTGCCATGTCTCTAAGGCTTTCTACGTCAGACACACATATGATATGTCACGCACTTGGTGTTTCCATAAAAGTATAAGGTACAAGACTTGGCACTTCCTAAAAAAAAAAATTACTTAATGTATTTGAATTAACCTGCATCCTTGATTTGACCACTTTCTGTTGCTTAAAATTAGCATTCTTCACTCAGTACGCTTTCTGTGCCCTCAGTTTCCCTTTGGTAAATATTTTACATTCTTTCACCACAAAGTACTTCATAACATACGTATATACCTGTCGGTTTGAATGTGGCCCATAAGCTCAGACAGATCCACTCAAACACAAGGCATCTGGTATGATTTCACAAGGAACCGGACACATTCCATGGCAACACAACATTATTATTAGGTACAGTATTTTTTCCACTCTTACACATATAGTGGCATGACAGACTTAAGCAACACATCGTTAGTCATTTTTTTGTGCAACAACACATTCAACCTATTATCATCAGCTGTCTATTATATAGTGCGGACTTCCTTTATATCTCAACTCTAAAGAGACGTGCATTGCTGTCAATTTTAATTGATTGTACTGAATAATTAAAGTTGATGCAGTGCGTGAAGCAGCAGCATTAGCCTCATATTTGTAGCATGAGTTGAGCATCTAAACCCTGCAGGCCAACCACTCACAGTTCAAACTTGCATGACCTCAAATTAAATTTAAGAATCGTTAACTCGCATTTAAATTGAATGCATGTCAGAGATCGTCACTCTTGATACCATTAGCATTTTCCTTAGCACGATCATAGTACGCAATTCCAGCGAGGATGGGCAGTGCTGCCAAAACAACCCAAATTTTCATATTTGATGAATTAGTTGAACAATTATTAGTACTCTCACTCTGTAATTCTTACTAAAATCTTTCAGTCTAACCCACAGTTCAAGGTTGCGTGACAGTTAGCATCTACGGCGCTCAAATAAGGTCCCTGGATGCAATAACACCCTAGAGGCAGACATCTGTCAGGCTACACTCGTCCACTGTACCATAGCCTAGCTGTAGCTAACACTCGGACCCACCTATAAAACCCCACCTCACCACAAAGACATGAAGTAGTGTGTCGTGACTCGTGACCACACAGAATCTTTATCCAAGCACACAAAAAGACACTTTCTCCTGAGTACACTCTAAAATATCTCCCTCCTTGACCGCCACAAATGTGGCTTTGTCCATGCACAGTGCCATTCTGTACAACCTTTGGCTATATGGATACTAATACGATATGTGCAGCCCAGAGGATGCAATTAAACATCATCTGAAGTCACTATAAGTAGTTTTAATGTTTGTTAATTGTGTAATTTGGGTGTAGAAGCAGTACACATGGCAGTGTTAAGGTACTTGTAGTACAGTGTACTTAAAAGTAGGAGACATGTAAGATATGAAAAAAAACATGTAATAGCTGTACAGTTATTATATAGTCAAGAAATCATTAAAAAATAAAATTTAAATAACCAATTATTTTACATACTAGTATAATACTTGTAATACTATTTCTGCAATATTAAAGGGATAGTTTACACAAAAGAGAAAATTCTCACCCTGTGTCATACAAACCCATATGACTTTCATTCATTTTCGAAATACATATAAAGATATTTTTAATGTAACTTCCATTGAGTCCATTCACCCAAACCGAATCTTCAAAAAGTTCATAAAGATATCTTAAAAATAATCCATGTGAATAGGAACTGATTTTATAGGCTCTAATTCACATATAAACACTGATTAACACACATAGAGTACATAAATCAAATCCAATATGGGAATTGGAAGCTCAACCGTATTTTTTATTTTGTTTTTGACAAGCAAGAACAAACCTTGTTGGTGAGTAAACATTGACAGAATTTTAATTTTTGAGTCAACTAACCCTTAAAAAATTGTGTGTTAATGTGCTATAGTATGCTAGTAAGATAATAAGAGTGGTATGCTAGTATGTTATTCCATATTCAGCCAATGAGTCCAGAAAAAATGTAATTTCAAAAATCAGTATCTGACATTACGTTTGCTTCATTCGTTTTTATAGAAGGTCAGGCGGACTGCATCGCATTGTGGGTAAAGTATTTCGTCTATTGCATACTGCCCATCCGGATATTCTATGTAAATATTCTATGTAATACATCATATTCATACTGCATTCTGCATAAATACTAAATAGAATGGTAGTGTTTTCATAGCTTTGCATTATACATGGCTTAAGACATTAATAATAAGTTGCTTTGGACAAAGTTTTACATAAATCGTAAGCCACTTCAAGTCACCTTTAATTATATAGCACTTTTAGGGCTGCACGACTTGAGGAAAAAAATCTAATTGCGATTTTTCTGGTTAAAAATGTGTGTCTGGCACGATTACATAATGGCACACAGGTTGCTTTTGTTGATAGACATAAATTAATAACAAAAAACAAAACAACAAAATTAATATAAAGCATAATAGAAATAGAAATATAAAATAAAATTATGAAAAAAATTAGTCTTCTCCTATCAGGGAAGACCGAGGAAGATGAATATTTATTTAACAAGAAACCGTGCAGGGTTACCCTTGTTAAAGCCGTATGAACTGTACATCATCAAGAGACTGCGTTTAATGAATGAAAGTCGGGTACGAGTAATTCTTTATTTATTTACGAGACATTTTTTAACGTCAGGAGGGAATTAGAATGTGAAAATCAAAAATCCATGTCTTTAAGGAACACCTATTGCAAAAACTCACTTTTACAATGTGTTTGGAAGACATGGTGTTGGAATGTGTGTACAAGCCATGCGTAGAAAAATGATAAAAATAAATCCAGCCTTCTGTTTTTTAATACTTCATAAAACCCAAACTCAGGCTAAAAAAAAACAAGGGGTTTGAGAAATTTGTCTGCCAATATGACAATCATATTGGGTAGCCCAACCCACGCTATGACTGACAGGGCGGTATTCCCATATCTCAGCTCTCAGTGTTTGTGCCATTTTAGCCATTTTGTCTTGGGTATTTATTAATGCGTGCAACAAGCCTGGTGCCGCACCAATCGTACAAAGCAAGGCTGTGCAAGCGAAAGGAGCTCGTACACAAGTGACAAAATGTTATTATAAAGGAAAAATAAAAATCACCATTCGGAGACCTTCTGGTTCATTCAATTATTGTTCTTTGCTGTCGGTCTCGCCTGTTCTGGGTTCTATGCCAAGCGAGATGTCTAGGCTCCGCCCCCTTCTGGAGTTGGGCGGGAAGTTGCAGCTCATTTTCAAGTAAGGGAACACACCCCTGAAACAGCACTATCGCAGCATTTTTCGACCCGCCTACAACCCGATGTGACACCTGGTTTTTCTGCTACATAGAGTCTCGCCCCCCCCCCCCGCAGTTAGCTAAACCAGCTCAGAACAAAGAGTCGACGTGCATGTATGGTCATTCGGGATAGCGAAAGATAGCTAGCCCAGTGTGGCCATGTCAGGGGACGGGCAACAACCTTAAGATTAGCCACCGACAGACTTCTTGTACGAAAACGGGGCAAAGAATAGGTGCCTTTACAATGAAATACGAGAGGAAACCTATTATCTAATTCCTTCACACTGTGGGGATGAACGAGAGAAAAAATGTGGGGCACGTGCACCAGAAAACAAAGGGACGAGAATACACTTTATACATCTAGAGAGAAATAACATTGTTCAGCTTCCAATATGATTTTAATTCATAAATTTCTTTATGAGAAGAGAGAGTAGCATATATTTTTAATTTCTTTATGGTACCCAGAAATAGGATACTCTGATACGTGCACATTACTGAGTGCCTAAGCATGTACACTGTCTGTGTTCAGTATCCTGGACGACAGGGGCGCTTCACACAGAAACTCCACAAATGCATCACAGAAGTAATAGAATACATGACGCTCTAGGAAATCCCAAATATGGACAAAAGTATCTAGCTATCGGTGTAACTGAATTAAAAGAAGATAGAAATGCCTGAACTGATTGAAAACAATAAACCTACGACAATATATGGCTTATCTGTGTTCTTCACACCATCTCGGGAGTGAGATGAGCAGCATTTACTACTGGCGCTATGCATATATTTATTTCATTAAAAAGCCCTACTTTATACAATACAAATAGTTTCAAAGCAGCTTTACAGTGATAAACAGGAAAATAATGATTCACTGATGCAAACAAAATTAAATTTCGCTGTAAAGCAGCTCTAAAAGTACAATAGTAGACCGTTATTATTCATTTGAAATCAGTTCAGTGTTGATTTATTGCTGAATATTTAGGGTCCCCAACTAAGCAAGCCAAAAGATGACAATCCAAAAGGCAACAGTGGCAAGGAACCCAAACCCTTCAGAAATGAAGAAAAAAAAAAAAAACCTTGGGAGAACCCAAGCTTAGTCAGGGGGGCCAGTTTACCTCTGGCCAGACAAACAAACATGGTGTGGTTTAAGTCCAGGCTGCATCCCAAGTCATAATTGTAGATCATTCAGTTCCTTCTGCTAGACGATTGTGGTACAGCATATGGGGGGAGTTGAAGCTGGCCATAGAGGTCTTGCAGTCTTCGCTAAGTAGTTGTAGAGCATGAAGCACAGTGACTTGTGATAGATTTAGGGTCAGTTCCCCCGTTATATTTTTATTCTCAGTCTTTCCATTTTAAAGTAAGCAATGAAACCTATCTCAGAAGAATTGCTTCAGCAAACCACCACTAAAAGGTCACGTTGATGCACTTCCTGCCATTGAGGAAGCATCCACAACCTGCAAAATGTGTGAGAAAATAAGCGTGAGAGGTGCTATATCTATTTCCTTCTGAGGCCGCCCACCCTGGCTCTGGCAGCTCTCTTGGTTTGATTCATCACCTGCTTTTGCTGACGTCAACCTAATTCACTGGGTAGCCTAGCTTGCTTGACACCTTGTAGCCAAACCACGCTTTTCCACCAGTTAACTGCAAACATAAATAAAAATATAGAATTTATTCCTTACATGAAGAGGCTGTGTTGTTTGTGCACTCCTAAGAAAGGTCACTTGGATTAGCAAATAAATCTTCTCCATTGATGTTAAGGAGAGTCCTTTGAGACCAAAACAGGGCCTGTATTTATAACATTAGCATGTTTTCTGACGGAACAGCTGTACAAATGCTCAAAGGAAATTACTTTCAGAATGAGGCTCTTAAAATATGGTGTGTATTGCAGTCATGGAAGTTCATTGTTAGCATTGCTGTTTTTATCTCAATGTAGGCCTATGCCTTTAGTAATCATTGTCATTTGTTACCCTGAGTTACCCTGTGCTTTTTTCCCTCCCTTTCTCCTGTCTTTTCTATCGGACGGCTATGTTTTGATTAGGAAGCATTAGCTCTCAAACCTGTCCTTCTCGGGGCAGCGTGTGCTACTTGCCCTTGTGAAGTAGACTGTAGCTTGAGTGTTTTTGTGCGGAATGGTGATATTAGCTGGATGCGTATCAGTGCTAGCCAGTACTTCCTGCTCTAACACAATGGAGAGGAAGTCAACTAATAGTGCTAGACTCACTGACTTTGCTTTGCTTTTTGAAACCCTGTTAACCTTCTCTCCATCATTTTGTATGCCATGACAGGGCCATTGGGGGGATAACATACACCTGTTGACACTCACATGTATACAGTGTGAAGATATGCTACTTTTTAGTTGATCTAGGGATTGGCAAGGATGGTCAACTAGTTGACTTCTTCCAGCAACTAACTATTTGATTAGTGTAGTAGATTAGTTAGTTAGCTTCAACCCTTGTTAGTACTTGTTAGAAAATTTATTATAGTTTAAATTTATATTAAATGCATTTACCTGAACTTCAGAGTGATTTTTAACCCACTTAAATGGAACTTGATTACATCTTTATATTACTATAATTAGCGTGTATGCCAGGGGTGTCCAAACTTGGTCCTGGAGGGCCACTGTCATGCAGAGTTCAGCTCCAACCCCAACTAAACACACCTGAACCAGCTCAAGGTCTTAGGCATACGAGAAGCTTCCAGTCTGGTGTGTTGAAGCAAGTTCGAGGTAAACTCTGCTGGACAGTGGCCCTCCTGGACCTGGTTTGGACACCCCTGGTGTATGCAAAACTAAAATATACTTTATAGTTATTTCATTTGAAACTCATGTGTCTTGTGTTTAAATATATTAAAATATATATTAAAAGTATAATCAAGTACTTTATATGCGCTTTATAATGTTAGTCAACACTTCAAAGTAAGTGTACTTCTTTAAAGCACAACAAAAAATATTAAAACATGATTTAAAATGTATTTTAAATTCTTTTTAAATTTAAAATGATTACAAAGTACACTTTTTAAAAGCATACTTAAGTATGTTAAGAAACAGTCATGAAAGCGTACTCTCTTTAAGTCACTTAAGTGGGCTTTTATTTCATTAGTATTGTGTTACCTGCAAGTACAGTTTTAAAAAATATATACTTATAAGTTTTAAAGTACACAACAAGTGCATAGTCCAATACAAGTCCAATACATTTAAGTGCACTTTTTCACAGGAAATGTTTTTAGCAGTGGTGGTTTAAAAGGGATTGATTAAAAGACAACTTCTCAGAGGGTTGTTAGCATGATGTGCTAACAGTCTAAAATTAGCTGTCATCTATGGTTAGCACAGTTGAATAGTTGTCTATTGACTAGTCCATTTGGGGAAAAAAAATTTGTTTTATACATCCTTAGAATCTTTCCTTGTTCCAACCCCGATAAAGAGTTTGGATATCCTTAAGACTCTGCCTGCTGTAGCTATTTTGTCTTTGCAGGCTAATTGAGTGACGTGACATGTGGCCAAGTATGGTGACCCATACTCGGAATTAGTGCTCTGCACTTAACCCATCCAAATTGCACACACACAGCGTGACCACACAAACCGGTGAACCCCACCCGGGGCAGTGGGCAGCCAATGCTGTGGCGCCCGGGGAGCAGTTGGGGGTTCGGTGCCTTGCTCAAAGGCACCTCAGTTGTGGTATTGAAGGTGGGAGAGAGCGCTGTACATTCCCCCCACCTACAATCCCTGCCGGTACGAGACTCGAACCCACAACCTTTGGGTTATGAGTCCGACTCTCTAACCATTAAAGACTTGCCCCCTATATTAGGTTATAAACTCTAAAACCTGGAGCATGAAGATGATTTATGCTAAAAAAATTAGTTACTAGTTTGCATAACACTAAAGGAAACCTTAGGAAACCACTGTGGTGTATCCTACTAGGAGTTTGCTCTGAAATACCAAAGAAGTGCCCTTTGGCAAGCACATAAAGTGCTTGGCTAATGCTCAGCTAAGCTAGCTGACTGATATTGTCTGGGTTGTGTGTACCCAGAATTTTTGCAGATGTTAGGAAAAAAAATTGCCAGCAACCTTTCAGTCATGGCAGACCGTCTTTTCACACAATGTATCAAAACTCTCTGCCTCCAACATCACTTGTGCGCAGGGGCGCATTAATGCACGGGCTTCAAGGGGCTGAAGCCCAGGGGCCTAGACTGGAAAGGGGGCCCACTGGCTGCAAGGAAATTATGTTTTTTGAATAAATTATTTATATGGGAGTTTGCAGCAGTGACAACAGCATTCTGTAAACAAACTCACACACTCATTTTCAGCGACGCCCTGGTTGTAGTAGCCTATAAAGTGAATGGGTCAGTTTAGGTTCCCCCCACACAGTTTGTATGGTATGCTCCACGTGTTCCATCGATATACTGTAAGCGGAATGTACAATGCATTCGCTAGTAAATAACCGCAGCACGAGAGTATCTTTGTCAACACGCAGATTAACAGAAACACAACACTGCTGTGTGAAAGGAACTGGACCAGACGACGTTCTGTAACGTCATACAGTGAGAGTTCAGTAACTTGCTTGGATGTAATCTGTGTGTCATCTTTGTTCCATAAATAGTGCTGCTTCAAAGTCTCAATTTTAAATCTGGGGATGGAAAAATAGGAATTGTCCTATTGCTTAAATGTGATCATTAAACTTTATACTGCTGTGATTTAACTAATTAAACATGAACACATCAGGTTTCAAAATAAAAACGCAGCTAGCAATCACCAAATAACCCACATTTATGCCAACATGCCATGTTGTTTTGATCTATTGATGATGAATAATTCATATTTTGTGTAGCGTCTGGAACACTCCAACACACAATATATATTTTGTTAGCTAGATTTCACAAATACTTTGTAACACCCCAGGACGCCGAACAAGACCCTGGTTTCATGGTAACCCGATACATTTACAACCTTGTGGAATGCGAGCCGGCTCTCATTCTGTTTTCTCCAGAAACAAGGGGTACAAATGCACAGGAGAAATGGACTGTTCTACTAATTAATTCATAGGAAAACCTTCTTTGAATGAACACCCATTTTCTTCAGGCCATTGTGTATATTATTGCTGTGTTGTATTTAATCTGTTGTATTATAGACTATTTTTATTCATGCTTACGATAAACCACTCATTCATGTAAGTAACTCTACCATGTCTAGTATCTATGAATTCGTCTTCGGATGATCCAACTGAGAGTGCATATTACATGCTGACACCTATGCAACATATTGATGTTCTAAAAATCTTTACTAATTTGTGCATCAACACACAAGCGAATTACATATGCAAAATACCAAGCTTAGAGACAAAGGGCCATAAAAACGCAGAACTCCCACTTGAGATTCCGGACTTCCCCATTGGGCAAGCCCATCTTGAGAGGCGTGAATCTCTGCAGGCTTTAAAGGCCACACTCCATGTGACCCGCCCAGTTGGTGGTTCAGTGAGAATGCTAAGATGAAGATGTGAGAAAACACTTCAGGATACCAAAGCATTTGTGCCAGGCCTCTCTTCGGCCTAGTCCTTTTCATTCATCAAGTGACTCTGACTCAAATTGGTTCTTTCTCATCAACCAACTTCAGAAAGATCTTGGGGCCTTAAGATTGCATCAGGAATCTTTTCAGACATACGCAAGTATCAAACATAGTCGATTTAATTGATGCATTAAGTAACAGTTACACCTTTTTACAAAGGTGTGATTGAACTAAGAATCTGACGTTTCCCTCAGGTTTTAGATCTGCTGAATATGCAAAATGGTTCCATAAATGTCATTCTTTATGCCTCTTTCTGAACTGAGTTAAACTTTAACCCTTTCCTAAACCAACTGTATGTGTGTGTGTGTGTGTTTGTGTATGTTAGACCGGCTTAATGTGTTTACGTAGTATGTTGACTAGTTTAAGTGTTTATGTAGTTAATAAAACCTTACTTGTATCACACTTGACGTGTCATTGTTTGCTCATAACCGGAGTCAATAATAATGCAGATTTACGTTACAAACTTATAGAATTGTACATTAAGAAAGTTATTTCCTTTAACCAGGAAATTTAACGTTCTTAGAATTGACAAGACGTTTGACCCTGAGTGGTCAGCTAAATATTTACAGTGGATCTAAAATATTAATAATTAATCATAATTAGTTATAATTAATTATAAATATTTAGATCATGAGCTGATTCGCTACAGATTGGTGGAGAGAAGGCGGGCGTGATAAAACGAAAGTTATGAGTTTAAACACTGGTAACTTAAAAGTGTGTGCTTGATAGCCAAGGTTAAAATAGGACGTGACTTCAGATGCCCGGTTGTATCCCTATTTGCTGGCTTGTTTAGATGAAGATAAAGTGGGGGTTTTAATTGGTACCGCTATTATAATTGTGAAAGTCTTTATGTATTTCATGCTTAATGACATCGGTGTAAGGTTAATCTGATTTTAGCAAAGAAACCCTAATTTCAGTTTTAAAGCATAAATCTGTCTTGACAAATCGTAAGTCTGAATCTCAGCTCAGCGGTATTTCCAAACTGTACCATAATGTAATGTGCTTTAGTGAAGAAATCACAAATTGCAGTATTGTTTAAATAGTTTATTTGAAGAAGAAATCTCAGTACAGTTAACCTGTATAATGAACACCTGGTAGATGTGAGCGGTGCTCCCCTTTCTACAGCATAAAGGCATTATAGTTTATAATTAGAGTGAAGCAATTCATCTACACTTTGACTTTATATATATAAGCCGAGCAACCTGGTAGTCATTACTGTGTTTCACTCGCTGAGTGAAATTAAAGGTGTAATACTGTACTTTAGTACTCATATGTGAGGCAAAAATAACTACATATATGTTTAAACCGGTTTTAACTTACAGTAAAAACGTTTTGTAATTCTTTAAACAAGTGAAAGAAGTTTATTGTTACATTAGAGAAACACTCACAGAAGTGCTTATTTAATGCAAAAAGTCTTGAAGGACTGAAAGCACCACATTCTAAAACTGTAGGCAACTTTTTAAAATAGGCAGACACTAAACAGCTTTAATTGCACTGGCATGCATTGGTTACCGTGACAACAACTTGTCACAGGAAGGGCTAACGTCACATAGCACAACACGCCATGATTGTAAACAAACCACTTGAAGCAGCTAAACTAACACGACTTAGCATAATTTCATTTTAGGCTAAGCTACCAAATAGCTTTTACAATTAGGGGTTAACACTCTTTAATATAAGCTTTTAAATACAGCATGTGTGTATGAGTGTGAAGTAATTTGAATTTAACCTAATCCCCGGTTTCTGATTTTTCCATTTCTCTTCCTTCTTTTTCTTCTTTTTCTATGTTTCGCAATCTTCAATTCGTCTCAGCGAATTTAACTTTCTAGATGTATCCTTCCTGAATGCTAATGCTTAGTTACTAGTTAATTAAATCTAAAATTAATTAAATCTTAACTGTCTATCGAGGAAAGACTCATTAAAGTATTGGGTGCTTTTAGTAACACACTAAACACTAGTGCTGCTATTTGTTCCTAATAACAGAATGATTACCTTGTTTTGTTAATAACAGTCAGCTAATTTTAAATCCATTTACATGTTATGCCCCTTGATGTTCTCTCTGAACCTCAAAAGGAACCAGAGACATTTCTATTTTGATTTGTTTATTTTCAAGAAATAATAAAGCATAATCTGAATAGAAATGCTCTCCCTTTCCTTCTGCTTTTCCCGTTTCTCCTTCATACCTCAGAGATTAAACCTGTTTGGGGAACCGTCAGTAAATTCTGAGTGATAATTTGACAATAATTTGACAGTAGTCTTTAGTCATCAATCAAAATCCTGTTTACGTCCTTTTTAGCAAAACATATGCTGACCCAAAAATATTTTGGCATTCACACTATGTTTTGATCTTGTAGTAGTCTCTAGCCCTTACTCTCAACACCAGTGTGTCAAAACGGTGCAGTGCTCGCATAACTGCCCAGAATTGCAGAACAGAGAGGGCGGCCGGCGTCGTGGGAACACCCCTTTACCCCGGCCGACGACCACCCTACTGAGAGCCGAAAAGAGCGGCGCTGGGCACGCGGAGGACGGGTGCAGCCTCACGAAATCATAGGGAGATCGGGCGAGAGTTATATCATCCTCCTGGCCCACAACCTCATGGGTCTGGAACAGGAGGTAAATGATCTCAAGCAACAGATCACAGCGGTAGCCCACAAGGACCCAGCAAAATGGAGTTACAGGAGGAAAACAATAGATTTAAAAAGGCTCTGACAGATGCTGAACAGCAAGAGCACCTGGAAAAAGTAGCCAGAAAGGACCTGGAAAGGAAACAACCACACAAAATTACTATTAAAGCAGCAAATTCTGAGCTCATAGACAAAGTTGCCAGAATTGAGACTATGATCCAGCAGCTGAACAACACTCAAGACAAGCTTGACAGGCTCCGAAGAGAACTCAGGGACTCCTACAGGCGGCGAAAAGAGACGCCGTGGGAGAGACACCCTACTCCCGCATCCTCATTCAGCCGTGCAAACTCCCTCATATGCAACAAGCTACGAAGGGGAGAGCCAACACTTTCTGCTTAACAACTGACAGAACAGAACTGTAATACTTCCAAGCATCCCCGCAGCAGCGCATGATGTGACCCCCAGAAACTTTGACAAGCTAGCCAGAAAAATCCCGGCATTCACATTGCTGGGGAAACAATCGTTTCCTACTTTAGGCAGTACGAGCAAGTAATTTAGACAAGCCCGCCTCCCGCGGAGTCGTTTTAAACATTGCTTGCAAGCCGACCCAGTAATCAATCTTATGTGTCAGTCTCATAAGTTGTAGTAACTTCTTATACATGCGCATACCAGTTCCTGATCAAAACCAGATAAAATTATAGTTTGAATGTACCTTCCTACGAGCAGTAAGAAGTTTTCAGTGCTATAATGTGTTTAAATCGTACGATAAGAAACTAACCTGACTTTAGCGAAGAAATCCTAATGTCTGTGTTAGTAGAGCACAAGTCTATTTTCTGACGACGAAATCTCAGGATTAGCAGCTCATATAAACGGTACCAGAATAAATCGGTCTGATTTTGGCGAAGAAATCCCCTTCTTCAGTACGGTGTAGGTGATCTGAGCGATGCTCCTAATTTCACAGATTTAAGGCCTTATTATGTGTTACATATCATTGTATTCATATCGACCCACTCATGTGAAACATTTACGTAACTCTTATACATGCGCGCACCAGGTTCTGAATATAATCAGATAAAACTATAGCTTGAAGGTGCCTTCCTACAGGTATTAGAAAGTTTCAGTGCTATAATGTTTTTAAATCGTACGATAAGAAACTAACCTGATTTAGCGAAGAAATCCTAATCTCTGTTGTTAGGCGAGCATAAGTCTATCGTCTGACGACGCAATCTCAGATTAGCAACTCATATAAATGGTACCAGAATAAATAGGTCTGATTTTGGGCGAAGAAATCCCATTCTTCAGTACTGTGTAGGTGATCTGAACGATGCTCCTCATTTCACTAATTTAAGACCTTATTATGTGTTACGTATCATTGTATTCATTTTGACCAGCTCATGTGAAACATTTACGTAAAATTAAAGGTGTTATTCTAGCGTAGCTAACTACGAATTCACCATTGCCTGTGAAGTGAATGTGCTGTTTTGAGTAATGAATGATTTTGTATGGGACATGCATGAGTTTCCCATGCATGTTTACAGCAGTGCAAGTTCTGCTCCACTTGTACCTGGTGTGAGCTTGCATTGGTCTCCTAGCAACACTTGACCCCGGAAGTGTGAGCAGACTCTACCGGTTAATCTGACAACAGCATTCACTTCACAGACCCGTGCGTAAACAAAGAATTGCGTGTAACTAACGCTAACTCTTAAGCTAAGCCCTTTACCTCAATTGCTAGCTGGTTAGCATCTGGATAACGCTTAGATAGGCGTGTAAAGTGTAACATTCTAACCACACCTCTCTCTCCCTCTCACTCTCCGTCACTCCTGGTGTCACTTCCTGTTGATGCCATCACAGGTCCTGTGGGACCCAACCACATACTGGTTTTTACTTGTGTTATTGTTTATTTTGTTTTGACTTATTCTACCTCTTTTTAATTTTATTGAATTTATTTACATTTGTTAAGCACAAATGTACCAATTCAGCTAAACTGATTTGTATTAAATTTGAGATTTAAATTAAATATCAATTTTTATTATTTTTATTTATTTTTTTTTTTTTTTTTTTTATTTTTATTTTATTATTTTTTAATTTACTTTCCTTTTTTAATTTCCTACAGCTCTTAGGACCCCTTTTTTATTTTAATTTTTGTTTGTTGTGTTGTACTTTTACCTTATTTTAGTTATTTCAACATCACCATCGTCGTTTTTGGATAGGAATACAGTAGTTCGAGCAACTGTTGTTTACTTAGCGAGTTATACAGGTTATTAGTATCATAATCCCTGTTTCCTCTCTACTTCACCTCACGCCTCAGTGCCAGCTACGACGTTGAAGGGCAGCTCCCAGTGCCAAGAACAATGTAGGCAAAATCAAAACTAGAAGACAGATTACCTCACTGTTCATTTTTCTTGGACGAAGGTTATTTGGTGGGGTCCGTGCTAGCTTTAGCTAACCGGACTAACCCTGGGAGAGTCTATATGCAGCATACACACACAAGTGAACCTGGCGTTAGCCATATCCTAGAAACACAAACTAAATAGGTACAATGTTCCCTTTTTTTTGTTTTGAGTTCGATCGTATTTTATTTTGCAGTTTCGTAATAGTGACCAAACACCGTGACACATCAGAGTATAGCCCCGGTAATCAGCTGAACCAGCTTACGGCACCATCAACAAAGTTACTCAAACTCTCTCTTTGTGTTTACGAACACAAAAACATAGCACCCTACTTCACTAGCTGCCTCTCACCAGCGATTTATACCTTACATGGCCTACACAGCCGTTCCTTATAGAGATAGTTTAACACCTCTGGACTTACTTGCATTTGTCTTGCCCCTTTCTTTCTCTGGTGTTCCCACAAGTGTGCCATTATGTCGCAGACATTCCACAGACATCCTGCCCTGGCAGCTCACCAGGACCACCTTGACACTCAGTAGAGCACTGTAATGGATATCATTCAGCTCAAAGCAGCCAACGATCTGCCATGGCAAAGAAAGGAACAGCGTGACTGCGACATAAGCGAACACTTGACTAGCATCATCCTCTTCTCACCCTCAAGGGCCTCAGACAGGAGGGATATGAGCTGAAACTGCAAGTCACAGAATTCTGCAGAGAAACTGACACCTGCTCAACGAGAGAAAGCACAGAACGGATGCAAAGAACCTCACAGAATGGGGCGACAGAAAGAAATCACCAGTCTTCACAGAGGCTCTAACAGCTGCTGAACACCAAGGGATTAAATCAGGCCCTGAGCGCCGCTGGAAAATGCCATCACACAGGACTTGAAAAGAGAACTGTTTCACACAAAGTCACTCTTAAAACAACTTATGTGGAACTAAATGAGAGAGACACCACATCTAAGGCCTTACAAGGCCAGCTGCATTCAGCCAGAGCTGAGGTCCAAACAAGACTCAGCCCCCCCCCCCCCCCCCCCCCCCCCCCCCCCCCCGCCCCCCCCCCCCCCCCCCACCCCACAATAGAGAGGTGCGTGACCTGGTTCAGAAAGAATTTAAACAGTCCTACCGAATGCGCATAGACTTAAGCAAAAGACAGAACATCACGTCGCCAGCAGTGCAAGCCCACCACGCCTGTGCACAGCTACGAAAGGGGGGAAGGGAGCCAAAGCCTTCTGCTTGACACTTCAAAAGTCAGCTCCCTGAAAACCTCTGCAGATGCAACAAAAAAAAAAAAATTTTCAGGCGAACCGAAGCAACGCAACGAGGTGAATTCAGTGTCACAAATGAACTGAAATATGCTTGCAGACCACAAGGCGAACAGATAGGGAAAACACGAAACAGAACTTCCCCTGGCCAGCAGGCCCACCCCTCAGCCAAGAGTTTGAACCTGCGAGGGGGGGGGGCGAGAGCCACTGTTCACACGTCACCACTCAGCAGCCACAAGGGGGTGGGCAAGGACCTTTCCAGAGGATCACAGCAGACACACACACCGTGTGACCCCAAAGACCCCAACGAGCTGGCCAGAGACAAAACATCTGGCAACCTAAATACTCTCAGAACCAGAGTCTGAACACGGACTGATCGCTGCCCCAGACACCAAGCAGGGCCGGCGTGAAACTCCCCATGCTTACTACCACAGACTTTGACAAACTTACTCCAAAGCTCACAATTACCCTGGGATGGCGGAGGACACCAGCTGCAAGAAGTCATCTAAGCATTAGGGCCTGCCGCACAATGCCTAATCAACAGCTGCGTAACCTGAAACAGAAGGCCTTTAACAAGCACAAGGACTCCACTAAAGGTGTTTGTAAGACCCCACTGATTCAGAACTTCACAACTCAGAATCCAAAGCAGGCACCAGAAGGCACCCAGCATTGCCACAATGCTAAACCCTTCTACAGAAAGCCCCTAGCTAGAAGAGGACGGAGCCATCACCATGGCAACGGACCCAGGATCCAGACCAACCACTGGGAAAAGCCATCCTCATCCTGCAAACACCACGGTATGTCAAACAGCAGTCCACCACAACATCCTCCTCCCCACGGGTGCTGAACGGAGGCTACACAAGGACAGCTGGAAACGCCTACCTCTGGGGTACAGAGTGCTGACACTCGCAAAGAGCTAATTGAACAAAACTCAACTAAGGAGTACTGAGAAGGACTAACCTCTGACTCCTTGCCTGCTGCAATACAGCATCAGGCCCCTCCAAGGGAGGTGCATCCCTTGAAACCGGTCGACACCCTAGAAGCAGCCAGACAACGTTGGAATGAGCAACGGGCCCACATGCCCAACAACGAAACCTCTACCAACACAACTCAGGCAAGCTCAAGTCGGTGCCACCACAAGAGCAAAGCGACACCGCAAACATCAGATTTCTAGTGACGTTCGGGCAGAACAAAGAGCTAACAACCACTCGCGTGGCGCTCTCCTGAACACATCACTAGGTCAGTCGGACTGAAACTCTCTGCACACTACAAAATCTCAATAACAATTACCTGCAATCCCTGGAACCACCTGCACTCTCTCCAGTGAGAGTCTAACCCGGCTGTTCTACATCGTGGGTACCACAGATAGCCTAATGGCTAACAGCATCAACAAAAACATCATACCCGGACTAACTCACTTCAGGATGACAGGTGACCCAGCCTCGACACCTGCTGCATAAGCTAGAGGACCCACACCTTGGGGCAGGAGACAGCCTACGGATCACCACAGCACACCACATGACAGCATCCACCACGGCACCAACAGCCAGAGAGCCACCACTGTCTCCCAGCCTTGAGTGGCAGGGGTGTGTTCGATTGTTCTGCACCTTGACATAGCTCGTTGTTGTCTATTCTACGGACAACAACGTTCGAAAGGGGGGAATTTGTAGCGTCCGGACCAATCAAACACACAATATATATATTTTGTTAGCTATATTTAACAAATACTTTGTAACACCCCAGGACGACCCGAACAAGACCCTGGTTTCATGGTAAACCGATACATTTACAACCTTGTGGAATACGAGCCGGCTCTCATTCTGCTTTCTCCAGAAACAAGTGGTACAAATGCACAGGAGAAATGGACTGTTCTAATAATTAATTCATAGGAAAACCTTCTTTGAATGAACACAATTTATTCAGGCCATTGTGTATATTATTGCTGTGGTGTATTTAATCTGTTGTATTATAGACTATTTGTATTCATGCTTACGATAAACCACTAATTCATATAACCTTACAAATACCATGTTTAGTATCTATGAATTCATATTCGGATGATCTAACTGAGAGTGCATATGACATCCTGATACCTATGCAACATATTGATGTTCTAAGAATCATTACTAATTGTCTGCATCAACCTCAAGTGAATTCATAGGCAAAATACCATGCTAGAGACAAAGGGCCAAAAAAACGCAGAACTCCCACTTGAGATTCCGGACTCCCCCATGGCAAGCACATCTTGAGAGGCGTGAATCTCTGCAGGCTTTTAAAGGCCACACTCCATGTGACCCGCCCATGTTGGTGGTTCAGTGAGATGCTAAGATGAAGATGTGAGAAACGCTCCAGGATACCAAAGCTCGTGCCAGGCTCCGGCCTAGTCCTTTTCATTCATCAAGTGATTCTGACTCAAACTAGCTCTTTATCATCAACCAACTTCAGCAAGATCTTGGGCCTAAAGATTGCATCAGGAATCTCTTTCAGACACTCGCAAGTATCAAACTTAGTCTTATTAATTGATGCATTAAGTATCAGTTACACCTTTTTACGAAGGTGTGTTTGTACTAAGAATCTGACGTTTCCCTCAGGTTTTAGATCTGCTGAATATGCAAAATGGTTCCATAAATGTCATTCCTTATGTCTCTTTCTTTAGTGCTAAACTTTAACCCTTTCCTATACCAACTGTATGTGTGTGTGTGTGTATGTGTATGTTAGACCGGCTTAATGTGTTTATGTAGTATGTTAGACTAGTTTAAGTGTTTATGTAGTTAATAAAACCTTACTTGTATCACACTTGACGTGTTCATTGTTTACTCATAACCGGAGTCAATAATCATGCAGATTTATGCTACAAGCTTTTTTAGAATTGTACAGTAAGAAAGTTATTACCTTTAACCAGGAAATTAACGTTCTTAGAATTGACACGACGGTTGACCCTGAGTGGTCAGCTAAATATCTACAGTGGATCTAAAATATTAATAATTAATCATAATTAGTTATGGTTAATTATTCATATTTCCTGTTGTGAGCTAAATTCGCTACATTTGTGTGATTTACGGTGTTTAAATCATACTTGTAAACTCACATTTCAGCCAGGAAAGTTTTGATGGCAATGCCCATATTAACGTAGTGTTTACTTTATGTAACGGCTATATAATTCTGCTGTTCCACAAGCGCCACCTTGTGGCAAAGAGTGCATTTGCATATTCACTTATATTAACATTTTAAGCAGAACAGTGTTGTGAATGTTAACTGGCATATTAACAAAAAACTAAATTTGACAAATAATTGTTAGGAAGCTTAAAAAACGTTTTCTGGGGTCAGGAGTCCTACTGTAATGCTGTAGCCCAGGGGCCTTTGGTTATCTTAAGGCATCCCTGCTTGTGCGAGAACACATTATCAAGCTAAATGGTACACTCAGGGAAGGGATCCACTCTTCATGCATTCTGCTTTCTTATATTATATTAAGTATAGAATTACGTGGTTTGGGACGCAGAGATGGAGTTCTAAAGGGAAAAAATATATAAGTGTCCTCAATAAACTCCTGATGATAATTTTTCCAGTTAGATAAAAGATGAGAAGATCTATAATTTGAATCACTCATATCATTCATATCAGCGAGGGTCAGACTGTCATTCAGTTCAAAGTTATCATAAATTTACTGACTCTGCATGTTAATTTTGCATCAGAATGTTGGTAAATTAGTAGAAAGAGGGGTATTTCATGGGTACCAGCATAAACTAGGTTTCTTCCAGGAAAAATAAAGCACATCAGCGAGGAACCCCCCTCACATAAGAGAAAATTGGATTGAGTCGTCGCACACTGGGAGCTCTGTCTAGTAGGCTTCTCCTTGCCCAAAATTCAATTAGTAGGATCCGACATCATCGCATGACACAGGTTTTCTTTTGTGATGGCCGGCCATGGCAGCACGAGTGTGTGATCAGCTGGCTCATGAGCCGATGGTGTGTCAGAGTGGCATGTTTCTAGATGACGCTGAGAAAAAAAGGGGATGAAAGGACAAAAAAGAAGATTCAGAAAAGAAAAAAAACCAGTCATGTCTAAATGGTAACTGTCAAAAAATGCATAAAAAAATGTAAAAAGTTTGTTAAATTTTTTGCAATGTTGCCAGAAAAATTATTATTATTATTAAATACTTATGGTAATATATTATAATGTAATATAATAATACTATATTTCATAGTTCTTTAGTGATTAATTTAATTATAATTTAAATAACAATGATAATATTTATTATTATTATTATTATAATAATAATAATAATAATTATGATGATGATGATTATTATTATTGTAAAGTCGTATTAAATAGGGGGGAAACAGATTTTCCTTCTTTTTATGTTCTTAGCTTATCACATGCCTGAAATTTGTATTCTATAATGTAGTTTAATAGTCAATAAGAACGTTACACCTAACTGACCAAACCGCAAAATCACGCTGGTTCATTTTTACACAACTTTCTTCAGAGGTCCACGTTCTGTTCAGGGATTTCCTCTTGAACTGTTACGTTTCCTTAGCTGCTTTTCCTTGGCAACACATTGCAGTTGCCAGGTACGTGAGAATTATAAAGACGATTGTCATTTCCGCCTCTGTGGATGGTTTTTAATGAAAGCAGATATGTAAATACAACAGGACACCAGGCATGTCACATTTCCCCATCCGCCTCTACCTCGCAGGCTGTTTAAGAGCTCCTCTATTGACTTTCAAAAGTAGGCCAGCATGTATTACCGTGATTGTGCCCTGTTGGCTGAGATAGCTTATCAAAGTGCAAACACAAGCTCGGAAATCAACACAGGCTTGAGGAGACACAACTGTCTAATGTGCACATTAACGCCCAAATAGATATTACGATTTTCTTTCTCCATGCACTTTTCCTTATGAGCAGCTTGGGATTGACTACATCACTAGGCCAAAGGGTAGCGGTAACAAGTGTGGTCGATGTATTTAAGTTCAGAATGCTTTGAAGGCTGACCGAGGGATTGTTTGTATTATTAAGCACACAAAATAAGATTAGGCCAACCTGGAGGAAATCAGACGCTAAATAGTTTTTTTTCACTAGCATGAGCCAGGATTACAGAACGTGATCTTTTTTTGGAAGGAAAATGAACCCACACTGAAGTCTCGTGTTCCGCTATTGACTGGATGTATTGAGTTCAGCAGGAGTCCAATATTTCATTTCCCCGGAGTGGAATCCGAAACAGAGAGACAGACTAGAGGCCTGGTGAGACCTCGGATGGAGCTGGTTCTGATTTGGGAAACATTCTGATCGCGTGAGTCAGGCGGCACCACAGACACACATTCAGGCCAGAGTCAGTCACGAAGGACTTGGCAACTATCTCTCCAAGCTGGTTTAGTGTCCTATTCTGAAAGGCTTTGAACATTTCACCCCTTTCTGAAAAACACTGACTATCTTTAGTGGAATACTAAAGATAATTTTTTTTACAGCTTTACTTAAAAGGACAATTCCGTTCTTTACTATGTAAATAAACATTCTTACTGTAGAATTAATAAAAGTGCTTAGGCAAAAACACTTCAGATCATTTTTGGTCATTGGAGGTTTCCACGAGTAATGAATTTCCGGTTTTACTATGTCATAAAATCATACTATAGAAATTACATTGAGCAGGGATTTTTGCTGCCAAGGACCCCCATAAATGATGATATCCGGAGCCCCATTTTTAAAAAAGCAGCTTTATTTTGACGCTCATTTATATTGTGTGGGGGGGGGGAGTTTTTAAAAAATAACATAATTTACATTTACATATTTGAAAGACATATTTGAGTAGTTTACTGCATGTTTATCGTTCCGATTAAAGAAACCATTGCAGTCTAATACGTAGGTTCTGAACAGACATAGCTGCAACCATGTAATCTAGTGAATTCTGAATAATTCCATTGATAATACATTGCTAAATTACCATTGATAATCTTCATTTTGTTTTCTTTAATTGTACAGTCGTACCATATTGTGAGGAAGCTGGTGATATGCATCCCAATTGCCAAAGACTTTGATTATCAGGTGTGAATTTTCATCAATTATTTATTCTTCTTCAGCATGCCACTGATGGAATTTACAGGAAGTGCGCAACAGGAAGTGGCGAACACAGAATGCCTGCATAGTGCAAATCTAAGAGAAGATTGTTTCCTTGTTAGTGGTGAACACCTGACACTCTGACTGACCCGACTTGGCACGCTAGAAATAATTTGCACCTGTGTGTCTGTGCATAAGGATCGAGAAAGAAAAAGTTGAATTTCTGCTCTTCTGAATCTCTGTGTGCGTATGCATGACAGGAAGAAAGTTTGTGTGTTCACTTTTATTTGGCAATAAATCAATGTCTATTCTCTGCTGAGTACAGAGATATATTCGTGTGGGTGTCTTATCTGTCCCTGTCTCTTTATGATCTCTGTGCGACTGCATAGTCCCACTGTTCAAAGGCAAACCCGTGCCTTTCAACCGATAATATGAACCATTGGCATCGAGTGCTTTGCAAGTTTGTCTGGGGGCTGAATAAAAAGCCAAACAGCTGAACGATAATTTTAAAACGGACAGAACTTGGCACAGATATTGTTTTTGAGTTTCCAGTCTTGTTGCCAGCTCAGGGAATTCCCTGATGTGCTGCCTAATGAAATGTTGTTGCATAAGAAACAGAACTGTCAATGTATTAAACATTTTGATCAAGTTAATTACATGATATGGTGAATAATTAATTAAACGAATCACAATTAAACACATATATCAATATTTGCTATAAAAAAACAAAAAATGTAAATACACTACCATTCAACAGTTTGGGGTCTGTAAGACTCTTATACTCAAAAGGTTGTAATTATTGATTAGAAATACTGTTGACCAGAAATATTATTACAATTTAACAATAACCATTTCCTATGTCAATATATTTTAATATGTGATTTGCCCCTGGTACGACAAAGCTGAATTTTATTTATCACATGTTCCTTCAGAAATCATTATAATATGCTGGTTTTCAGTTTAAGAAACATTTCTTATTATTAATGTTGAAAACCGTGATATCATTTTCCAGGATTCTTTGAATAGAAACTTCAAAAGAACCATATTAACTTGAATATTTTGCAACATTAGAAATGCCTTTACTGTCATTTTGAGTAATGTATCCTTGCTAAATAATATAATGTAATGTAATGTAAGGCCTTTGAGCATGGCACTGAACCCCCAACTTCTTCCCAGGCACCACAACAAAAATGGCTGCCCACTGCTCCGGGTGTGTGTTCACGGTGTGTGTGTGTTCACTACAAACTGCTGTGTGTGCACTTGGATGGGTTAAATGCAGAGCACAAATTTCGAGTATGGGACACCACTTGGCTACACGTCACATCACATAATATAATATAATACAATATAACAGTTCTAACAAAGGGATAAAAGTGCAGGCTAATTTGTGTCTGTCAGGGCTATTATGACAAAGAAAAAAACAAAGAGAGATTGATGATGACAAAAACAGTCATCGAATAGTGTCATGTCTAGTTGGGGACAACTAGTTGTATGCCACCACAAAGTTACAGTATTTGTGAAAGCATAACACATTATAGCATATTAGTGGTCATGGTAGACGTGACACCTCCTGAAAGGCATGAGCTAATTTTTCAAGTCAAATGAGATTACCTTCTATTTGTAAAGTATTTAATTTTTTGGATTATCCAAAATTATGCCTTAGCAAGTGAGTAATACATATAGAAACCATTTTCTTCCATGGAATTCCCCACAAAAGCACCTTTAATTATTGTGATGTAACAAAACTTGATACTGTCAATTTAGATTTTGTTCATAATGCTAAACTTTTAGTTTTTCTCCAGGGCTAACGCTTTGGAGCAGTTGGGTTCGTTTCCACCTGACTGCTTCAGTTCTGGGGCTTGGGTTATACTTAGTACGTGTGAGACCTGCTGAGCTAGTGATGAGCTAATGACAGGTCTGGGCGCTCTCTCTGTCTCCTGCTAACCACACTCACACATTCTTGATGTCTGTCAGCAGAAAGCAGTGCTGTCTACACCAGACATGACCCAACACGAGGCCAACGCTCAAAATGAATGCATAATTAGACCCTCGTTTTATGCTGGACTTTGTCTTTTGAAGGAGACGTGACCGTTATGAGGAGCATAACTGCATTTGTTGAAAACCTCTGCTATCCTTCTGCACAGGTGTCATGGCATCCACTCCCCCATGGCTGCATAAAGCTTTGAAGTCCTTTAGGAATGAGGTTATGTCATCACACATTGGTGTTATATGTTTTTAGTCTTTTTGGCATCTGATTATTAAGAGGAGGCTGGAAATGGTCTTTTGTGTATTTTAACCATTAGAGAAGCTCTCACATGTGGCTACATCTGAGTCATACAGGCCTTCTTTCTGCTGTCTTTTCCTGGGGAGTTTTCCTTTTTAGAGCACAGAGGACGATTATAGTGGCATTTTAGTTCTGCTTTAGAAGTTGTTCCTTGCTTCTGCAGGCCTACAGGTACTATCATCACATTCAAATCAGACTGCAAGCTGACAATTCAGCTGAAACACAATTTATTTTGATATTATGCTGATTCGCCACCTTTAGTATTTTGCTCCGTCATGAAAATCATTTGGTTGAACCAGTGTTTTGTTTAGAATTTATTTAGATACTTATTTAGAAGGACCAAGCTCTGTAGATCAGGCATTCTGCTTAGATGCTCCGAACCTGTGGAATGCTCTCGCTGTGACCATCTGAGGACTCCACAGACTGTGGATGCTTTTAAATGTGGTCTCAAAACCTACCTTTTTAGCAGAGCTTTTGATTGATTCTTAACATTTCTTTTGTCTTTTTGTTTTTAATTTGTAGCACTTTGGGATTCTGTTTGAATATAAAGAGCGTTATGAAAAAAAATATTATTAATTAATAAATATAATCATTTAATTGTTATATGGTTTATATATATGTTCCAATGCTCGGTTGTGGTGAACTCTGACCTGCAAATTTGAATTGAAAGAACATAAAAAATAAAGCCACAGGCTTGCAGCGCTGCATGCACGGAAGTGGATAGATCATATGTATTCACATTTTTGAATTATGAAGTTGATTTTTTTTAAAAGACATCACTGATCATGACGTTATATCCTGTTTGTTGCTATGTCCGAAGAAATTTTGCATGCAAAAAAAATCTAGTGTGACCAAGGCCACCACTGCCACAGTGCATATTCTTTAGTCATTTTTGTGCATCTTTTAAACAACAAACCTCAAGCATTGCATTTAAGTGTTAATAGTCCAGTATAAAAACTGTCTACATTTTAAAGACCCCTGCTGTCAGTTCCATTCCATTGTTCTCACTCTAGCTGTTTTTAACACAAAAACACATCAAAACAGTGCTTAAGAAACATCTAAACCCCAAACCAGCCCAATTATACAAGACTCTGAGTTAAGGCTGACTAGTTGACTAGTCTTTCAGGCAACCCAACATCTATCAGTACTGAATTTTCAATGTTTTAATGTTGTTTTGCTCATCTGTTGTTCTGATAAAGAACTGGGTTTTGATTCCCAATGCTGATGCCTTCAGTAAATCTTGGATGCATAGAGATGGAATGAGAGGGGGAAGGAGGGGTCGCAGTCACAGAACAGTGTGGCCTTTCAGGCTCCTTGGACGAAGGGATTGAAGTAAGGAGGGAGTGAAATAGAAATGGAACTCTGTGTCCTTGGCTTATGGACTGCCCCGAACACATGACCTCCATCTGCCTGTGCAGCTTACAGTGACACGCACACTCACTCAAATACAAACACTAGTGTATGTTAGTGTGTCGCATAAAATCACTAACATTTTAGTGTATAATCAAATATACATATACAACCACACACCTAAGCCAGAAATATACTATATGCCAGCATGCAGACACGAATGCTTGGTCAGTGTATTGCAAGCATGCGTACTTGGCAGAATCCAACGTCAGTATTCAAGGGGATGATAGAGTTACTTTGAAATATCTGCACTATATTATTCAGGTAGCTAGTTATAAACATGCCAACAGTTTAACTGACTTGCTCAGAAAGACTGCTGGTTCGTCCACCATGGACCTTGAAAATCCATAATGCAGTATAAAGGCAAAATACAGTAACTACACACTTATGGACCAAAACTGTCAGTTTGGTCCGAGCAATACTCGCGTTAACGGCAATTCCCTTTTATCGTCCGAATTTTGATCTAGGCCAATCAGTTGGGCGAATCCGAACAACGTTATTATTGATCATGAGCACAACATCCAGCTAGGCAAGAAAACATGCAGTCTAGGGAAGACATCTTTCACTATTGAAAGTTGATGTTGTTAAATCTAGGGGAATTTTTTTTTATTTTAACTTCTAACATAGGCCTATTTTTTAACTTGAACCTCATTATTGAAGTACAAATATAAACACCAAAAGCAACCCAGACTAACTGTCTTAGTTCTATTTAATTTAATATTAAAATATTAATTTTCATTCATTCAGGCTACATGGTTGCAATAACATTTTAGTCCAACATTTTAAGTGCCATTGTTTAAAAAAAATGCTTTACTGACTAACATTTCATAGTGGGTTCAATTGTCTGGCCCTAGTGTATTATCTATGCAATACCAAATATCCACCTCCCACTTATGCAGATCCAATTACATCAGGCCGATGGTTTGTGTGTAACGTGTGACATTTTTTGGATGACATTTCTAAAACTTATTTTTAGAATAATTGTACATAATAGGTTAAGCAAAACAAATGTGATTATTTCTGAGAACCTTTTATACACATTTAACTGCAGACATGGAACTATGTGGTATAGTGTAAATATTTTGAGTGTCCCTTATTCTGTCCCTTATTTTCCTATAAAGACTCGCAATTGTCCCTTATTTTCATTTTCTGAAGTTGGCAACCCTAGTCTACACTGAACACATTAAAGTGAAAGTTCAAAATCCATTTGTACTGTTGTAGAAAGTAGGACAAGCACATGGATTATGTCAGAAATTGAATATGGCACCAGTTTGGTCATATGGTCTCAATAGGCCATCACTAATTATAATGGGTTATCTGTAGACACAGTGTAGAAACAGAGTAAAGAAAAGTAAAGCTCTTTTTAAAATAATTTTAAAATGTTTTTGCCAAGTTCTTGAAAAATTAAAAAATGTTTAGACCATTTTTTTTTACATTGTTTACATGTCTGCACTGAATGATTCTAAAAATGTATAGTGGTGTAACCATCAAATAAAAAGTATTAAAGTATATACTTATTTCCTTACATTTGAAACTGGAATATATTTTTTAATATTTTTGGTGAATTTAATCATTCATAATATGTTTTTGGGGAGTCACACCACATGATATCAGGACAGTTATATCACAGTGACATTTCTGAGTTTGTGTAAATCATATGAAGTCATTGTATAATGCCGACAATATTGCCCCTTGTGGCAACACTGAGAATGCATTGTGTACTGCGCAGCTTTATAAATTATATAAGGCATAATTTCTAAATGTAATGACACAAAAAATCAAAGAATTTGAGTTCACATACTTGGGTAGAGTATGCTCTTAGCTTCCTATCTTTAAGTAATTTTCACCCTAATTTCAACCCTTATGTATCACATGCTGGCTGCTATCCGTGCATACTACATTAAATTCCTTTAAGCTCTCTGTAAGATTTATACTTATCCGTCCATGGGGCCGTGTTTTACCGAGACATTATAAGGCATATGTATGTCTAGATGTCCATTATTTAAGGGGGCAGTGGAGTGGGCTCTGCTTTGGCTGTAGTTGAGCTCTTGGGTTTGAATCTGTGGTCTGTTTATTCTTTTGGAGTGAGAATGACTATGGCTGGATCTGGTGCCAACAGAAGTCTGCCAAAGGAGGAGTGCAGTAGGGCCTCTCTCTCGACACGCCCAGCTTGGCTTTGGTGGCCTGGCATTTCCAGTCCCTTCCACACACAAACTCAGAGGCTCAAATACACAACCACTGCTTCCTGAAAGACAGGAAGTGAGGCCGGCTTCCTGTGACAGTCCTCTTTCATGTGGTCACTTCCTGGTGTTTGGCTCTTGCTGTTGACTTTCTTCATTGTTCCTGTAGCAGGGGCTTCAAATCATGTGTATGTAAAATTTGGAAATATCAGGGAATTTAAATGGACAAATTTGAATGTGTAATTTCTGCCACAACATTTTAGTACATTTTATTTACAACAGTCATGCAACTATACAATTATTCTCTTTATATATATATATATATACTGTATATATAGAGAGAGAGAGAGAGAGATATAGAGAGAGAGAGAGAGAGAGAGAGGGTTAAGTTCAAAATATACTTTGCTCAAAAAATTTATATAAAATTTATTTCATACAATGTTAGATGGTTTTAAAATATTCCTTCTGTAGCCAGTTGTATGCTCTATGTAAATGAAAATTAGAATTTCCAACTAAATTTGAGAAAGTTCAACAGTATGCAACTTGAAGTCAAACTTCCAGATGCAAATGTATGAGCTCAAGTGAACATGGCAGCACCTGCAGAAATGTTCACAGTTAAATTCAATTCATTTTAAAACATAACATTTAGGCACGTTGATACATAGATGCATTTTATATGATCATAACAACTACAACTACAGTTACAACTACCGTTTTTTATTGTTTCGTTGTGGACACCATAAAATAATTTCTTCATTCATGAATTGATAATTCTACAGTACAGTTATTGTATTAAAGGTATATTGAATAAAAATATATAATGAAATGAAATAACTGAAATGTGGACAATTTTCAGCACAGCACAATATACTACATTTTCACTGTAGGTAAATATAATTACATGTTTCAGTTGCATAGATGACACGTTGTGTTCTTACTTGATCATAACATTATAGAAATTGCTCAGTTTTATATAATGCCGTCTCGTTGTGTGTACTATTGTGGTATTTGTGAAATGGCAGTATCATTGCAAAACCATGAAGATAGGATCTTCACACAAGAGTGATGGTTGGGGTTTAGTATTCACAGACAGGAATGTGGATTGGGACACTGTAGTTCCAGATGAGATATTAGCGGGCTAGCTGTGATTACATTTGAACTTTGAACACAGTGATTAGCTGGAATGTCGAAGTTCCTGTGTTCTGCCGTCACTAATATATCAACTATTGTCAAAACAGGCTAAAAATGTGTCAATCAGGAAGGAAGCTGCAGACCTGCACACAGGATGAGCACGCTTTGATATCATTTGGGTTCTCTTTGTCGTTTTTTTTTTGGCTGTTTGTTCTCATAGTTTTAGGGACAGATTAAACTGCGGTTTGGAGGAACTCAGTTTGCTTGTGGTATTTAGAGGACACAGCATACAGTGCAGCAATCAAACAGGATAAATGGACTCTCTCATAGCTCCAGTTTGTCATCATTCCTAGGTAGCATCAGAGAAGGAACTGCAGTTTCAATAGTTCACCGCTAGTACATGGACACTTTGATAACACTTTGGCCACATCCAGATGTACTGCTCTGCCAGACTGTTCCCACTCAGAATGCTGTGTTCTGTTCTGGTATTCCCCAGACACCCAAACTTCTCCATATATCCATAAGTGAATCCTCTTCTAATGTGGTTGTGGTTAAATTTGTCACACTATGCATATTTGCGAACTGGCCAAGATTAATTTCACATGACATTCAAAGTTGTGTTTTAAAGTAGTGACACTGTTTTCAGGTCTGCAGTTTTCTGTTCAAAATTTGAACCAGATAGTTAGCGGAGCAATATTACTTTAGTTGGTGCTGTTCTGCTTTGGATTCATGTGTGCATAGCTCTGAATTGTTGTGATTCATTTGATTTTCAGATTTTGCTTCGCTCTGTCAATGCTGACACACATAATGTGCGTCATCATAGGATGTTATCTGTAGTTATTCTGCTAATTTGGACCATGTGATGCATACTGCCCACAACAAAGCTGAGAGATGTTTACGACTGGCTGGCTTTACGCAATTTCTAGTAGTCTAGTCTTTTTCATTCATTTTTTTAAACAAATGTTAAAAATAAAATCTCGAGGTTACTCCATTTGACTATAAATTTGCTTATTTTGTAAAAAGGTCAAAATATGTGATCGTTTTAAAAACGTACTGACACTCACATTTTTATTTCAGTTTTAGTTGTATTTATTTTAGCACATCAAGTTAAATGAAAATGAAAAATGTTGCCTTAGCAATCTGCTGAAATAAAATTTTGGTAACACTTTACAATAAGGTTAATTAGTTAACATTAGTTAACTACTTTAGTTAACATGAACTAAGCATGAACAATACTTCTACAGCATTTATTAATCTTAGTTAATTTCAACATTTATTAATGCATTATTAAAATCAAAAGTTGTGCTTGTTCACATTAGTTAATGCACTGTGAATTAACATGAACTAACAATGAACAACTGTATTTTCAATAACTAACATTAACAAAGATTAATAAATACTGTAATAAATGTATTGTTCATTGTTTGTTCATGTTAGTTAATACATTAAGTAACATTAACTAATGGAACCTTATTGTAAAGTGTTACCAAAATTTTAAATTTTTTATATTTTATAATTAACTTTTTTAAATTTTCAATATTATTTTTGTGCTGTGAGCACGGGGGTGGAAACTTTAATGACGTAGCCAGAGGACTTACTAGACTGCCTCATTCAAGAGTTTAATGCTGTGGAGGACTCTCAGAAAGACTGGACTAGGACAGATTCAGCCTCACTAGGATGCAGCCTTACAATTGATAAATTTGATTTGATTAAAAATAATTGTATTCAGAGATAGAAAGACATTGAGAACATAGCCTATAGGTTATATGAATTACATTTGATCTTTCAAGATCTGTTTCTCTTGAGCATGTCTGCAAAATTACAGTCTCAATACTTAGGATTTAGGATATAGGCTAGATTTACCAAAATTAATAAATAAATAACTGTCTCTGCATATGCTTCATGAAGCCTTTTAGTTCACAAACAACCGCAAAGACCATCTTAAGCTGCCATCGCATCCTGTAACTATCCATTAACAACTCTAAATTAGACACAGGAGGCATTAGGCCAGCATTTCAAAAATCCCCCATTTTCCACCTCTCTAGGGAAAATGGTCTTAATGATTGAGATCACCATGACAACACAGGTAATGCGTTTATGCCAGGCTGAATGTTTACCTGTGTTTGCCAGACACTATGGGATGTGAGCTCATCAGAGTGAAAGAAAGTACATAAGTTTTACTACCCTAAATTTGCCCTAGTGCCACAACTATTCATTGGCAACAATAGAATAACAGGCACAGAAATGGCTGTTTTGGTCATTAAGACAGGTTGCTGTTTAAGTGAGATGTTGCTAATTAAGTCAGATCATGTGGCAGTGCATTTATTTATTTATTTTGCGCTCCTATAAAGAAACTCATGTTATTGGTTGAGGGCAGAAACTGACAGGCCAAGCCACTCAAACATAGCAATGTGATGAAAGCGACAGTGTTTATGCTCTTTTTTTTAATCAACTGGCTTACACATATGTTGAATAGCTTACACATAGTTGCATCTGCTCATAAAACTGAGAGGGTACATCATCTTTAATACCTTCAAATCAATTCATCCACTTTTGAAGGAAGAGATTCTTCAAGACGGATATATCATTAATAATAGTCTTGGAGCTCTAAAATTGAGGATTACACTTAAAATAGGAATGTCCTTCGTCACTAAAAATAGAATTATGTTTTTATGATTCACACCAAAACATCGAAGGCACTCTCTCATTCTATTTGTATGGACCACTGAGAGCAATCTGTAAATATTTACAAGAATATGTTTATAAGAATGGCCAGTGGTCAAGGAAAACTGTCCTCAAGTCTTCTTTGAATGTCAGAAAATGATGCATATAGGTGAAGGAAATGGTGGGTGGACGTAAGTGGAGGTGAAGAGAAAAAAAGCTTTAATAGAAAACAGCTGCTGTGAGGATTTGCACTCTGCTGATTTACCGTCAGAGGGGAATTTACGGGAACAAGGCAAACTACGAGCATAACACTCACACTTTTTTCTCCTTGCTCTCTTTCTCTCTTCCACAGAACTCAATCAGACACAACCTGTCCCTACATAGTAGGTTTATCCGAGTGCAGAATGAGGGGACAGGTAAGAGCTCTTGGTGGATGCTCAACCCAGAAGGCGGCAAAAGCGGCAAGTCGCCTAGACGCCGGGCTGCCTCCATGGACAACAACAGCAAGTTTGCCAAGAGCAGAGGACGAGCAGCAAAAAAAAAGGTAAAAGCTGCACACCAGACCTGCTGCAATCTCTTTCATAAACAGTACACATTATAGATTTGTGTATACAGTTATTTTTCTTACAAGTTGTTTCGTTCAACTTTATAGCTGGCTCTTCAGGGAGGGGCTGAGGGGGGCGGAGACAGCCCAGGCTCTCAGTACGGCAAATGGCCCGGGAGTCCAAACTCCCACAGCAACGATGACTTTGATGCCTGGACGGCTTTCCGTCCCCGCACCAGCTCCAATGCCAGCACACTGAGTGGCCGTCTCTCGCCCTTTATTGACGACGAACTTGGCGACTCTGATGTCCACATGGTCTACCCAGGCCCTGGGTCAGGTGCCAAAATGACCTCCACTCTCCCCAGCTTGTCTGAAATGGCTGGTTCTCTGGGTCACAGTGGCTCTGAGAATGTGATGGAGAACCTTCTGGATAACCTCAACTTGCTCTCACCTAAGAACCCATCAGTGGGGTCCACAGGAGGGCCTGGGTCAGGATCCAACCAGTCTTCACCCTCTTCGCTTATGCAGGCCAGCCCTGGTTACTCCCCCTACAGTTCCCCAGGTCTGGCTGCGGTCAACCAGCAGACCCAACAAGACTATCGTAAGTGTCTCTACAGTCAGGCAGGAATGGGCAGCATGTCCCCCATGCCGATGCAGCCTCTGCCAGAAAGCAAGCCCAGTTTTGTTTCCGGCCCAGGAACTATGAGCCAGTTTAACTGCACAGCAGGGCTGCTGAAGGAGCTTCTTACATCTGATGGAGAGCCTGGAAATCTCATGCCCTCAGTGGACACGGTCGTCTCCCAGTCAGCTGGAGGCAGTAGATGTATGTTGCCTCCCTACAGCAGTGGACGGAATGAACTTATGGGAGGTGGAGCATCTCACAGCCATACCCTCTCTCATCCACACAATATGCACGGACAAGCCACTTCTCTGGCACTGAATGGGCGATCGTTGCACCCTCTGACTGGGATTGGTCACAGCTGTGCTGGTGGATGCTTGGGAAACATCAAGTCAGCCATGCAGATGCAATACGGAGGCTCCAGTCATCTTGGAGGTGGGCTTCCTCCTTACTGCAGTGTCAACAGCAACGGATATGGACGCAGTCCAGGGATGATGCCCCACCAGCAACAGCAACATCTGGAGAAACTGCCCAGTGATCTGGACGGGATGCCTGTGGAGCGATTTGAATGTGACGTTGAGTCCATCTTGCACGATACGCTCATGGACGGAGAATCGCTGGACTTCAACTTTGACCCTATGGCCACCCAACAAGGGTTCCCAACTCACAGTGTAAAGACCACCACTCACAGCTGGGTGTCTGGGTAAGAGCTACTTTTATTAAACTTATAAGATTTTAACAACTCAACAGTTTCTGAAGTCCTGAAACAGGACTTTCAAAATGACTTCTTGAGTAGTTTTGTAAAACACACATTTAAAAACTCTGTTGATAACTTGTGTAGATGATATGTAAAGTGGCCTCTTGGGCAGTCAATGAATTTGGTGTCTTTTGATTTTTACAGGTAAAGAACTCTCAACTGGAGAACAGCAGCGCTGAGCGGTTGTCCACACGCATTCAAACACCTCGTCAGGGAACGTAGCCCCAATTTTTCTTTCACTTTCTTCAGCAGAGGGGGCTGAGATACGACCTTACACTGCCAAGCACACTGGCTCAGTACAGAGCTAAATTGCAAGGACGTTTTCTCACATTCAAAAGTTCAAAAGTGCCAAACCAGGTGCCTGTGCTCCACAGCCAAATTAACAAGCTTTATTTTGCTGCCTTCTTCTTGCTGTAGAGAATCAGTCGTCAAATCAGGGCAATGAAAACCTGAGGCCCTTACATCTGCTGCAACACAAACTTACCAATGTCCACACCAATTTTCAGTTATGATTTTACAGCCGCATTTCTATTAAGGGCAAACTGTGATAAGGTATAACCATCAAATCCAACACCAGGCAGCACACCTCAAATTCATTCGATACACCTCAGAAGTGACTGCCAAGGTAATAGCTCATTCATTGTTGTGCTGTCAGTTCAAAACCCTACTCTGCAATTTTTGCAGAGGGTAACACATTCATGCTGTGCTTCATGGAGACTCCATGATTGACTTTAATGGGAAGAGAAACTGGAAAAACGGTTGGCAGGAATGACTTTAAATAGATTTATTTAGAAATAGTCCTGCACAAACATGACCTTGAAAATATTAGGGAAATTGTTGCAGACTGGTTGAACTACGTCACATTCAGTACATCATTACACTTTCATTTCTGTCTTGTAACACTTTCATTCTGTCTCAACATATTTGACGTTGGGCAGATGTACTACATTTCTAACAAGTGTGTTACTATCAACTGGTAAACAGAGAGTTTACACAATGATATCAACAATCAGGGCAACAGATTTAATGTTGTTTTGTAAATCTGAGAGAAACTGGACTTGTCATTTTACATTTTGGTAGGCTTACATGGAATAGTATTTCTCATCTGAATTATATACATCTTTCCACATTTCTTGTAAATACATTAAATATATATTTCAAAAACATATAAAGTAGAAATATAAGAAGACTATTATATATAGAAGTTTTTTCTTTTGTATTATCACAATTATTCTTATTGCTGTTTATTATTCCCTTCAGTTTGAGATTTTTGTTATTTAAAGAAATAGTTCACCCAATAATAAAAACTGCATAATTTACTAAAAATGTAACATAATTTTTTTCCAAACCAGTTTATTTATTCTGTGAAACACAAAAGTTGACATTTTGAACAATAACCTGGCTGCTCTTTGCCATGTAATGAAAATTAATGGGGACTAAGTCTGTCAAGTAGGGTTGTGCCGATAGATGATAGTATCGTGTATCGACGATAGACCGAGATATCGCCTGTGGCTGATGCCTTTGACGATAGCAAGATGATTATTATTATTATTATCAGGCTAGTAATACGATCTAATTAATATTAGGGGTTATTTGTTGCATTATATTTCTTTTTCCGCGTTTTTACAGTATTGCGCGTTCTAACCAATCACACACGATTATGCTGAGCTTATGAATGCAATGGCCAATCAGATGCATTCAGATGAGTCATCACTGAAACAGCAGAGTTCTGTTGTTCAGCGCGCGCTGACTGAATTCTAACTCGCCAAATTTTCTTCTCATAAACAACAAAGTGCAGATGTACGTGCGATGTAAGTATAAGAGATTTATTCATAATACAGTGTATATTCACTGATTTTAACGGGAGTGTTTTTAAAGTGCATCACTCGCGCTAGACTGAGCTTGTGATGATGTTCTTTGGTAATGTAATGTTTTTTGCTCGTTTTCTGTAGCTGCTTTTTGCATAACTGAGGAAAAGTAAGTATTATAATTAGTAACTTACGATGTTTCTATTGAATTGTTATCATGTTAAATACAGATTCAGTCACATTAAAAAGGCTGTTTTTAGCCTTACGCTGGATTTGGTTCACTTTCCCGCAATGAAACTTTGTAAATAATTTACATAAATTAGCACGATAATATCGTTTTATCGGCGATCTCACAGGCTGACGATAGGACGATATGAAAATTGAGCATATCGCCCAACACTACTGTCAAATATTTTGAACTACAAAAATGATCACCGCCATTTGATGCGAACACCATTGTTTTTTTTGTGTTTCTTTGCATGTCTTATAGAGCCATGTTTGTTTTGGAGGTTTTCTGTGAAAAATGACAAATTTCAATTGACCCAATCCTTTATTCATTTTTTCCATTGTATGAGAAAGAGCAGCCAAGACATTCTTAAACAAAATTAATTTGTGTGTCATTGAAAAAAGTCACACAAGTTTGGAACAACATGAGGGCAAATAAATGATCCCATAATTTGACTTTTTGGATACATTACTTTGAGATTTGGGGTCTTCAAAAAACAAATTCAGAATTTCACCACCAAAGCCTTTTACAGTGGTTAATGTAGTTTAGAGCTACAGGTCTAGGTGACTCCAATCGAATCTGTTGCTGTAGTAAAGCTTTATATATCTGCCTTTTTGACAACATTATTTGGCTGAAGGAAAAGTGGTGTGATTGTATCATCGTGGTGTATCATTTGCATTTGTATTATATTTCTATTTTAATTCACATCTCTCTCAAACTGCAGGCACTGTGATATATACGTTCTACAAGTTTGTGGTGGATTTCCAAGTCTGTGGTGCCTCAACTTTTGTTTTTCATTTCCACTTCATTTTAGTTTCTAATTCCCTTTACCATGAATTTCAAAAGTTTGCACCCATATGCACTTCTAGACTTAAAAATTTTGAAATTGGCCAGCAAAAATGACAGATATCTAAGACAATTAATTGAAGACTTGAAAATGCTCAACATGGTTTCAAGAAACATGGTTTCAAGTAGTGTTATAAAACAAACGTTGAAGACGTGATGCTTTGTAGAAAACTAAGAAATGTAAGATATGTTTGGTTTTCATTATTGACTAATTTTTAATATTAAATGCTTAATGTTATTAGAGGTGTTCTTTAAGGAAGCTAACACTGTTTTCTAACCAGGCGTAATGTGATAGATCAACAAGCCACAAGTTACTCGTTGGTATTTTGGTTTCTGTTCCTGTGGCTTTGTACTGTGTACCACCCACTGTGAAATGTCATTGGTCCAAAATCCCACTCTACATAATTCAGTATGTAACATAAAATATGATTGGCTGTGCCATAATTTTCATTTTCAGTATGGACAGACAAATTCATTGTTGCACCTGGTTGGAACACAGTGAGGTAGAGTCGTGAGAAGAATGCAAGACGTTTGTTAACTTAAACAGCTAATATCATTAAAATATTATTATTAACCTCTGACCCACACTGCCTCACTCGGCACAAGAAGAAGACCAGATTACTTTGTGCCCAACATGAACATGCATTTGCTTTGTGAATTTAGCAGGTGAGCACACCTATGCACATCCGTGTACTTTAATGATTATTACAATTATTGTCATCTCCAGTATGTTTTTATGATGACGAGATATTTGATATTTCATGTTTGATAGAGCTGTGGAGTCATGTTAATGTCACAGATGTTAGTTCATAGTTCTGAAGAATATGAAGTATATTTAGAGAGTAGAAGATAATTTACATGCACAGCTTTTTGTACACTGTTATTCTTGTATTTAGCAGCAGTTTGTAAAAAAAAACATGGACAACTGAAAAAGAAAAAAAAAACAATATTGATTATTGAAACAAATTTGCAAGAACATTCAGCTGTTTTTCTTTCTTTGTGGAGTTTGGACCAATTTTTAATGAAAAAATATATATAAATTAAAATATTGCACTTTGTCTTGTAGATGTAATCAGTTCTCATAGAGATATGAAAAAGTGAAGATTATCTATTTTGAAACAAACTGTTACATTTCTTAACATATGTACAGAAATTATTTGATTCACAATCAAAAGATGATAAAGTTGCAGTTTGTTTAAGTAGTGGAGAAAGTAATAATCAGTAAAAGAGAAATGATGTTGTTAAGCTGACATGCCAATACTGACATATGTATATTATATCTTTATTCTTTAAGTTCGTCAGCAGTGAGCAAACAGTTTGTGTAATGTGAGGCCATAGTGCTCTGATTTTGTTCTTTATGCCGATGTTGTGCTTGTATTCCTGTACAAGAAACATGCTACCGCTGTAAAAAGCCATGTGTATTAAAAAATATTGTTATATAAACAAGAATCCAATGTCTCTTTATTCATTCAGAAGGAAGCTTTGGAAGTGTTGATGACTTATGGGAAATGTTAAAACCAATGTCCAGTACAGTATGGTAAAGGTATGTGACAAACCTGGAATAAAATTATTTTGATCATAAAGAATTTAAAACATATTATCAGGGATATCCACACATTTTAACAGATTTATAGAGTGCACACACATGCTCAAAGATGTTCCTCAAAGTCAGTAGCCCTGAGTCATGCCAGATGATAATCTGTCAGATAAAGTCAATTGAACCTTTAAATAATAATTTTAGTCTCATTTTGTTTTTCATTACTCAGCATTGCAAAACTCTCACATTGCAAAACCATTAAAATGATCATTATTAATGTGCAAAGTCATAAAATTTGCTTTTATTCTTTGCTTTAAACTGGTTTAACTTTTTACATTTTTCCTTTGAACTTTTAATTTACAATTTAATGCAGGAGGAAAAATTTGTTTAACATCTTTTCTTATTTTATTGTACTTGACAGATACATATAATTTTCTTTCAGGGGCCTTTGATTTAAAATATGAATTACAATACATGTAGTTTCTATATAGTTTTACATGTAGATTTATATACATGATAAATAAATTTAAAATCCCAGAGACTAATAATTTACAAATGCAAAAAAAATAAAATAAAAATTGCATCTATAACAGTTTATTAACATATTAAAAGTGGTAATGTCAATATATAATGTAATATTATGAGTTATAAAATATTTGTATAATACAGCTGACCTAATTATTCAACCCCTATTCACTTATTTGCATGGTAGAGTACAAAATTGCATTAAAAGTCTTTGTTAACTCTATAAGTTAAATTGAGCTGTTATACATACGTTTAGACGATGCATGTACTAGAACAGAAAATATGGCAAATGAGCACTCACAAAGGATATAAAGTAGAAAGTGTTTAATTAGATTAGAAAGGTGTAGCTACAAGAAGATTTCCAAGACACTAAAAGTTTCTAGAGACAGTCATTCAAAAGTTTAAAATGTGTTGTACCAGAAAACCTTTGAGGACGTTGAAGAAAAAGCACAATATCATCAAGGGGGATAAAATGTTGTTGAGAGCATCTGAGAAAAACCCTACTACCAAAGACTTGCAAGATGACCTGATGAAAGGAGCGAGAGAGAGAGAGAGAGAGAAACATTTCAATGCTGAGTATAAGAAGAACAATATACAGTACAAGCATGGCCTTCATGTCAGGACACCTTACCAAATGCTACACTTGACCAAAAAGAACATAAAAAGCCACCTTGAATATGCCAAAATGAATTTGGATAGACCTGTGGTTCTGGACGAATGTTTTATGGAGTGATGTGACCAAACTGGAACTTTTTTAACCCATGGATCAGCGGTATGTCTGGTGCAAAAAAAGGCCAGTTTTATGAGCAGAAGAACATCATCTCTATGATCAAACATGAAGATGGACCAGTCTTGTTATGGGGGTGCTTCCACAAGAAGTGGAAATCTTAACTGTATGAAGGACATCATGGGTTCTTTTAAGTATCAGGCCATTTTGGCATAGATTGTGATGCCTTCGGGTGCATAGATTTGATAATCACTGGACTTTCCAGCAGGGCATCCATTCCAAAGTACACATCCAAATCAGTGGTGTAGTCGGGGTCATACGCAAGTAATTTTTTCCCCGGACTGTTTGCGTATTACGACTTCTAAGGATCAATATTTGAGCGCAGTTCTCTTGTTGCAGCAGCAGACACGCGCCCTAAGAAAATATGGTAGTGAGTGAAGACATTATCATGCTAGAATCAGAAAAGCAAGCCTAATGTGGAAGTGCGGCCAAGACGCGAAACAACTAATTTAGCATAATTTTACTAACATCCCGAGCCGTTACTAATAATTCCAAAGCGTCAATTTAGATCTAATAATGGAGGATTGAGTTGCATGCAGTTTTGAAGAGAGCATGTGAGAATGTGAATTATTCGCGTATGACTGACTTTTCAGAAACTATTTTATTAATAAATTTGCTTACGTTAAATGTCTTTGTGTGTGTAAGAGAGAGAGAGAACTCTCCGTTTACTGACGTAACCTCGGTTCCCTGAGATAAGGGAATGAGCGTTGTGTATGGGGAAAACTCCTGTTTTACTCTGTACTGAAGCCTACACGTTTGTGTAGCTGCACAAACCAATGTCGCTTTAGCCCGCCAGAAAGGGCGGAGCCGACGTGTATATAAGTCGGCTCGCAGCGCCATTTCATCAGATCATTCGACTGAAGCGACAGTCATCGATTCGCGTGCAGCTTATAGCACAGCAAGTGACACAACGCTCATTCCCTTATCTCATCTCTAAGTGGCTCGACGAGGGGCCCTCTTAGGGCCTGCAGGACTATAGACAAGTCCCAAGTACAACACGGTCTGAGGGCGAGGAGGATTCAGCCTCCGTGCACCCTTCAGGAACTTAACGATCAGGTCATTTCTGCCGATCGATTGGCCAGCTTCTAGAGAATGGTTCACAGCATGGAGGGGGCGCGCCCCTTTATCCAGCAGCTTTTTCAAAAAGGTTAGCACGTGGGACACGTCACATGATATCGGGTCCAAACTTCGTGCAGAACACCAGTTAAGGAAGACCGACCATTTTAGGCTGTAAAGCCGTCTTGCAGATGGCGCTCTTGCCTCCAAAATGGTATTGCTTACTCTCACTGGGAGCTGATTAAGCTCCCGTCGAAGCACCATACATGAAGGCTCCACAGCACTGGCCGGGGATGCCTTTCGCCTAAGACTTCCTTGGTGATTGATGTAGGCCACCACCGTCATGCTATCTGACCGGACTAAGAGGTGGTGCCCCTTCAAGGTCGGTAGGGGAAGGTTTTCAGGGCTAAGAAAACAGCCAGCATCTCTAGGCAGTTGATGTGCGGATGCCGCTCCGGGACTGACCAGGAGCCGAACGCCGGATTGCCCTCCAACAGAGCGCCCCAACCTGAGTTGGAAGCATCCGTTGTGACTACCTTCCTCTTGGAGGTCAGCCCCTAACCTCATTCCTGTTTGAAACAGTCAAGAGGACATCCAGGGGGCCACGGACTTGATACAGCAGTGGTCTATCCTGACAGAAAGCCGCCCCAGGCGCCAAGCGTGGGGTGGAACGCAGGCTTTGAGGCAAACTGGAGGGGCCGCATGTGAAGCAGGCCCAGAGGAATTACAGAGGAAGCGGCCACCATTAGGCCAAGTAACCTCTGAAAAACATTCAGGGGACGCCTTGTCCCTGGCTTGAGTGATGCCGCGAATCGCTGAATGGTCAGGGATCGCTTGTGACTCCTGTGCAGGTTGATAACCAACCCGAGGCGCTCTATGTGGCTGAGTAACAGCTCTCTGTGAGCAGCCAACTCCCATTCTGATCTGGCTAGAACAAGCCAATCGTCGAGGTAGTTCAAAATGCAGATTCCCATCTGACTCTGTCAAGTCAAGTCAAGTCACCTTTATTTATATAGTGCTTTTAACAATACAGATTGTGTCAAAGCAACTGTACAGCATTAATTAGGAAAATAGTGTGTCAATAATGCAAAGTGACAATAGTAAACACTCATTTTTCAGTTAAAGGCAGTTCATCATTGAATTCAGTGATGTCGTCATCCAGCTCAGTTCAGTTTAAATAGTATCTGTGCAATCAAGTCGACGATATCGCTGGAAATGAAGTGTCCCCAACTAATCAAGCCAGAGCAAGTGGCAAGGAACCAAAACGCCATTATGACAGAATGGAGAAAAAACCTTGGGAGAAACCAGGCTCAGTCGGGGGGGTCAGTTCTCCTCTGGCCAGACAAAATCAGCAGTTAAATTCCAGGCTGCAGCAAAGTCACATTGTGCAGAGGACTCAACTAGCTCCTGTGGTCTTGTCCTGGTGGCCGTCTGAGACAAGGTCTTTACTGGGGATCTGTATCTGGGGACCTGATATTCAATAAGCCAAGCTTTATCATTTGTTTATCCATATTACATCTGTTTTTTATTTGTTGAACATAAATTAAATTGTTACGTTTTTTGTATTTTCTAGTTCGGGGAACAAACACAGTCTCTATAGTGTGATATCTAGGTGAAAGAGTTTCTATGTGCTGAGAATTAGCTGAGGGGAAAGAGTCTATGCACTTCGTAAAAGTGCGCGTGGCCCAAGACAGTCCAATGGAAGGACTGCATATTGATAGGCCACTCCCTCGAATGCGAATCTCAAGAACGGTCTGTGACGGGGGCTGTGAGGATGTGAAAGTACGCGTCTTTCAGATCCACTGTCAAAAACCAGTCCTCGGGGTAATTGTGCGCGAGAATGTGTTTCATAGTTAACATCTTGAACGGCCGGCGCATAAGTGAGCAGTTCAGATGTCTCAGAACCAAGATGTGTCTGAGCCTGCCGTCTCTCTTTGGAACGAGGAAGTAGTGGCTGAAACAGCCTGACTCACTGTTCACTGGGGGCACTATTTCCACAGCGTCTGCACTTACTGTCGGAGAACGAGCGCTTTGTTGTCAGAAACAGAAGTTTGCATAACACCTCTGAAATGAGGTGGCCTGCGAGCAAAATGAAGTGAGTAGCCTCATTGAAATTGTTTTTAGAACCCAGCTTGACACGCCCGGTATGGCTGCCCAGGCCGTGAGCCGGGATGCAAGAGGATCTATTTTGCGAATGAAGGCTCGCCGCTCCTGAATTCGAGAGTGAGAGAGTGTGAGTACCGCAGCAGTAAAATATTCAGGTCTGCCCTGCATCTGTAGGGCGTGACCTGCAGAGAACAAAACTCCATCGCTCAGAGGTGTTTGGAGGGATGGAGGATGAAAGCGAGCTGTTTTTGAGGGCGTTTGAGAACTAATCCTCTCCTTCCTCTCTGCAAAGTTTGCTTTGCTAGACTCAATGCTCTCACAATGAGAGAAACCAGCCCCTGTGAGCGCAGTGTCAGAATGGGCGTGGTCCAGGTGCGTCTAGTCCGAACCTGTCAATGATAATAATCTTTGGTGACAGCATTCTCTTTAATCCGCCTAAAAGATCAAACCGCTCATTAGATGAGGGGTGCTGATGATCCTCACATGTAAACACACTGGCAGATCAAAGTGCAGCATGCATCCGCACTGCGGGGAGAGTGAAACTGCTGGCGTGTAATCACTCAAACCCGGTTGCTCAGCCCCACGACTTCACCGTTTCTTCCTCCGAGGCAGCTGGGAGGAGAGAACGTGAGAGCGCAAGGGGCGGTTCCATCTTCATTGAAGAAGGCAACCGCGAGAGAGCAGAGCGAGACATACACTCCCATAGTGAGAGTAGACTGTGTCAGTGAGCACAGCACAGCCTCAGCGTGGGCGTGTCCCAGGCGTGCGGCACACTCAGGTCCAAAGCTGTTAGCGATATAAAATCATTGTGACAGCCTTTCACTCCGATCCACCTAAAAGGATTGAGCTGCTTGATGTAAAGAGGGGCGTTTTTTTTGTGTAAAAATGGCGGCGGATCAAAGCGTCAGGGGAGAGCTCTTTGCAATGCTGTCAGCGATATGAAATCATTGGTGACAGCATTCTACTCCGATCTGCCCAGAAGCATGGAGCCGCTCAATGTAACGAGGGGCATTAATCCTGGAACCGGCGGATCAAAGTGCTGCAGGGAGAGTGAGCACGCAGAGCCAGCATGGGATCACTGAAACCCAGTTGCTAAGCCCTGTGATGCCACTGTTTCTTTCGCTGAGCTCGCTGAGAGAAGAGAAATGGGAGAGTGGGGTTCCCTGCGCGAGCCGGACTCACGGCGCGATATTTGAAACAACGTTGCTAGTAATTTTGCACAGAAATTTACTCTTTTAAGTGACGGATGTCCACAGGGGAAGGCTTACCGCTTCTTCCGCTGCCGGGGCTTTTCTATGGCGACGAGCTGCAGGCTGAGCTTCTTCCTTCTTCGGCTTCTTGATTGCAGAGTCAGCGAAGAGATGATCCTCATCGCTGAAGGAGAATGATCTGATGAAATGGCACTGCGAGTAGACTTATATACACGTTGGCTCCGCCCTTTCTGGCGGGCTAACACGCCATTGGTTTGTGCAGCTACACAAACGTCAACAAATCATGCTTCAGTAAAGAGTAAAACAGGAGTTTTCCCCATACACAACGTGAAGTGAACGTTCAAAAGGGAACCCGGTGTCCAACAGTTTGATGCTAAGCATCTCCAAATATAATCTCTTCAGGCCCGGTTTTACGGGGGTGATAGAGAAAGCAAACGCTGAAGAAAGCAAGAGCACCATCAGTTGAAGCCGAATCCAGTCCGTATTTGTGTTTGCACTCTGGAGAGCATAAATAGTTTCTATTTACAGAGGTCTTTTTACAGCGTTAAACAATGTAGCTAATCTGATTTCTTTAACACCAGGAGTTTTTGTCCAGTGCTCAGTTCTACAAGCTATGCAATACATTCAGTATGTGTATAACACTTTAGTTTTTCACCTGCAAAATTCTCAAATCCTTGCAGGTGGTATAATTCCCTTCCTAAATAATAAAATCAGCTATATTTTTACATGTATAAAGACCCACTTATGCTTTGTGAGAGATTTTTTCACACAGCATAAGTGGGTCTACATGCAAAAATACAGCTGATTTTATTAATTAGGAAAGGAATTATACCTCTTGCAAGAGGATTTGAGGATTTTGCAGGTGAAAAACAAAAGTTTTATACAAATTCAAGTAGAAATATAAATTATTTTAAAATTATATTACCGGTATTGCCTTTTAAATTTCTACTGTACTGAAGCCAAAGCAAATTTAAGAAAATATTATCTGAAATATGTTTTTCCAAATTAATTATTTTTTTCTACCCACTTGCATAAAAAAACAAACATTATATTCAGATGTCTCTGTGAAGCACTTTTCACAATTAATATAATTCCAAAGCAACATGTTAAAATTATATATAATAATGCGGTCGACAGACCTGGGCTGGAACAACCTGGAAGTCATGCAGTAGACTACTTGAAAAAATAATATGTCAACCAATTTTAGAGTGCACTGTATTAATATTACTAAATTACTTTATAAAGTACTAATAAACCAACAGCAATACCAATTATTTATTTATTTATTTAATTATTTGTTTGGTGGTGGGGTTGGGGGCGACTGGGTAATAGTAACCACGTTTTTTTTAGGACTACATCACTGATCCAAATCTATTGAAGTTTGGTTCAAGGATCAAAGAATGTTATTGAGTGGCCTGTTTAGTCTTAAAAATAGTTGGTGCAATTTGAAGAAAGCAGTGGCACCATGAAAAACGAAGATCATCAGTGAGCTGGACGATTTTGCACATGAGGAAAGTGGCAACATTTATTGGAGGTTATAAAAAATAAAAGATCATCTACAAATTTTGACTTTTGGGGGGTTGAATAATTTTGTACATGAATGTTTTGTCATTTTGATCTTTTTCATCAACCTTATGTTCTCAGAATTACTCTATAATAGTTTACGGATGCCTTGGTTAAATTGTTTTCATAACATTTTTCCACAGCAGCAGAATGTCTTGCAGGCCAAGGGGGTTGAATAATTGTGATTGCAACTATATATACGTGCGTTTACATTTTGACCTTATAACAAACCATACAATTATCTACAGTCTTCAAGGAATAAAACCAAATAAACACCAATGAAGATAAGCAGAGTACATGCATGCAACTGAACATGGGTTGTGATCTGATAAACTTACTAGAAAAACAAACCATCTTGCTTGCTCCTATGCTCAGAAACTATCTCATGGTCATTAACTTCATCCAGACTCTCTCAGAATGGAGTCATCTGGAGCCTTAATTGATGTGTTATCTTTTCCATCACATAGTCCCTCACAGTTCACATATATTCCTCAAATGCTGGTGGGTCTTTTTTGAAGTGCAATGTTTTTTGGAAGCTGCATGCCATACATATTTGTAAAATCTACCAGTCATGGAAAAGGTTTTAGCATTGTTGAAATATTGTATACGCAGGCATATTTGTCACCCATTGTAAATTTATTGCACAACCGAATGTATGCAATAGTGGGGAACTACCAGGATAAAGTGGGTGGTACTCATCTGGTCATGTGATCTGAAAGATTGGACCACCCTTTTGTGGACAGCTAGGTTACTACTATGGCCGGTGAGCAGGGCAGGACTTACGGGGCCGGGGGCCCTTGGACTTGAGGTTATGTTTGGGCCCCATACTTATACTACAAATGCCCTCAACTAGAACATTATTATGGAGTAACACAAAATACACAAAAATTTAAGTATGCTTTCAGGTTCATATACTGTATACAATTAATGGGCAACATGTCTAGCCAAGTCAAAGTTTAGATGTAATATTAAATAGTCACTATAATACAATAAACAGAATGTGATCTCTCAGTTGAGAGATCAAAACCCTGAAATAACACTGAGCAGAAAAAAACAAAGAGATGTATTATTATGAAAATGTATTGTCACATCTGTGTCCTTTTATGTCAGATTCTTAAATTTAATAAATTCAATCTGAATAAAAAAACATGTTGGCTATTAACAATCAAATTAAATCACTATAAATAAAATCCATAGATGGATTTTGCATAAGTTATGTTAAGTTTAAATACAACATTTTAATGTAGAAATATGAAATGATTGCAAAAATGAAATAATGAGCAACATTTTAAAATATGAAACTACAACTGGCAGTAGGTGGCAGCAAGTGACTGTCTTAATGAGTGAGTTGAATCCTTAAATCAAAATATTTGTTTAAAATGCTAATTCATTTAACTTAGCAAACGACTGTACTTATAGCTTGTTTGAACCATTTACTGGTCTGTGTAATGCTAAGAAACAAAACACTGTGTTGCTCGGAGGCGCATTGATGGGGCAAAACAGAATTTTGTGTCTGAAAGTTACTCAGTACAAATAAACACTTGTTTATTGTACATTTGCCATCGTGAAGATATTCGGAAAAACAGGACTCTAGTTTGTGTGATAGGCTAACTCCTATATCGTAGGCATTCACTCATTATTTTCAATGACGTTTTAATGCATATTCATTACCCATGCTCCATATTTTACACCAATTTCAGATTTATCATAGCATATCTAAGGAAATTAATAATTCTTAAGCTATTTGTTTTGCTTTCTAATACCACGCTGCGCCTGTGCGAACGTTACTTCATGCAGAGAACCTAGTTATGCTACTAAACACATAACTGAATGCCAGAATGTAAGTCTATTGTAATTTCTTAGCCAGTATTATAAATTAAACGCAGGACTTGAATTTCGTTTTAGAAACAGTTTTGGTGGAAAACATTCAGGTACAGAAATGCTGCAGAAATAGAATAAACTGTAAATTAAACAACAGATTAATTCTTAAAATTAAAGTTACAAATATGATTCAGTCAAGAGCACATAGTGATTTTGTCTTTTGTTGTTAACAATAACTAATAATTAATTAACATTGTTAACATTAACATTTGGTATGAAAGTGAGTCAGCTTTTATACCTGCTGTCTGTCAGTCTGTGTTAACAAAAGAAAAAAAATCACTCTGCTCAGATCTGCTCTTGACTAAATAACTTTTTTATATTTAATATGGAATAATATATAAATATAATCTATATCGATTACTTTATACATTATAGTATTTTGTTCCTGAATAGTAGAAGCTACTGTTAGTTTTAGGCTATAGCCTACTTGAAAAAGTTAAAACACAGCTTTTTTTCCCCAAAGCTTTCTGGGGTTTTCATGACCGTACGAACCCTGTAAATGGCTATTTTTATTTATTTTTAATCGTTTTGATGAAATTTCTGCTCCACTTTGTGTGGAGGTAGTGAGACGGGACAAAGTCCCTGTAAGATATTAGGGTATTCTATAGTCTTTGGATGGGAGAGAGCGCTCAAAACTCTTCAGATTGATTTAGTGGAACATTAATATAATATAGAATCATCCTATGTAAAGAAGTGAGGCGTGAACATGTGATAATTTATCATTATCTTTGTAAATGTGCGCTCTTTTGGGGTAAAGGCTTAATGGAACCGTTTAAAGTAGCTATGTGATCACAAATTAATCGGCGATTCGGTGCAGCGCAGACGTGATTTAATACGTGTGTTCTTTTTATATGTGAAAAAAAATCATACATTCCAGTTTATGCTGTTTGATTATGGCTTCGAATGTCGTAGTTGGAAGCTGGAAGCTGTTAGCCCTGGTTGGTCCGTGTGCGCAGTTGAAATGGCTGCTCATACTTTCTGCCTGGACATAACTAAACCAAAATGTACCCGTGTTACGGCGGGCCCTTACAAGGCGGGGCCCCTGGGCTGCAGCCCATTCAAGCCCAATGGTAAGTCCGGCCATGCTGGTGAGGCTATATCATTTAAACATACACTACTAGTCAATACTTTGGAATAATTAAGTCTTTAAGCTCTTAGGCTCTTACGCTAACCAAGGCAGCATTAATTTGATTAAAAATACACTAAAAACAGCAATATTGTGAAATATTATTAAAATTTAAAATAACAGTTTTCTAATTTAATATATTGTCAAATTTAATTTATTCCTGTGATGGCAAAGCTGAATTTTCAACAGCCTTCAGTATCAAAGTTTCTCAGAAATCATTCTAATATGCTGATTTGGTGATCAAGAATCATAAATGTTAAAAGCAGTTGCTGCTGAATATGTTTGTGCCTTGGTAATTTTTCGCAAGTATTTATTTGAAATAGAAATCTTTTGTAAAAAAAATCTTCTAAATCTTTATCTAAAGTGCGAAACCTTATTTGATGTAGCTTTAAAGGACCTGCTAGATATTTTTTACGAATAAATTCTTATCAAGATTTGTAAAAAGTGGAGCGCATTCACTGTTCTCCCTGAAATAGCCCTCTGCTTTTAGTCAGAATGAACTCAGTCACCCCATTTCAGGGTTTGGGTTCTTTCTGGCTCCTCCTCAGCGCTGAGATGTGATCAGCTTGGGGGTTTCTGGAGCCAGATGGTCCTGTGGAAAGCAATCGTGTGAAAAGCAGTGGGGATCTTTGTCCTGGCTTTGATAGTAAAGGATGCCAGGGGGAAAAAAGTGCTTAACTGGCACTTTTTTCTCTTTGCTCTGCTCTCCAGGTCTGGGTGTTGGATTTCTATTATGGTTCGGGCTTCCAGCTGGTCCGCGTCACTGAGAATGATCTTGACATTGTGCCCTTATCTCTCTGCCTTTGGACAACACCCAGCCAACAGAGTTATCTGGATCCAATATACGGGTTATCCAATATATATTTCTTATGATCCAACAAATGATTGTTGAAATGCCCAGAAATGGTTCTGAGAAGGTCACCCAAGGACTGGCACTGGGGGACAAATAGGTGGTAAAGCTTGATGCAATATGAGAACTGGCATTTACAGTACTAATTTTTCTCACAGCTCTCCCGAGTTTTGCCTTGCTGTCCATCTCAGTCCTTTGTGTAGCAGTGTGGTCCAGCATTCTCTTTAAACTGCATGTGTCAACAGAGAGAAGGAGGAAGTGCGGGGAGGATGGACGCCACCCCCACCGAAGGCCCCTCATGAGCAGCTCCTGTGGAATGCAGTGCATGCGAGTTTTACACGTATGTGCGTAAGATTGGTGTGGACAGCAGTCAACTGCATATGTGGCCCTTACAGTACAGAGGGCAAAAGGCAAGACAGGTTACACGAGGACGCACATATGAGACGCTGGTACAGTCAGGAATCTTTTAAAGTGTTTTTTCGGGTTCTTTTCAACAACCTTTTTGAGCAAACAAAAGGGTTGCTTCTTTTGGCCAAAAAAATTAGGCATTTCAAAATAATTTTATTAAGTTTTTCTAGCTTTACATTTACCAGCAAAAAGCTCAGGCACAAAATTTAAAGGCAATGTGTGTAATTTTATGTTAAAATGTCATTGTCTGTTCCAATTTAATATGCTGACAGCTGAAGAATTTGGAGGTTAAATCCCCTGAAAAAATTAAACACTGTGTTTCTTTGGCACTTTCATAACATTTGTGTTTTAAAACTTCCCAACCAGCCCAATATAGCAACACTGGCTTGACCAATGGCTGGAGTTTGGGCCGACCAATAGGGGAGTGTTTGAGAAACCTATTTGAAAGCATTATCAGTTTTGTGCTGCTAGTGGTGCAGAAATCACACCTTTAAAAAACAACCCAGAGTTTGTTTCTGTCATCTTTAACTCCCTGCATTAAGAATACAATGAAAGAGACTCTACAGTGCAGGGGTGTCCACAGTAGTGATGGCAGCTTTCAAAACACTGCTTCATGAAGGTTCGAAACTCTTCTCGAAGCACTCTTTCGGAGCACTATCAAACTGCCAAAGTCTTTTGATTTCAGTAAACAAGGCTTCATTACATAACGCTTCGAAATGCTTCGAAATTTCAGTGGTTCACCGTTGGGGGGCAATGATCTCTGTGTGTGAACCCATGAATCATGCAGATTCACTGAGATCGAACCATTTAACCATTTAACAAGTGTCTATAGTTTTTACCCAATATTTGATCAGTTTTATAAATCTGTAGACATTTTAATGAACGCGATATGAATTAACGATACTATTATCAAACGCAAAAATGTTTTTTTTGTTTTTTTGGCCGCGTCGCCTTAGCCAAATCCGTAAGAACAAACAAAACAAGCCCTGAAAATTTAAAAGAACACCCATTTAATGGTATAAGATAATTCTATAATGTCATTTGATAGTGTACTTGTCAATAAACATATTTCAACTTGGTTTGAAGCGGTTCTGCCGGTTGGCCTGAGGTTGTTCATTGCTTGGATTGAACCAACGAGGCTCATTTAGAAAGGTGAATGAAAAAACTGCTGAGAAGGTTACCACTGGAATGAGGAAACTGCTGGGTTGTCGGCCGTTTCAGATGGGAAGTTTGTCAAACCCGAGGACAAGTGTTCTGACAGATAGGTGTACTTAACATCCACGTGACCTAAGCCTTGTCTGGGAGGGGGAAAAGGGGAGCAGGTTTTCTTCATTAAACCCAGAGTTTCTTTTAGTCTCCTCCCCCTTTTTAAAGCGTGAGCGATGTGGTAAAGTACCGGGTCATTCCTTCAATTCATCTGCAAGAATATTTGTGTAATCTAACGACAGGTTTTCCTATAATACAAAAAAATTAGATTAATGCAAATGAAACAATATTAATAATTTTCTTACTCCATTGGCAAAGACGAAATACCTGAATATTAGTCCTTTTTCTTATGTATCAATGCATTTTGAATTTAAGAAGCTTAGATATTAGAATGGAAACCAGACAAAAATACTAAGAAAATCATTTTTTTTTGCAGTGCATGTATTTATTAATTGCATATATTTTCATCATGCAGACACTCTGAAAGTGGCAAAAACAGCATGTACTCTTATACTGAATCCTGTAGATGAGGAAGCTACATTAATTCGTAGAGAGTTAAATTTACATCGGGAGAGGATTATTTAGATTTTAGTTTTTTGCCATATGCATATTTATTTGAGCGGTACCATTTAAAAATTTTAGTTTTCTATATAACATCAGGGATGCAGAGCACATAAGGCCGCTGTATAAGGCGTAAAGGCAAGTGTGTGCTCGCTCTCGGTAACGACTCTTATCTTATAATATTTTTTGAAGTTTTCTGAGCACAAACCATGAAAATGAAGCATGATGTACTGTATGGAATGGAGGATACCCAGATGTCCGTGTAGTTCAGAATATGCCTTAAACACCATCACAGCTGTTTAATTTATTTGGTCATCTTTATTTCCAACAAATACAAAGCCAGTTATTAGTGTTTCCTGGTTGATTTTAATATTCTTACCAATACTTGTATTTGGCCAATCATCCTCCATCTGTTTCCCATTATTTTTGCAGAAGCCTTCCTTTTGGCTTTAGTAGAGCAAAAGTATCCGCGAGGACTGGAATTGGGAACAAAGCTCTGTGTCATTCACACGGGAACAAATCTTTAAAAGGTACTAACACACAGGAAGGAAGATGTTGGTTAGAATGTTGATGTTTGTCTGTCTTCTCAGGCTCTGTCTGCACAGCATGTTGTGAACGCCCTATGACGTATCCTGTCTTCGTGAAACCTGGGTTCCCAGAGGTAAAAGTAAACTGAGTATCGCTTTATTATCTTTTTCCTCTTTCCACATATGCGTTTCAGAAGTTTTTTATAACCATTTTCTTACTATGTGTCAGTAAGTTGTTGTTATTTTAGCATGTGTGTTTGGCTCAGTTTTATTTTTTAGGATTACTGATAAACTAATATAGTTTGATTTGTATTAGTTATCTATTTTAGTTTTAGTTACATTTGTAGTAATGTTGTCATTTTATTAGTTTTTTATTATGTCTATACAGGGTTTTTATTAAGTTTTAGTTTTACTTAATTTGATTTATTTCAGTACTTCAACATACAAAATGTAAATGAAATAATATATATATATTTAATGTAGTAGAGTCGTATAGCTAGCCTGGATATCTATATATACTATCTATATGGTGACATGGAAATTTCTATGTTTTTGCTGAATCCATTCTATGTGTGTTTTTTTGGTGTTTGGCTTAGTGTTATTTTAGAATCATTATTATACTCATACCTATTGTTCTTTTAATATTTTGAATTGTTTTTAGCTTTACTTTTTTGTTTTCATTTAAATGTTTAGTTTTTAAATGTGTTTGGATAGGCATTGTCAGTTTTTATTTAATATTTTATTTTCTTAAAATCTTTTAGCTTTTAGTTTTAATTACTTTTTTCTTATTTGTGTAGTGGGTTAATTGTTTTTTGCTTTATTTTGGTTTGTTTTCATATTAAATGTTTGTTTTGAAATGGTGTGTGCATTTGTCCATATTTTATTATAATTTACTTTTATTGAGTATTAATATTGTAGTGTATATAGATACTTTAAAGTTTTTAGCTTTTAGTTTTAATTACTTTTTCTTATTTGTAAGTCGCTTTGGATAAAAGCGTCTGCTAAATGACTAAAAGTAAAGTAAAGTAAAGGTATGCTAATACATACGTTGACAGGAAGGTAGGAAAGCCAATTAAAACGCTCGGACCGAGTGTTTTGATTGGATGAACATTTCTTGGTCCTATGTCTTCCACAGAATATATAAATACAGATGAACACATTTAGACCACTTAACTTAATGATATGCTATCCGGATGTGAAGAGACTTTCAACCAGCATAACAAAAATGTTTTCTGTAGACAATCACCTATTGCACCTTTAAGAAATGCAACAGTTTGGATTAAACAACATTTAATTGTGAAAAGAGCATTACACTATGTGGAAAAAGCTGCTGCGCACTGAAATAGACACTGAATTGTATTTATTTAATATGTCAAATGCTTGTAAAGTCATGTAGCCTACACTCATGAACCTTATAACTTAAAGCTTTATCTTAATTGAATAGTTTTTATACATCGTTTAGCTGCTTTTTTTCTTTTTGCCTGTAGGATACCATGAAAATTAATATTACTTCAGTTTACCGTTTTGCCATTTTTTACCTTTGATATTATAACAATGATTAAGAAGTCTAGGTTACTGTTGAACCGCGTTCCTGAGGAGGGGAACGGAGGCCTTACGTCAGTCGTGAAACTCAGGTCCGCCCAGGTCAGCCATAGGTGGCGTTCCTGGACCACCAATGTGGACATCGTCTGACCCAGGGCCCGCGCCATGACTTTCGTCGCCCTTAGTGCGAGGTCCATCGCTGTGCGCAGTTCCTGCAGCACACCTGGGTCAGCACCACCCTCGTGCAACTGCTTCAACAATTTGGCCTGGTGGACTTGCAGGAGGGCCATGGCGTGCAGGGCGGAAGGTGCAGGTGTTCTACACAGTGTTTCTGTGGGTTCTGTGTCTTTGTGTTTAGGTTGTGTTTTGGATGTTTAGTTTGGACTCTCTTCCTGTTTCCTGTATTATATTCACCTTGTTATCTCCTGACTGTTTTCACCTGTTTTCACTAAAAGCCTTTGTGTTATTTTTTGTATTTTTGGTCAGGTTTTGTCCATTTTTGTAAGTTTATTGGCATGCTTAATTTGGTTCTTTGTAGTCCCAGTTTCTGAGTTACTTGGTTTTGTTTCGTATTTTATTTTTGTGTAATAAATCATCTGCAGTTGGATCCTGCTATCCTTTGTGTCTGACCTGCATTGCAGTAATAGGGCTTATTAGGAATTATTGCCTTGCCTTAACAAACACCACTAATTCTTTGTAAGTCTTTGTAAAACTTTAAGGATTAAACAACTACCATCTTCACCATGCTCTTCACACTTGGTGTAGAGAGAGAAAAGGATGAGAAAAAATAGAAGCAGATGTAGCGGACGCTTGTGTGAAGAGAGATGAGGCATCTTGGACTGCTGTCCTCAGTTGACTCCCCACTAGTGTAACAATCACTGGACTGGACAACCACTGGACAACCCCAGTTCCCATTCTCTTTCAATGCATGGAAAAGTGCAGCTTAGACATTCTGCAAAACATCTACTTATTGGAAAAAAGAAAGTTATATGTGTGTGGAATGACATAACGAATGAGTAAATTATGACAGAATTTGCATCAATAGTTAAATTATCCCTTTAAAGCAGATGAGAAAGCAGTTTTGCAGCAAACCATTCCAAATCGCCTCCCACTGTTTCAGCTGCTTAGGAAGACAATTTGACTGTTTGCAACTTGTCAAAGTGAGAGATAAACAGAATAAGATATCTTAATATCACAGATCACAAAGCTACCCATCAGCACTCTTGAGCTTATACGGTGTGGTCTGAACAGTCTGCCAATGCCTCAGTCTCAAGCCATGCTTAAAGTAACAAATATCCCCACAACACTGGTTTGAGAGACATTGGAATGTTTCTAACTTTTAACCAAAGCACTGCTGAGCCAATCTGAGTGCTTCTCAACTTAAAAAATTCTATATAATTAGATTATTTAAATTATTTCATATTGTTCTATTAGTTTTTCATGCAATTAGATACAATTTTTACTTAGTGGGTGATTACAAACAGGTGAAACATTCATAGACTTACATAGCAGTAGGTACCAATGGGTCCCAAACAATAAACAGATATCTTCGATTTCATAATTCTACTCAGAGTGAAGAAATATTCAAATCATCAGATCCTAGAAATTTGTGGCTGGGCTCTTCTGATGTAAAACATAAAAAGGGGTCAAGTCAAAGGTCCAAGTATTTGATATTTACACTATGATAATATAAAAATAAACTGAATATATGTAACTATAAAATTAATAGCTGATTTAAAAAATCAACACAAAAATAAACAATGACATACTAAGCCAAAGTTCTAGGGTATAACTTGTTCGTTTGTGTAGGAGACTTTTTTCACACTGTTTGGAAAAACACTTCTATCTACCTGCCTCTTTCAGTCCATGTGTTGGTCATGGTGTGGCATGAGTCTTCAGTTCTCTAACGGGAAGTGCATGAGACTATTCAGAGAGAGTCTCATGGTTGATCATAACATGGTGTTTTGGAAGTGCCATAGCTCTATAACTTAATCTGTTTCCTCTTTTGAAGACTGTGTGGTTAGGAGACTCCTGTTGAATTTCCAGTCAGCACCTCATGTTACATGAACACAACAGCAAAACTAACTACAGCAAAGGTTTTATTTTTAACTGCACTTTGTAAACCAAGCTAAAATAAAACAAGCTAAAATTGGTGAAAAAATAACTGAATACATTTTTGGGAACCTAAGCGTGTGGGAATGACACTGCTGCATGCGCCAGCAACATTTCATCACTTTGAAATGATGCAGCATTTCTGCATTATCTAAAATAGACCAGTTCCAAAGAAGGTCATGGAGTTTACACTGGGGAAGTGAAAGATATCTGGCCACATGCTAATAACCAATGAAAATATTTCACAAAAACTGCACAGGTTCATCTGTATGACTGTAGCTGAGACTTATTTTACCTCAGGGGCAACGGTTTCAGAAAATTTCAGTTTTAGCAATATGTTATGTTGCAATATGAGTGCTTGAATGTTTTGATGATACATATTTCGTTTTAGAAAAACTAAAATGACTTTGGTCAATCTTGTAGCTGTAATTCTAAAAACTGGTCTAAAAAATAAGTTATTATTAATTCTAAATAATATAATAAGGATCGACAATTTTCGAACAATTTGAGTAATTCAACCCTGAAGTACCACCTTCATGTTTTTGCACATCCACAGCCAGTGCAGCCCACCTGTTTTTAAAAACTGTTATGCCAGTGATAGGTTCAGTGATATGAAAATAAAACAGTATATTGAAGTTAATTTTAACATTAACAAACAATTTAGCCTGATTAACTGAACACTCATCTGCCATAATAACATCTTGAAAGTATCTTCATCTGTTGTTTTTATCTTTATCTGTTTTTGTACCAAAGCAATTGTACAAAACGTGTGAATGTTAATATTAATTACAATAATTAATAACCATAACTAATATCTAACCCTAACACACACATAACCTAACCCTAACACACACATAATCAAAACAAAAATGTCCAAAATGACCAAAATATCTGAAACTCCACTAATTTAAGTTGTTTCTAATTCTCACAGGCAGTAATTGTCAACCCCAGATTACATTTTAATATGACAGCAAGCTGCACACAATTAGGAGGTAGAGGAGGAAGTGTGTTCTGCACGGGTGCAGCAGACTGATGATTACACGTGAGGCAGAAATGGGACTCATGGGTGGTGCCATGCTGATACCCAGCACCAGTCTCATGACTCTCTTCCCTGTATTTTTGAGCAAAACACACAACTCACGCTACCCTTGTTGTTTGTATCTTAAGGTGGTGTGCTTAATTAGATTTGTGGATTTTATTACAGTAATATTCTATATTCAGTTACGTTTCATTTGTTTAAGATATGAAAGTGGCTGAATCTTATGAAAACTGTCAAGAACACATCTATGTCACAAGAAAGGATTAAGTAATTATGTTTTGCTCAAAGAAAACTTTTACAGTGCTGCAATAGTTTTATAGGCCAAACCCCAGAAACAAATTTATTTTAGCACTTCCGGTTCCATCATCCTGAAGTCAATGGGGTCTTTTAATTGGTTTTTGGTTAAATGCCAAAGATAAGGTCAACACAAGCTCAACAAGAATATTTTCACATTTTATTCTGCAACATTAAATGCATCAGTAATTTCCCCTTGTGTTTTTTTAAAAGCTTTTGCTTGTCTTCAAAAAAGGCTGTTGTTAACAAAAGGCTGTTGGCTAAATCGGACTACAGAGGTTATTGTGGCATTAAGCATCATGCTGAACAGGTAAACTCATCCACTCACTAGTTTCTTTCACAGCCTTGTTGGTATTTTTTATAATCACACTCTTGCAAACTATTGTAACTATTCTCAAACTTTCAAGGAAAATGTTTTTTTTTTTTAAATAAAGACTGAAAGAGTCTGAAGCTTAATGGTGGTGATGTTGAATTTGTGTGACTGCGGTGTAGTTCAATTTTATAGCCAACAATTTAGCTTGTTCCTTCTGGCGATTGTATTTAGGCTTCAAAATTCATTAAAAAGTTGTATTTATTTGTGAAGATAATTAGGATGAAAAATTTAAGAATCTTAAACATTTGTTGGTTAGATAGCAATAATCCAAATGGGAATATCCTACTGGGTTTTTGTCTAGTTGTTGCAGTACTGCCTTTAATCTATTATTAAATAAAACACTCAACAATAAGTTTTGGGGGAAAATGTGCAATGCCATGGAATTGTCGTGGAAATATGTCAATGTGAGAAAAAAAAAGTAATTCATAATTCTCCTAAAATAGGCTTCATTTTCTTTATACCAAGGAAAATTGTTTATATTCATTTAAAATGTATATTAATATTTATATTCATTAAAAAATTATGACTGTTGATCAGTCGTCATTGGTATGAGGTGTCATTTCCACCACACTGAACAAATTTGCCCCTTATAAAGTTTATGCAAAAGTTTAAGGTATTTAAGCCGGTGACAACAGGTTCGTAAAGAGAATTATTTTAATTTATATTTATTTTTGTAATTTCTATCCAAGCCATAATTGAACCCATAATTGGGGAATGTTTGGAGAGTCGGACTCGTAACCCAAAGGTTGTGGGTGCGAGTCTCTGTACCAACTGGAATTGTAGGTGGGCGGAGTGAATGTACAGCGCTCTCTCCCAACTTCAATACCACGACCTGAGTTGCCCTGAGTAAGGCAGCCTAACCCCCAAGGCTCCCCAGGCCGCCGCAGCATAAATGCTGCCACTGTGTCTGTGTGTGTGTTGGTGTGTCTGTGTGTGTGTGTGTGTGTGGTGTGTGTGGTGTGTGGGTGTGTGTGTGTGTGTGGTGTGTCCTATTAACGTTGGAGGGTTAAATGCAAACCCTTAATTCCAAGTATGGGTCACCAATATGATTCATATATGTGTATTTTGGAAGCATAACATGCTAGCTGTGAAATTAGTTATTAGCAAATTAGCAAGACAAAGGGGTCATTTTAATTGAAGCAATACATCTTTTCAGTTCATGCATTTCATGGGAATTGTACGGTGGCCGAGAGAGCTCAAAGCACTGCAAATGAAAAAAAAAAAACACATGCAAATATAAAAACACCTGCAAATTACACACGCTGCAAATTCTCACAACACAAACAAAAACACGCTGCAAATTCTCACAACACAAACAAAAACAGAAACACGCTGCAAATACACACAACACAAACAAATAAAGAAACGTGCTGCAAAAACAGAAAAGCGCTGCAAATGCTCACAACACAAACAAAGAAAGAAACGCGCTGCAAAAACAGAAAAGCGCCGCAAATGCTCACAACACAACCAAAAAAAGAAACGCGCTGCAAAAAAACAGAAACACACTGCAAGCTACAACACAAGCAAGAGAAAATGCGCTGCAAAAACAGAACACACGCGGCAATAGGCTCACAACAAAAGCAAAAAGAAAGAAAGCGCTGCAAAAACATAACACACTGCAAATGCTCACAACACAAGCAAAGAAAGAAATGCGCTGCAAAAACAGAAACACGCTGCAAATGCTCACAACACAAGCAAAAACAGAAACGCACTGCAAATACAGAAACACGCTGCAAATTCTCACAACACAAGAAAGAAAGAAGCTGCAAAACAGAAACGCTCTGCAAATACTCACAACACAAGCAAAGAAAGAAATGTGCTGCAAAAACAGAAACACGCTGCAAATGCTCACAACACAAGCAAAGAAAGAAACGAGCTGCAAAAACAGAAACACACTGCAAATACTCACAACACAAACAAATAAAGAAACGCGCTGCAAAAACAGAAATGCGCTGCAAATTCTCACAACACAAACAAATACAGAAATGTGCTGCAAATATGCACAGACCACATTGGAAATGTTTAAGGGAACTGCAAATTGACGAACATGGCTGGGACATATTTATCAATGTTTGCTCTGAAAGGTGATATTTTTGTTTATTTTAACATCCTGATCATACAAATCCTTTGCTTCTTCTTTTTCTTTTTTTGAAATTATTAGCCTAAATAAGCTGACGAAATACACAATTACTGTAACTGTGAAAGCATGTAAGCTGGCTAACTAACTTTACAACTTCCCTTACAAAAAATTAACCATATGGTTTTACTATTAAAATAAATTAATTAATACATTTATTATGTAAAAATAAATAAAAACAAAAAATATTTATTATAGTTAAATCATGGTCACAAATTAGCCATGGATTTACCACACAAACCATAGGTTAACCACGGTATTTGTACATCAGTGTTTATACAAATGGTAATCAATACAAAAAAAAAAAAAAACATGGTTAATTTTCGTTTTGTTTGGGTAATTTTGGCATTGTTGGGGTCCACCCGTTGTAGTCTGTACTTGCGTTTCTGTATTTGGTTGTGTTGTGGGACTTTGCAGCACGTTTCTGTATTTGTTGTGTGAACGATGAAGAGTTTCTTAATTTGTGGTGCTTTTTATATTGCATGTGTTTTCTGAAGCTGCAGCGTGTTGAGCTCTCCGGCCACCGTAGATGAACCATGCCTTGCCGTGCTCGTCCCTGCTCTACTGTTTGAGCTACAGGAATGTGGCAAGATATTCATTTCCACAACATAAAATAAATAACTAAATAAATAAATAAATAAATAAATAAATAAATAATAAATAAATAAATATAAATAATAAATATAATAAATAAATAAAATAAAATAACATAAATAAATAAACCCTTAATAAATGACTTTAAACATTTATTGTTTATTAGCTCAACAGATATATAAATGTCTCACTAGTTGGTATTATACAATATATCAGCCGCTCTCTAAGATCGGCATCTGCCAGTTGGAAAGGAGAAAAACAACCAAAAATATATAGGAAAATAAACAGGGAAAAAATATTATTTACAATAGTACTTGTAAATAAAACAACCAGTGCTGATGCCGCAAACAGTAATTTCCCATCTGGAGAGTTTGCCATCTTTGCCCACTGATGTTTGTAATCGTGGCACAGTGTTCTCAATGGCAGGACCCATGGTTACACGGCATCAGCCCATGAGGCCAGTCAAAAGTCATGTAGATATTAATGAGTGTAATGGCATCTGTTCTGCCTGCTGACCTCCAGTGTTTGTTTTTGTATTAATCGGGAACACATGGTGTTACCTGAACCCTCTCCTCACACTCCAACATGCCACATTGGTGGCAAAGGATTGAAAACAGCACCTCGTAGCGCAGCAAAAACAACCGTGTGTGTGAGCGTGTTTCCTTCCTTTTGTTACTTTACTCCAGCACACTCCATTCAGTAAGGCTTTTGGGCCATGCTCTCGAAATGCAATAACAACACTGACCAATAACAAGCATGTTTGCTAATAACAAAATTTTCAGCTGAACTGTAAAGGATATAACTTTCACCACACCGCTCTGCTCTCACGAAAGCCTTTGTCGACAGCCAAACATGTTATTTCCAGTTGTGTGTTAATGCTAAATATTTGCATTCTAAGCCAATGAACAAACTTGGAAAACTTAAACCATAAAGTTAAACAACTGTTTTAAATTAGTGTTACACATTTAGCTGAGATTTTTTTTTTGTTGTATGCTTTGTATGTGCAAGCATCATAATAAATCAGTGCTAGCTCTTTGTGTTCAACATGGATACTGAGGTATGTCTTTATTTTTTATGTTATTTGCTATTTTGCAGTATGATGATCAAAGGACAATCATTTTCAATAATTTTTACTGTTTTTGTTTTTCAGTCTTTAGTTAAAGGTGCCATAGAATGGAAAATCTATTTACCTTGGCATAGTTGAATAATAACAGTTCTGTACATGGAAATGACATACCGTGAGCCTCAAACACCATTGTTTCCTCCTTCTTATGTAAGTCTTGTGCATGCAAAAGACCACTGAAAAATAGGCGAATCAGAACATAACACCGACTGTGACGTTACAGTCGGGATCACTAATAGTTACGCCCCCAACATTTGCATATACCCGCCCATGTTCTATGCCAGCCGCCAGCCGAACCTGCACAGCCAAATCATCAGAAGCTCTGCAGGTACTGTGAAGAAACAAGCGAGGATAATAGCAAAAATGGCAGATCATGGAAATAAATGTTATGTTCCAGGCTGTGCAGGGGATGTGATGTGCAGGGAAGGGTTGGTGTCTGTATTCTAATAAAAGAACGGGAGCCACTAAAGGGACATGGATAGCTGGTTGCTAGCGGTAGCCTGTTACATTACAGTACATAAGATTTCACTTACCACATAAACAGAGTAAGGAGAGATGACTGAGTATGATGGCGAATTATTTACAGATCCTGAGCACCACTGACAAGCATCTGATCTTGTCAAATGTGTGGTATGTCCTGCTGCTGTAGTTTACACAGAGCACGATCGCAAATCTCAAAAGTGAAAGTAAAAAGCGATTTGAAAGCAGTTTCAATGCCCCGCATATAATTAGCGGCTCCCTGATTCCCGCATTTTACATACAGTAAAATTACCCAACGATATAACTGCGTGAGACAGTATTGAAATATATATTTTCCCGGTGTTTCCTTCCTGCTGTGTGAGCTACCGAAATGAGCCGCACTGTAAAACAGCCAATCAGAGCAGAGCTCAACATTATTATTCATGACCCTTCCAAATAAGGTAATAACAGACCATTTCATTCTAGAGAAAAATCCTAGGGTTGTAAATGGACATGTAAAACGGTTTCTGGAGATTTTTTGCAATTACCTAAGCCACATACCTTATATGTAGATATCAGAGAACAATTTAAAATATTTTATCAGTGCATTCTGTGGCACCTTTAAGTAGTTGCACCTTACAATAGCAAAAAATGTATGCTACAAAAACACTACATTATGTTTAAAAAACATCATTTAGATCCATGGCTGGCTGACAGGAAGCATCAGTTAAGCATTTTTGGCAGAGAGATCCAATTCAATTTTGTGAATCATTCGTTTGGACAGCTCATTTAAATGGTTTATTTGAGTCATCGCACAATAGTGTTCCCAGAAGTTCTTGTGTGGGATTTTTACGCATTATTCATTCATTTATTTGTGTAGTGATCTTAATATTTCGTTAAATACTGCTGTTACGACCATGCTTTCAATTAAGTTACATGGTTTGTATCAAAACTTTTATTATTCCAGTGTGTCACCCACACAATTATGCTCTGTGAATCAGTTCAGATGTTTGTACTAACCAAACATGGCACACTGTTTTTGAATTCTGGAAACTAATGTCCCTTGTGAAAAACAAGCGTATTGAACTTGTAGTTGTCAGTCCTGTGTCCTTTGTTTTTCTCCCCATGTTCTCTCATTGATTCAGTTTCTCCCTCATATGCCCATATTTTGGTTTTCCTGTTCCTGTTCCCGATAGAGTTCCATTGGTTTCACCTGTGTTCCTCTTGTTATCTCATTTAGTACTGAGTACTTAAGCCCTGTGTTTTCCCATGTCCAGCGTTGAATGTAATACGTCAAACCCCATGCTACGTGTGTGTTTCCCTGTGTTTGTTTATTAAAGTCTGTTGCTGAGGAATTTCCTTCGTCTCCTCCACAGTAGTAGATCGTGACAGAACATTCGACCTCTACAAGACAGTAAGCAGCGCCCCTTCTTCCCGTTTGGTTTCAGTTTTTTCCATGTTTCTCCCCGTGGCTATGGAAATTGCCGCACGATTCTCCGCCCTAGCCCGCCGGGATCTCCTGTTCGTGGAGTATGCCTGGGAGTTCTGTGAGCTCGCCGTGATGACGGCGCTGGACGACGCCGCGCTTAACTCTCTGTTCTGGATCGGGGTAAATTACTACCACCATGTTGACCTCCCAGACACCACGGGACTGAGCTGGAGGGAAGGAATCCTCCAGTGTCTGGAGAGTGTCCAGCCCCGATCCAGAACCAGCATGCAGTCAAGCCCGCCGGCTCCAGCCCCTGAGTCTGCTCCAGTGTCGGCTCCAGCCCCTGAGTCCGCTCCAGTGTTGGCTCCAGCCCCTGAGTCCACTCCAGTGTCGGCTTCAGCCCCTGAGTCCACTCCAGTGTTGGCTCAAGCCGCTGAGTCCGCTCCAGTGTCAGCTCCAGCCCCTGAATCCACTCCTGAAAGGGCTCCAGTTACCACATACAGCCCAAGGAGGGATCCAGTTCCCACGTCCAGCACAAGGAGGGCTCCAATTCCCAAGTCCAGCCCAAGGAGGGCTCCGGTTCCGACATCAAGCCCAGAGAGGGCCACAGTTCCCGAGCTAGGCCCACAGAGGGCCTCAGAAGCTTATATTTTCCCCAAGGATTTTTTTGGGGGGGGTTATAGGGATCCGTCCGTAGAGGTTAGTCCGAGTGCAGAGGCCAGGCCCCCTGAACTGTCTACCCCACCATGACTCTCCGAGCTGCCCGCACCGCCATGGCCTCCTGAGTTCCCTGCTCCACCATGGCTCCCTAGTCTCCCTGCTCCGTCATGGCCCCCTGAACTATCTGCTCCATCATGGTCTCCTGAACTGCCTGCTCCGCCTTGGCCCCCTGAGTTCCCTGCTCCGCCATGGCCCCCTGAACTATCTGCTCCACCATGGCCTCCTGAACTGCCTACTCCGCCATGGCGCTTGGACTGCCTGTCCACAATGGGTCCCGGAATGGGTACAGCTCTGGAGGATGCCGTCAGGGTAAGCCTTCTGAGGGGTCTCCAGAGTGCCACCACCCTTCCTCAGTAGATGTTGTGTGGTACGTGGACGCGCCTTCGGGGAGGGGGGAGTAATGTCAGTCCTGTGTCTTGTGTTTTTCTCCCCATGTTCTCTCCTTGACCCAGTTTCTCCCTCATATGCCCTTATTTGGTTTTCCTGTTCCTGTTCCCAATTGAGTTCCATTGGTTTCACCTGTTTTCCCCTTGTTATCTAATTTAGTCCTGAGTACGTAAGCCCTGTGTTTACCCTGCAGCGTCGGAATGTTATATGTAAACCACATGCACGGGGTGTTCCCTTTGTTTGTTTATTATAGTCTGTTCCTGGAGGAGGTATTTCCTTCATCTCCGCACTCCTTCGTCTCCTCCACAGTAGTAGATCATGACAGTAGTGTACTTCATGACTTTCATGACAAAGTTTCTTAACACATTTAAGAATAGATGTGTTATAGAGGAATTTAAAAATGGTTTGCTGTTTGTTTTTAAGTTCCTAAATGGTCTGGCACCTTCTTATTTGTTAGATCTTGTAAATGTGAATAGGTCTGCCAGATGCTTGCGATTCTCAGACAGTATTACTCTGTCAAATCAAAGATCAAGATTGAAGTTGAAAGGTGACTGTGCGTTTGCCGTGGCCGGTCCTAGGCTATGGGACAGTCTTCCCTTATCTGTGAGATCTGCATGTTCTGTATATGATTTTAAATCTAAGTTACAGTCTCATCTTTTTATTCTTGCATTTAATTCATTATAATTCTTGGTCTCATTTGAACTTATGTTTTAGTGTATTTTATTTATTATTATTCTTTTTATTTTACATTTCCTCTTTTGTACAGCACAGTGGTCAACTCTTGTTGTGTTTATTTGTGCTTTATAAATAAATAAATGAAATTAATGGGGGGGAATGTACGTGGGCTTTTAAAAAGTGTACTTGGTGATAATGTCAAAAGTAAGTTTTAACTAAAGTAGATTTTTTTATCATAATGTTTCAGCATTACATTTAAAGTTAATATATTGAATGTACTAAATTGCAACTTCATCATTATAACTGTGTAATTAAACAGAAATAAATAGCCTATATAGCATACAAGTTCAATAGAAATTACATTAAAGTGTTTTTAAATTCTGGTCGGTACATTCAGCAGTACACTAACCATATATAAAAGAAAATAAGAGGTAATTCTAAAATTACACATGAAGTTGTACTTGAGTCCTAATTAAATGTGTCAAAAACACTAAAGTTCAGCTAATTGCATTTGATAGAAATTTAAACTATAATACATTTTAGGTTAATTGCAAATAATATGCAACTAAGTGTCAAAACATTACTTTCAGATTGTACTTATAGTATATCATTTAAGTACTCTTTTTTTATGCTGAAATACTTCTTTTTCGGAAGTGGTACACATGCCACTATGAACTTGTTGCATTAGAAGAGGTGTGTTTACTTGTAATCCACCAAAGAAATAACATTTTGAAATAACGAGTTTGAAGACATAAAGGTGAGTAAATATTACTAGAATTTGTAGTTTTTGGTTAAATGTTCCTGTAACACTGCAGACTTGGGTAAAGTCAAGCTGTTTTAAATACAGCTAGGACTACTAGCTGATCGCCAATGAGAATGTGATGGTGTCTAATGCACAAGAAAGAGAGAGAGACAGAGCACAGGGCCAAACAATTAATCCTGGAGAAATATGTTATGTTGGCTCCATCTCAGCCCATCTGCTGTGAGTCTCTACCTCCTCAGCAGATTTCTGGAGTGAAGGGAAATGAGCTCCAAGTCTTCATGAGTCGCCCACTGTTGAGACACACACAGGTGCTTTAAGACTAGAGCTTGAGAAACTGTACCAACACTCCAAACCAAACCTGGTCCACCATTTACAGCACTTGACATAAATCAAAAGCAAAAGCCATGACCTCATCAGCATCTGAAGACTTCTTGAACGTGACACTCAACCCATAGGAAAAAGATTATTGCTCAGTTGATGCTTTTACTAAGCTCAGGAGACTTAGATGAGATTATCATGTGTCTCACATTTTAGTATCAACAGCATTTCAGATGTTTCTCCTAAAATTCCTTAGGAGAAATAGAAGTAGGCACAAATGAGACTTGAGAAATATTTGAGAAAAAAAAAAGTCAAAACTGAGAATGTGGTGGAAGAAACATAGAATATCTTTTTATTGTCTTGCTGTAATCTCTTTCAAAAAAAAAAAAAAATGACACATTATAAAAATGTTTTACAGGTTGCTCTTTTTTTCTTGATTACATTGGGGTTTTTTTCACCTCCGCGCCCAACGCGTTGCTGCCTACACCACTGAAGCCGTTATTCACACGCGTCGTATTTTACCTTGTGTGACATTGGAGGGTGGAGCTACGATAAATTTGCACTTAGCAATAGACACTCCGAATAATCTTGTTTTCCATTTGCATTAAGATTATTTTTATTACCACACTGGCAGATGATTTTACTTAAGTAAAATGCACTTCATTTAGATCCCTCCGAAAAAACATTTAGATTTTTTTTTTTTTTATGTTATTTATTATAGATTCATGATCATTTTCTTATATAGAAAATCCATCTTGATTTAAGAATTTTTTTATATTTGTACTTGAAATGAGAAAAAAAATACTTAGTAAGAAAAGCATTTTTGCAGCTTGCATGAATGAATTAAGTATTTAAACATCGCTTGTGCTTTAAAAAGGGGGAGGAGACCGAAAGAAACTCTGGGTTTACTGAAGAAAACCTGCTCCCGACCAGGTTAGGTTCATAGAGTAAGTTATTACGGTAACTGACTCGGAGTATAAGTTATCTCTCTTTCAGAAACAGGCTTGACATACCCTGCTTTCTCGGGTTTGACAAACCTCCCATTCTGAAACGGAAAACCCAGAGTTTCCCTCATTTCAGGGTTAACATACTCAGAGTTTTCACTTAACCTCCTTTCTGAAACGGGCCCCAGGAGAATAAATAGGGAAACAAACGAGGAGAGTAACGAGGGAGACACAGGTGGAGCAACTTAAACAATAATGAGGTAACAAGATGGGCAGGGTCAGATAATAGACAGGAGAGAGCACATGGCACCAAACAAACACAACACAAGCCATGTGCTTACAGAAAAACACAGTGTCATCTGGTGGCCATCCTGGGCACACCAGCTGAAGGCTGTGACACACCCTCAGTTAAAGCTGTAATAATAGCATTTCATTGCAAATTTGGAAAATGATCCAGTGCGTTATGGTTTGCGGTCTGTAGATTGGTTTCTATTCAATGTGTTTGTGCAGCATTGAGCAATGTAGCCAATCACAGACATATCTGTTGATTTCTTGAACACAACAGACAGTCAGAGGCTTTTAAGTTAGAATCCACTCACCGCACAAATTACAGGAGATTTTGTTCAGGTGTTGTGTTCAGCACGAATTATCTCATTACAACAAAGTGTAGACATGATGTAAATAAGAGATTCATTGTGCAGCATTGAGAACTTCATTGATTATAATGTAACTTTGTGAGGTCGCGATGAACTAAGATGAGTGATTATAAGGGAGTGCTCTTTGCGCCATAGCAATGGACGGCTAATACATAAATATATATATGGAGAGAGAGAGAGAGAGGAGAGGTTTGACGAGAGAGAGAGAGAGCACCATCACTAATTTAAGAAGCACCCTCAATGATTTGATTGTGGAGCCGGGTCTGCTAGTGTACCAGTGTTTTTTTTTTTTTTGTGTTGTTTTTTTTAGCTTTAAAAATTTGTCTTGTATAGCCCATTTTTGCATGCATGCTCTGTTAAATTATTGAGCAATAAAAAACTGTATACATAAAACAACTTCAAATATGACAATGCATGAATTGTGTTTGACGCTAACCAGAGGGGAGAAAAAATAAAATAAAAAGAGATCTCTTTAACATCCCAAATGTTTCTGCTAGACAGACATGAGGTTACTTTTACATCAAATGGAGACTTCCCAGATGAAAGAAAAATCAAAAGTGAGTTCTCTTTAACATCTCAAATATTTTTCCTAGACAGAAATTAGGTTAAGATGGAGATTTTTGCTTGAGTCTCCTGCTTCTCCTGAGACAAAAAATCTAACACTCTCACATTTGTCTCCTTTAAAGTTTTAGAAGATATCTCATCATCATCAAACACTGTGCTCAGATTTTTCTCCTTAGCTAGAGATGCTGTATCTCTCACATGTGTCTCCTCAAATGTTTAGAAGAGATCTCAACAACATCACACTCTGTGCTCAGGTATTTATCCTTAGTTAATGATTCTGGTGGTCTCATATTTGTCTCTTCCAGTGTTTCAAACAAGATCTCAGTAACATCACAAATTGTGTTCTGATTTTTCTCCTTAGCTAGAGACACTGGATCTCCCACATTTGTATCCTCAAAAGTTTTGAAGAGATCTCAATAACATCACACATTGTGCTCAGGTTTCTCTTAAGCTAAAGACTCTGGGGGTCTCATATTTGTCTCCTTTAAAGCTTTATAAAATATCTCAACAACTTTACAAAGTGTGCACCAAGTCAAGTACTTGAAAGGTTCTAAATAAAGTACTTTTTAAAGTACATGAAAGTACTTGAACGGCTCTAAATAAAGTACTAAATAAAGTAACTTTGCAAGTACGTCAACTTATTCTAGTCTACTAATACTCTACTAATACTCTAATGAGAGTTAATAGACATGTAGGTGCAACACTACTTATAGTCAACAGAATGTGTTAAAGTGAGAAATAAACATCAAAATAAAGTGAAACCGTATTTGCAAAGTTACTTATAGTCAGAATGTCTGTTGGGAGACCATGACAATAAAGAGTTAGCAGATATTAAGCAAATAGTCTACTAATACTCTGATGAGCGTTAGTAGACAGGTGCAACATTACTTAATGTCAACAGAATGTTCAAAAGGGACCATCAAAATAAAGCGTTACCGAAAAAAGTAACCCTGGAGCTTTTCTTTACTGAAAGGCAAATAAATGGCTTATGACTCCGTCTTGATTATTAATTGACTTAATTTGATTATTAATACATATTATATGGTAGAAATGTTTGAGCTCATATTGAGACATTTGACATTTGCACACACTGTAAAGTTGTTGAGAGACAAATGAGACAAAGCAGACCAATGTGAGAGTTCCCGAGTCATTAGTGTAGGAGAAAAATCTGAGCACAGTGTGATGTTGTTGAGATCTTTTCTAAAGCTTTAAAAGAGACAAATGTGAGAAATCCAGTGTCTCTAGCGAAGGAGAAAAATCTGAGCACTGTGTGCTGATGATGAGGTCTCTTCTAAAACTTTAAAGGAGACAAATATGAGAGTGTTAGAGTTTTTGTCTCAGGAGACAAGTTTGAAAAGTAGGAGACTTAAGTAAAAATCTCCATTTGATCTTAAAGTAAACTCATTTCTGTCTAGGATAAATATTTGAGATGTTAAAGAGATCTCACTTTTGATTTATCTTTCCTACGGAAGCCTATTGTGATACTTTAATTTGTTTAAACAGAATTGTAAAATGTTTGAGCCATGTTACATAACATTTTGTATTGTGTTAAACCCCCCAAAAAATAAAGCAAGCACATAAGCAACAACTCTACACACCCTATATTTTGATGTTAGCATGTTGTTTAGCTCTCTTTGTCTTAGCTCTCTCCTTCTCTCTTAGGGGTTGCCACAGCAGCATTATCAGCACAGCATTTGGCCCAGATGCCTTTCCTGATGCAACCCAGCACACACACACACACACACACACACACACACGCTACTTCTCACAATAAGTAGAAACAAAATTGCAAGTGCTTATTAACAGTGCAGTGAGTCATGGCTCCATGGCTCAGGGCGCTCTAACCTGAGATTCACATCTGGGGTTTTCATGTGCGCTGAGGAACATCTCCAAAGAGAAGACCCATAACAGGATGGAGTTTACAGCCAGACAGGAACAAATGTCAGAAAATCTCTAATATATTGTCTTATATTTAATAATGTGACATTTTTCCAAGTAAAACGGGACATTCAACAAAATCAAAGGAACTGATTTTATTTGTCCCTAAATATAGTAAGGCTAAACTTTAAACCATGCCTGACCTACGGGTTACACTGCCGTGATGTGAATTACCCATTTTGCCTCAAATGCCACATGGTTAATTCAAAGGTGTTTACCACAGGTTGTGTCTCATTGATCTCATGTGGTCTGCATGCTCGTTCTGAGTTGTTCTCCGAGCTGCAGTCTCTTTGTGTGAACGCCACAGGGCCGGGCCGAACGGGGTGCACAGCGGGAAGCGTTGAGCTGTAATTCAGGGGACAGATGAAGGCCTGCTGCTGCTGAATTAGAGATCCAGAATTAGAGACTGCTGGAGACACTCTAATTTGCCCTGCCATGTGCAAAGGCATGCATGGCTCGGAGCACTGGCCTGATCGCATGATTAGCAGGTTTGGCTTCGTTTTAAAGAGGAGGATGAGTCTATTAGAAAACATATGAAGGGGGATTTGAAAATGGTTTAGCCAAACAAACAGCATACTGGATGGCAGTAATGGGGAGCTTGTGAAAATACAGCGAAAATGATTAAAAGACTATAACGCAAAACATAATCTAACCATACACTCCAGTATAGCCAAATATGACCTGTGCGAGATTCTGGGGGGAAAAACCTCTTTGTGACATTTGCGATGATTTTTGACTCTTTCAACAAAGTTTTTTAAACTGAGCATTAATGGATGGAAATTACATTCTAGTGAAATGTAAATGACACCACTGTTACATGAGTTCATCAGTGATTATGTTAAATACAGTTATGATGAAGACATCATAACATCGCACTTAAACTATAACGGGATGTTTTCTATGATGATGGTGACTTTCTACTGAAAATAAAGTCTAAAGTGCTGCTGAATTTCACTGCTGTTGCATTGAGAGCCCAGAAAAAAAGTTGACTGAGCACAGAAACAGCTAAACAGCAGAGAGCAATCCTTCCTATAGGAAATGAGGTAATTAATCAGAGCAGGATGATTAATCTTGAGCTGTGGGCCTCTTGAAAGATTTTTTATTGTTACTTCGACAAAACACAAAACGAATACTATTGGAGAAACTGGAAATCAGCTAAACATAAATCAAATTGTGTATACATTCAAACTTAGCAAAGGTTTTACAGCCTGAAAAACCTTTTTAAGTTGCTCAAATTTCATAAGAGATCATTTTATCTTTGTATAATGCCATGTAGTTGAATATCTGTAAGTTTTTATAATGTCTTTGCTTCACTTTTCCTCAATAAAAGATGATGCCTATAGAACAAATACGCTGATCTGAACACCCTTTGGTCCCATCAACAACTTCAGGTTCCTGATAAGAAAAAGGTTCTTTCCTCAACATAGTGTGTTAAGGCTCATTCATAACAAGAAAGATAACTATAATAACGATAACTAACTATAATGGTTAAATTCGTTGCCACACTAAGCAGCAATAATATTCTGTTTATTATAAGCGAGTTCTGCAGTTTTGTCGTCTGACCCTTTAAATCCTCAAGCTATGTTATAGTGATTATTTGCTCTCAAATCAAATCATTGATCAGCTTAAGTATACAGAGCTCAAATAAAATATGACGACTTGTCAAATCACCAAACCCCATGGTGCTTGTGACATGAGTTCATTATGTTAAAGGCATAGTTCACCCACATGAAAATTCTGTCATTAATTACTCACCCTCGTGTTGTTCAAAACCCTTAGACCTTTGTTCATCTTTTGGAACACAAATTAAGATATTTTTTGTGAAATCCGAGAGCTTTCTGACCCTGCATACACAGCAATGCAACTGAAACTTTCCCAGGCCCCGAAACTATAAGGACATCGTTAAAACAGTCCATGTGACAGTGATCAGTGGCTCAACCGTAATTTTATGAAGCTATGAGAATACTTTTTGTGTGCAAAGAAAACAAAAATAACGACTTTAAACAACAATTCTCTTCCTTGGCAGCGTTTAGCTGCCACCATTCACGAGAGTACCACGATGCATGCGTGTGGTGTTGCTGACGTATCATCAGAAATCTGCATCAGAAAGCTCTTCGATTTCATCAAAAATATCGGTAACACATTAGAACAGGGATGGGCAACTGGCAGCCCGCAGCATCTTCAAATACAGCCCGCTGGACCATTGTAACACCCCTGTGGACTGTTTGTTGTGGTTTCTTCCCCTGTTGTTGGTTTAGCCCGTTCAATTATTAGTTAATCACCTCATTGTGCTCACCTGTCTGTCCCTCGTTAACTGCCCTATATCTGTTCCTGTCTCTTGTGTTCTAGTTTGTCGGTTATTGTGAATGTTACCCCGAGTGTGTGTCTGTCTCTGCCTTGTTGTCACTACATTAAAAATCCTTATTTTGTATCCTCGTCATCCTGCCTGCCTCCACACACCTGGACCGTGACAGAATAACCGACCCAAAAGTAAAGTATAGCGGCGTCTTTCCCCTCGTTTGTTTTTCTGGTTTTTGTCAGTTTTTATTTTTTCTTATGGATTACCCCGCATTCCAAATCCTCCAGCTGAAGCAGGAGGAACGCTCTCTTGAGGACGACACCAACGACTTTCTGTCCCTGGCCCACCTCACGCACTACCCGGACAACTGCCTCTGTGGCTTCTATCAAGAAGGAGCCATTTCCTGCCGCGATCCAGGAGCCGGAGCGAAGGCCAGCGGCTAAGAAGAGGATCGCCTCGGAGGTTGAGCCCAACACGTCAGACCAGGTGCGAGAGCCGGCGACAGTGCCCACCACGAGGGGCAATCGTGGACGGGAGAGTTGTGAGAGCGGAGAGGGAGCTCAGCCACATGCATCTGGTGAGGGTGAGCAGGATATGGAGGGCGCGTCAGTGACAAAAAAGGAGGAGAGGACCTTGGGATCCCCAAGTCCACCAAGGAAGGGCTCCCGATCCCCTGTCGAGCCCAGGAATGGCTCCAGATCCCCTGTCGAGCCCAGGAATGGCTCCAGATCCCCTGTCGAGCCCAGGAATGGCTCCAGATCCCCTGTCGAGCCCAGGAATGGCTCTCGATCCCCTGTCGAGCCCGGGAATGGCTCCTGATCCCCAGTCCAGCCCGGGAAGGGCTCCTGATCCCCAGTCCAACCCAGGAAAGACTCCTGATGTTTCGTCCAGCCCAGGAAGGGCTCCTGATGTTTCGTTTGGCCCAGGAAGGGCTCCTGATGTCGTTTAGCCCGGGAAGGGCTCCTGATCCCTAGTCCAGCCCGGGAAGGGCTCCTGATCCCAGTCCAGCCCGGGAAGGGCTCCTGATCCCATTCCAGCCCGGGAAGGGCTCCTGATCCCAGTCCAGCCCGGGAAGGGCCCCTGATCCCCAGTCCAGCCCGGGACGGGCTCCTGATCCCCAGTTCCACCCAGAAAGGGCTCCAGCCCAAGAGCTCTCTCCAATGCCCGCTCCTCAAAAATGCCCGCCCTCCCACTTATTTTTTATTTCCCGCTCCGGCCTCCTCCAGCGTCACCATGGTCGGAGTCTCCCTCGCCTCTGCCTCCGAGGCCCGGACTCTGCCTCGGTCCGTAGACCCAGTGGCTCCACCTCGGCTCCTAGCTCCCTCGCCTCCACCGTCATCCATCAGCTCCATCAGATCCACCGGGCTAATCATCCCACCTGCTCCGCCTTGGTCGGGAGTCGACCCGCCATCGCCTCAGGACTCCGCTCCTACGGCTGCACATCGTAGCTCTGTCCTACCGGCTCCGTTGGGCTCCTTCCTCCCGTCAGCTCCACCTTGGTCCTCAGTCGCTCCGGCCTCCGCAGCGGATCTCTGGATCTCAGCCTCGCCTGGTCGCCAGAGCCCTCGGCGCACCATTGGCCCCACGGATCTCGGCTCCCCGGTCGTTGGCTCTCCGTCTCCGCATTGGCTCCTCTAACATGCTCCGCCGCCGTGGTAGGCCCCCTGGAGTCAGTGGAATTCTCCGCAATGGCTTCCTCCCCCGTCGGCTCCACCGTGGGACGCTTAGGGTCCCACCGGATCACCTCCTGCTCTGGTTCAATCCTGTCATCTCCATGGTCCTGCCGCATCGTCACCTCCCTGGACCTGTAGCCGTCCTCCTCCTGGAAGTACGTACTCCGCCGAAAACCTCCACGGTATGCTCTGCCTGCCAGACCTTTGCCCTTCCCCTGTCACATCCACCATCCTATGCGTTTGTACTCTCATAGTCACATCCGCCCTCCCTCTGTTTTCTACGGTGCGAGGAGGAACCTTAGGGGGGGGGAGTATGTAACACCCATGTGGATGTTTGTTGTGGTTTAGTCCCCTGTGTTGGTTAGCTCGTTCAATTATAGTTAATCACCTCACTTGTGCTCACATGTTGTCCTCGTTAACCTGCCCTATATCTGTTCCTGTTCTTGGTTTAGTTTGTCGGTTATTGTGAATATTACCCCGAGTGAGTGTGTGTCTGTCTCTGCCTAGTTGTCACTACATTAAATATCCTTGTCATCCTCATCATCCTGCCTGCCTCCACACACCTGGACCGTGACAACCATACTATAATCTCGTCAATTGATACATTTGAGAAGTGTCTAGGAAGGATGTTAATTCTAACCCAAACCAGTAGAGGTGTATAGTTCCCTCAGATCACTGTTATCATCACCGTAATTACAGCGTAGTAGTAGGATGAGCGTGTTAATTTCAACGATCACGAAAATTTGCAAAAATAAATGAAAAATTTACTACGAAAATCGTGTTTTCCAGTCAAAATGGGAAACAGATTATCTTTTTACCGAGTTTAAGGGGGCACCGATGTGCTTATGTCTGGAAACAAAATCGGTAATGAAATATTTTAATTTTAATCGATTACACCACTGCTCACAAAGAGAAGTATGAAAAATACACAGGTGATGCCAGAGCTGCTCTCATCTCAGACTTAAAAGGTAAATTACATCGTCAGCAAAACCTTTTTGCAAAATGCATGACTGTGCAAGAATCATCAGTAAATGCTTATGCTGTTTCACTTGTGCTTGCAAAAGCGAAAAAGTCGTTATCAGAGGGCGAAATTGTAAAGCAATGCGTGATTGAGCATTTGTAGAAGAGAAAATGGCCAAGAACTTTGAATCTGTATCTTTGTCACGCCGAACAGTAACACGTCGAATTTCTGAAATCCAATGTCAAATCCAAGAAAAGCTGAAAAACACAATCAACAATTGCAGATACTTTTCTCTCGTGCTGGATGAAAGCACGGATGTGAGTGATGTCAGTCAGCTCCTGATCTTTGCAAGAACGATCACAGAGAACGTCTCGGGTTACGAGACACTACGTCCTCTAGGGGTCGCTATGGGGAACCTAGAGGATGCCGTTCGAAATTCCCTTGAAAGGGAACGTCTCAGGTTATGTATGTAACCATGGATCCCTGAGTAGGGAACGAGACACTGCGTCCTCTAGGTTCCCCATAGCGACCCCCCTAGAGGACGCAGTTCGAAGTTCCCTTGAAAGGGAACTTTGATAGTCAAGAGGAGCTGTTAAACATAGCTTCATTACATGGCACCACAAAGGGAGAGGATATTTTCAAAGCTGATGAGAATACAGTACATGAATATGGGGGCTTTGCTAAACTCTCTGCTGTTGTTACTGATGGAGCACCAGCAATGCAAGGGAAAAAAATCAGGATTCACTGGACTTCTTCAGAAGAGTGGCATTAACTGTCCAGTACTGCACTGTATAATACATCAGGTTAGTAGGCTTATTTTTATTTAATTGTAACATACATAAAATAAAGTGTTATGTTATGTGATCAGTAAAAAAATATTATTTGCTACAGGAGGCCCTGTGTGCAAAGACTCTGGACTTCGGCCATGTCATGAATGCAGTGACGAAGGTCACTAATCTTATTCGAGGTGGAAACAGGGCACTCAATCACAGGAAGTTTACTGCCTTTTTGGATTAAGTTAGTTCTGCTTATGGGGATTTACTGATGCATACTGACATCAGATGGATGAGCCATGGCAAGTGTCTGGAAAGATTCTTTGCGCTGCGCAATGAAATCCCTTTGTTTCTGGAGGACAATGTTAAGTCGGACATGAGCGATTACTGCTGCAAACTACGCGATCCAGAATTTCTTTGCGACATGGCCTTCCTCACAGATATGACCACACATCTGAACAATCTGAACACACAGCTACAAGGACGGGCCCAAACTGTTTCAGACCTCTATGCGCATATGAATGCTTTCCAACACAAACGTAATCTTTTTCACAACGGATTTTCGTCTGTTCTGGTAAATTTGACAGACTTCCCTGCCTGCGAGGAGATGCGCAAAGACGCTCCCGAGTAATTGAAAGTCTCCGAGAGCAATTCAAAATTCGCTTTCAGGACTTCCGCGACATGCAGCCTCGCATAGACCTTGTCGAGGTCCCTCTGAGCGCAGCTGTCAGTGAGCAGCCTGGAGAGATGCAGCTAGAACACTGAGAGCTTCAGTCCGACCCCTTCTTTCAGGCAAGGCGTAATGAGAGGGGGCTTGAATTTTGGAAACTACTACCCGAGTCCTGTTTTCACCTCCTCAGAGATGTTGTGCAGCACTTACATCTGTGAAAGTAGTTTCTCAACAATGAAGCACATCAAATCGAAAGAGAGAAACAGGCTTACAGATGACACTCTATTTCAGCTACTGCAAGTTGTCGGTACAAACTTTGAGATTGACATTGAATCAATTGTGCACCAACAGGACAGGCCACAAGTTTCTCATTGAGATGTCTTTTTGATAGTGTGGACTGTGAATATTCTCTGAACTGAAAGGTAAATGCATGTGTTTGGGGGTAGCATGCTATGGATTGTTAGCACTGAATGGTTATATTCTTATATTCAATAAGGGAAATCTTTAATAGTAATATGTGGATTTTGGTAACATTTTTGTTAAGCACTTTATTTCAGGTTATGCTGAAAATGTTCTGTAAGCTAGGACCTACATTTGCTTGTGGATGAAGTTGACCATTTAAATGATCATAATTGCAGTTTTATAGTTAAAATCTTTTAAACACACACACACAAACACACATTGAACTAATTTTACAATAAGATATTGAGGAAGGTGATATAAAATGTGTGAGTGTGAATTAGTAAACTGACCCCTTGGTTTAAAAGACAAAAATTTCTGGCCCTCGTCATTATCATAGTTGCCCATCCCTGCTTTAGAATAATGGTAATTATGGTAATTAACAAGTAACTATACAGGAAGTAATAGGTAGTACTACATTAACACTGAACTTTATACTACTAACTAATATGGACGCAAGATTAACTAAGCAGTAAGTAATAGGAAATTTATGACAAAGGTAGTTCCTTATTAGGTATTCAATAATTACTAAATAAATATATAATCATTGAGAACTACTTGATAGCAATGACCAATTAATAAAGAATAACCAATTAATTACTTATCACAACATTAACAAGTCTAAAAACGTATTAAATTGATATCAACTCCTCACTAATTATTCAAGCTTTTCCTTGTCAGCCCGCAGGAACCACTAGTGATCTGGATCATTAATTTAAAGGGAACATGTTAACAAGTTAAACAACTTAACCCCTCACTAATACTCAAGCGTGTCCTTGTCAGCCCACAGGAACTACTAGTGATCTGGACCATTATTTTAAAGTAAAAAATGAGCTCAGGTCCAGAACACTGGTGGTTCCTGTGGGCTGAAAAGGTAACGCTTGAGTATTTACTGAAGGGTAAACTTGTATTTGGGGGGATATAATATTCATAAATTACTTTCTGCAAAGAACCCATTTCAGATGCAAGCTTCTAAAAAAGAAATTTTATGACCATGTTAAGAATAAAAAATACAACAGTGTACTTTTTAGACTTGTTACTGTTGTGATGAATAATTGGTTACTCTTTATTAATTGGTCATAGTTAGCAAATAGAGTTAGAAAAATATATTTTTATTTAGCAATTATTGAATACCTAAAAGGAATTACCTTTATCCTAAATTTGCTATTACTTACTGCTTAGTTAAAATTGCTTGCATATTAGTTCATAGAATTAAGTTCAGTGTTAATGTAGAACTACCTATTAATTCCTGCATAAACATGAGCCGCATCCGAAAGGTAAAAGGGGAGGTGTTGCTACAATATTTTTAGTATTTCTCAGAGCTCTGGTTTTAAGTATAATTTGTCTGAAGTAATGGTAATTCAAATAACATTACCCAGAGAAACAAGTGTAAATGATAAATCCCCTGTGACGTTTGTACTGGCTACTGTATACAGGCCACCAGGCCACCATACAGACTTTATTAAAAAAATTTCTGATTTTCTATCCGAGTTAGTCCTGGCTGCAGATAACATCTTAATTGTTGGTGATTTTTAATATCCATGTTGATAAGGAGCCCACTCGTGCCCTAAAGAGAGAAGCCTGGAAAATGGAGCACAGCTGGAAGAAAACAAAACTAGAGGTATTTCGTATTGTATGGCGGGAAAGTACTTCTACTTATTGTAGAGCTCTTAAAACTGTTAGATCTAATTACTTTTTGTCTCTCTTAGAAGAGAACAAACACAACCCCAGGCATTTATTCAATAACGTGGCTTGAAAAATAAAGCATCAACAAACACAGACCCTTCCCAACAGCACATCAGTAATGACTTTTTGAACTTTTTTACTTCAAAGATCGATACTATTAGAGATAAAATTATAACCATGCAGCCGTCAGCCACAGTATCGCATCAGATGCACTATAGATCCCCTGAGGAACAATTCCACTCATTCTCTGTTATAGGACAGGAAGAATAGTATAAACTTGTCAAATCATCAAAACCTACAATATGTGGATATAGACACTGATGGCGCCGCAAATGGCAGCAAGGACGCTGAGCTCCGTGATTCTTCTATTGTTTTTGTTTGTTTGTTCTGTGTTTTGTCATTCTTCTTCTATATGTTTTACCAGAGACGAACTCCTTAACATTAAGCAGCACACCCCAGACAATATTTTTCCGTTTTTTGATTATTCGGACGTTTTATTGGACATTCTAGTCAGAGGTACAGCAGTGTTGTTCAAACGCGCGTGCAGACGCAGAAGAGGGAAACGTGCCGGCGCCCTGGTGAAGCTCCGCGCACGCGGCATTCGGACTGCACTCCCAAGCATTCATCTCGCGAATGTCCGTTCCCTTCCTAACAAAACGGATGAACTTCTTCTCACCCGCACCAACAAGGACTTTTCAAACTCTGCTGCACTGTGCTTCACTGAAACCTGGCTGAGTGAAGCCATTCCAGAAAACGTGCTTCATATGCCGGGCTACCAGCTGTTCAGAGCGAATCGCATCGCGTTAACGGGGAAAACCAGAGGTGGTGGATTGTTTCTACATCAACGAAAGTTGGTGTTCAGATGTAACAACGCTGAAAAGGTATGCTGTCCTAATTTAGAGACACTCATCATAAACTGTAAACCTTTCAACTGGCCGCGGGAGTTTTCCTCTTTCATTCTCATGAATGTGTACATGCCTCCGGATGCGTGCGTGAGCGCCGCGATGCAACAGCTGGCCGAACAAATAACTGAAATGGAGCAAAGGTACCCAGACTCTATCTTAATCATTCTTGGAGATTTTAACAAATCAAATCTCTCCCGTGAACTGCCAAAATACAAGCAGCACATTACGTGTCCCACCAGAGACAGCACTATTTTGGATCACTGTTACACAGCAATAAAGAATGCATATCACTCTGTTCCACGAGCAGCTTTGGGGCTCTCTGATCACTGTTTGGTTCATCTTATACCGACCTACAGGCAGAAACTGAAATCAGCTAAACCTGTATTAAGGACTGTAAAAAGATGGACTAATGAAGCAGAGCAGGATTTAAAAGCTTGCTTTGACCTCACTGATTGGAGCGCCCCCCCCGTCTTTGAAGCTGCTGCCACCGATCTGGACGAGCTTACAGAGACTGTAACATCTTATATCAGCTTCTGTGAAGATATGTGCATTCCTACCAGGACATTCTTATCATTTAATAATGATAAACCGTGGTTTACTGGGAAACTCAAACAGCTTTGTCACGCCAAAGAGGATGCTTACAGAAGTGGGAATTAAATCTTGTATAACCAGGCCAGGAACAGAATAACAAAGGAGATCAGAGTGGCTAAAAAAAAAAACTACTCAGAAAAGCTGAGAAAAAAGCTTTCAGCAAACGATCCAGCGTCAGTATGGACTGGTCTGAGGAACATCACCATGTACAAGACAGCTTGCGGAGAATCAACAACTGGCTGACGATTTGAATGTGTTTTACTGTCGATTTGAAAAGCCCAGTCTCACCCACCCCATCCGCTCTGATCTGCACTTCACACCGTCAACTACCACCCCTGACAACCCCCCTCCCTCCCCCCCTCCCTCCCACACTATTCAACCTGCTGATAAGTTGTGTAGAGGATTGAACCGGGGGTTATTCAGGAAGCAGAAAAGGAAAAAAGCAGGCCCAGATTGTGTTACACCAGCCTGTCTAAAAAAACTGTGCTGACCAGCTGGGCCCCATCTTCACACAGATCTTCAACAGATCATGGGAGCTGTGTGAAGTTCCCTGCTGCTTCAAACGCTCCACCATCATTCCGGTCCCCAAAAAAGCCCAAAATCACTGGACTTAACGACAACAGACCTGTCGCTCTCACATCTGTGGTCATGAAGTCACTTAAGAGACTGGTCCTGGCCTACCTGAAGGACATCCCTAGACCCTTGCTGGATCCCTCTTCAGTTTGCCGACAGTGTACTCGCCCCACTGCTCTTCTCTCTCTACACGAATGAATGCACCTCTAAAGACCCCTCTGTCAAACTCCCGAAGTTTGCAGACGACACCACACTCAACGGCCTCATTCAGGACGGTGACGAGTATGCTTACAGACAGGAGGTTAAAGAGCTGGCTGTCTGGTGCAGCCTTAACAACCTGGAGCTTAACACGCTCAAAACTGTGGAGCTGATCGTGGACTTCAGGAGAAAACCCACTGCACTCCCCCCACTCACCATCATGAACAACACTTTGGCTGCAGTATAGTCATTCAGATTCCTGGGCATCTCTCAGGACCTGAAGTGGGACAAACACATTGAGTCCATTGTCAAAAAAGCCCAGCAGATGTTGTACTTCCTTCGCCAACTGAGGAAATTCAACCTGCAACAGGAGCTGCTGAAACAGTTCTACTATGCTATCATTGAGTCTGTCCTGTGTTCATCCATAACTAACTGTCTGGTTTGGTTCAGCTACCAAAACAGACATCAGAAGACTACAACGGACAGTCAGGACTGCTGAAAGGATTATTGTTGTCCCTCTGCCCAGCCTCCAAGATCTTTACATATCCAGAGTGAGGAAAAGAGCTAAAAAAAAAATCACCTTGGACCCCTCACACACAGCCCACTCTCTCTTCGAACTGTTGCCTTCTGGTCGGCGCCACAGAGCACTGACCACCAGAACAGCCAGGCACAAGAAAAAGTTTTTTCCCACAGGCTATATTCAGCCTAAACAATTAATCTTTCATAATTATACAACTAACATAGTATATTTATATTAAACCGCACACTTTGTAAATAACATATCTATCAGCACACTAATAAACATATCTGTACATATATCTAAACAATTATATTTTTTCCTATACTTCTATTTCTGTTATAGTACATTATGAATTTCTTATGTTTTTTTTCAATTCTATGCATTATTCAAATGGTTCGATATGTACCACACTACTGTGGTATGCATAGTATGTCTGCATTATATGTAGTCGCACTACGTTTTACCTTCTTCTACACTGGAAGCGGCCTGTCGGTCAAGAAAAATTCCTTGTGTGTGTAAACATACTAAATAAAGCTCTTCTGATTCTGATTCGGATATGTCGTTACACCCGTATTTATATAAGCATAAAAGAGGTGTTTCAAAAGTCCATAGTCTCTGCGGAATATTTAATTATAGGTCTTAGGATATGTCCTTCAAACTTCAATTGGCTGTTATTAAGCCTCTCATTTAAAAAAACACAACTTGATCCTAGAAAATTAGTTAATTACAGACTTATCTCAAATCTCCCTTTTCTGTCAAAGTTACTAGAAAAGGCAGTATCCTCTCAGCTCTCAGAGAGAAGTGGTATCTCTGAGAATTTCCAGTCAGGATTTAGACCGTATCATATTACTGAGACTGCTCTCATCAGAGTTAAAAATCACCGGCTCTTATCATCCGATCGTGGTTGTATCTCTAAATTAGTGTTACTGGATCACAGTGCTGCATTTGACATTATCAACCATAACATTCTTTTGAATAGACTAGAAAATGATGGTGCCATGAGTGCCAACAAGGCCCAGTATGAGGACTGTTGCTTTTCACACTTTACATGTTACCCTTAGGAGATATCATCAAGAAACATGGTGTTAGCTTTCACTGTTATGCTGATGATACCCAGCTCTAAATTTCTTCAATTCAGACACACTCTGTCAGTTTTAATCTAGATTAAAGACCCATCTCTTTTAACCTGGCTTACACTAGCACATTTCTAATATTCAAATCCGTTTAAGGATTTTTAGGCTGCATTTATTAGGTCAACCGGAACCGGGAACACTTCCATAACATCCGATGTACTGCGTTACATCGTAAAGACGAATGCATCTACACTACTATTAGTTTCTTCATTCTTATTCCAGTCAACGTAGCCAAACAGATCCAGTCTGTATACAAGTCAGATGGTCACAGTAGCCAACCCAGTGTGGATCAGCACCTAGAGACGATTTCTACAGCCCTGAATGTCAGCGGAGACAACGTAATCTATAAACCCCAGAGACAGATCCCTTGCGAAGACCTCATCACCTCGACGACCATCAGCACAAAACCACGGGAACCAGACAAGACCTCTGTACCTGTGTTGCAGCCTGGAATTAAACCACGCCATGCTGGTTTCGTCTGGCCAGAGGAGAACTGGCCCCCTGTCTGAGCCTGGTTTCTCCCAAGGTTTTTTTCTCCATTTTTTGTCACCGATGGAGTTTTGGTTCCTTGAATCATCAATGAACTGACTTTAGCAGGAAAAATTACTCTTTTTAATTTTCTTCTTGCATTATTGACAAACTATTATCCTGTTTAACACTGTAAAGCTGCTTTGACACAACTAGTATTGTATAAAGTGCTATACAAATAAAGGTGACTTGACTTGACTTGCATAGTTACTTGTTAACAACGGACCATTATTCTAAAGTGTTACCAAACTATCTTAATTTGTGTTACGAAGATGAAAGAAGGTCTTATGGGTTTGAAACAACATGAGGGTGAGTAATTAATGACAGAATTTTCATTTTTTTGGGTGAACTATCCATTTAAGTTACTTGACCTTTAAGCTTTGGCATGTACAGTAACTCTTCCCTCATGTTTGAGCATTAGACATGAATGATCCCTGAAATTGTGTATCTTAAGAAGTTTTAAAGAATGTAACCACATTAAATGTGACTCAAATGTGACTCAAAAATCACTTTATACTCCAAAGAGTGAAAATAGTTTTTCCTTCATAGAAGAGTTCAGCATGTCCAGAGAGGGCTGGTTAAGCCAGACTCCAGTTTCTAGAATGAATGGGGTTGGGAATACAATCTTAACACTATAGTGACATACTCCCAAGACATCCAGAGCAAAGTATAGTTGACGGCCCCCCTCTGAGATCCACAGCCGAAACCATCAGATCATATTGAACAACTGCACAGACAATAATACATGTCTGACAGTGAGTTAGACATTTGAAATTGAAAGCATGTTATTGCAAATTGAATTTGTATTTACAGGCAGTACATTAGGATATGTTGGTGTGTATTGTTTGAGAATGCTCTAAGATGAGTAATAAGAGGTGTTCTGGCCTCAGAGCAATCCAAGTCTGGTTTCTGTGGTGAGAGGTGTCCACAGTGAACCCCACACCTGGGAAAGTGTGAAGTGGGAAAGACCTGCAGCTCTAATTAGCAAACGAGGGAGACACTTAAGTTTGGAGGTGATGGACTGCCAAAGGGGACTCGTTAGTATGAACATTACTAAAGAAAACACACTGTATAAAGCATTTAAAATGTGCTTTGTGTAGTAACATCTAAATTAACAGGTTTTACTCAAGTCTAATGTGTTAGACTACCGGTCAGAAGTTTTTAAAATATATATCTTATTCTCACCAAGGCAGCATTTACTTGATCAAAAATACTAAATATTATTACAATTTAAAAAAATTTTTTTTTAATAAATATATTTTAAAATGGACAATTTTGCAGTGATTGGCAAAGCTGAATTTGACTCCAGTCTTCAGTGCCACATGATCATTCAGAAATCATTCTAATATGCTGATTTGCTGCTCTGAAACATTCCTTTTTATCATCAATGATGAAAACAGTTGTGCTGCTTAATATTTTTGTGGAAACTGAGATACATTAATTTTAGGATTCTTTGATAAATGGAAAGTTCAAAAGAACGTCATTTGAAATAGAAATCTTAGCATTATAAATGTCTTTACTGTCAGCCCTTTGTATTTTATGTCTGTTACAATAAACTTTGATTAAACATTCTAGAATGTTGTAATTATTGAGCTGGACAAATTCTGTCTCTATATTTACACCATGACCAATACAAATACTATGAATTTTATTGCTGAGTATGTCTGTGACAAACTGCCCTTGTGAAATACAGTGGCATTTCCAAAGCACTTAAAAGCAGAACAAACTGCCATTAATGTAAAACAAACCGTTATCTTGAAGGTAATGACAGTTATTTACTGCAAAATTCAACTCTCCCAAAACAGCCCGCATCTTTAAGGCAGTCATTATGCATTATTATACCCTCCATCTACATTGTTACTTCATAAGTGCAAATAAATTTTTATTTGAAGCTGTTTTCCTAAGCACTAAAATTACAACAGTAAGACCAAACAACAAGCTTCTTAAAAAGTATGATCTGTATTGATTTATTAGATACCACTTTAATTACATTTTAAATTAACTTAGCTAATAAACTCTTATTTTGTTATTGTAATTAATCATCAAAAATACATTGTGTGATAAATTTTTGAGTGAAAGCACTATGCTACAGGGATATCAAAAAATTTAAAAACCAAAATATTTAAAAAATGTTAGTGAAAGTATTCTTGGTTGCATCTGAACTAATACTAAGTAACAATGTAATATTAATGAATATAATATCAGAGTTATTTACTGTAAATATGGATATGTAGCAACATCTCTATATATTTACATTACAAAATCAAAAGATGTGAGATGTGAAATACTTTTACAAAATCAAATACAAAATCAAAGGATGTGAGATGTGAAATACTTTTTCATATCTCACATCTTGTTTTATGCCAACACACACACACACACACAAGTTCAAATAAAGATGGTTTCAGTTTATAACCGAGTTAAAATATCAGTGAAAGAGGTGATGAACATGAGAGAGAGATGTAGAGAGAAACAGGGAAGCCTCAACCGCAATAGTGATTGTGCTCCCATGAGCCTAATCAAAGATTTGTACATCTAATTGCTGTCAAGTCAGCACTTGCCACCTGCTACGCCGTACAGCACATGTGCTTTCCTTCTCTATCAGGAGCTTTTCCAAACCAATCCACCAGGCGTTAGAAAGAAATTACAACGCAATGTATAGCCACAGATACAGAGCACTGGGCTTTTCAGCACACCCACACAGTTGTGAACATGCTATAAGTTAAAAGACTTACAGGGCTGAACCAATGAAAGGTGACGTAGTTGCATCAGAGTCTTTGCTGAAATTCACAGGGACAGAGACATTTTTAATGGTTACACTGATTAAAAAAAATATAAGGTCATATGAATGTCTAGCTTAGTATCTAAGAGGATTGCTGGGGAAATTTTATCTACTTATCTACAAATTATGAATTATATGTTTGAAGAATGGTATGTGAATGGTAAAATTATTCTATTCTTTATACAATATGTACACCACAGTAGTCATATTATGTCACATTTGGGGAGTAGTAACATTAAACAGTGATACTATTAACAATAATTTTCAATTTGTGGAGTAGTTTTCTTTACTGTATCAAGTTCATTTTTCCTTCAAGAATTGCTGGTTTTTATGGTACATTGTATTGTGGACACACTTCAACAAAACAGGGAACGAAATAATAAGCAAACTTGCTAATTTGATTGCAAAAAAATTGTCTCTCTCATATTGTCAGGATTATGGACTATTATGTGTGTGTTTTTGCCCGTGACCCAGTTTCTTCCTCATGTTGATTGTGTTAATTTGATTCCAGGTGTGTCTCGTTCTGCCCCAATTATCCTGCCTTTAAAAACCTTAGTCCTTTCAGTTCTTGTTTGTCGGGTCTACTTGTTGAATGTCCTCCTCGTTCTCGGTTTTCCTGTGGATTATTAAAGACTGTGTTATTCAAGTACTCCTCGTTTCCTCGTTCCTTGCGCCCCAAGTGAATTTTGACAGAAGACCCATCCAATACAGTTACCTCCGTTTGTACCCTCCGTTTTGTTTTGTTTTGGTTTTACTAAATTTTTGTTTCTGTTGTGTGCCCTATGGATCCCCTCCTTCGCCCCGAATCCATCCTCCTCCTGCTGGAGCAGGGGGAAAATTCACTCGAGGGTAAACAGGACTGTTTCTGGCTGTGGCCCATCTCACCACCTATCCGTACGACGCACTCTGCGCGTTCTATGACGCCAGCCTCAACACCACGTGCAGAGGCCATGTCCGAAGATGACCCTCGAGCTGGATGCGCCGCCCTTGTGGAGGGACATGACGAGAAATGGATCTCGTACCGCCGTTTCACAGGAATAATCGCCAGGCCACTCCACGACCCAGAGCCAGCCCACACCTCCTCATGCATGTAGGAGCATCAGCCCTGCACCGCGGCTTAGGGTGAGCTGAGTATGGCGTGGCGAAAGTGCCAAAAGGACAAGGAAAGTTTTCCAGCCCCTGAATTCAGTTCAGAGCACCCTCCAGTGCCCGCTCCAAGAAACTGCCCTCCAGTGCCCGCTCCTGGAAAGCGCCCTCCAGTGCCAGCTCCTCGAAAATGCCACCCTCCCACCACTCCAGCCTCCTCCATCGCGTCGTCTGGCAGCCCCTCTGACTCGCCATAAGCACACCATCATGACGGATGAGCCCCGCGGGACTGCCATTTCTCAGCTCGCCCATGGGGGTCCCTTGACTCCGCTACAGCCTCCGAGGCGGACTCTACCTCGGGACGTGACCGTCGCTCCACCATGGCTCCTAACTCCTAATCTCCATCGGGGCCCGCAGTCCACAAGATCCGCCAGGATCCTGTCCCTCCGGCTCGCCTTGGTATGGCGGTCGACCATCCTGCGCCATGGAATCCACTCTATGGATTCGCCTCATCCCTCGGCTCTGTCGGGCTCCTTCATCCCCTCGGCTCCACCTCCACCGGCTATGTCGCTCCGGCTCCAATGCAGCCTCCTGGATCCACATCTCCGCGTCGGTCGCCGGCACCATCTGCTCCGCCTAGGACGTCCGGATCCTCCCCGTCGCCCTGGCTCATCGACTCTCCGTCTCCGCCTCGGGCTCCTCCACCACCTGCTCCGCCGCCATTGGTCGGCCCCCTGGAGTCGGCGGCCATTCTTCCTCCATGGATCCTCCCTCCGTCGACTCCACCATGGGTCGCCATCATGGCTGTGGCCTGGGTCCAGCTGGACTCCTCCTGCTCCAAGTCCCTCCTGTCTTCTCCCTGGCTCCTCACGGCTTCAGTAGGCCCCCTGGTCAAGTCACCTTATTTATATAGCGCTTTTAACAATACAGATTGGGTCAAAGCAGCTGTACAGCATTAATTAGGGAAATAGTGTGTCAATAATGCAAAGTGACAAAAGTAAACACTCAATTTTCAGATAAAGTCAGTTCATCATTGAATTCAGAGATCTCATCATCCAGCTCAGTTCAGTTTAAATAGTATCTGTGCAATCAAGTCAACGATATCGCTGGAAATGAAGTGTCCCCAACTAAGCAAGCCAGAGGCGAAAGCGGCAAGGAACCAAAACTCCATCGACGACAGAATGGAGAAAAAAACCTTGGGAAAAACCAGGCTCAGTTGGGGGGCCAGTTCTCCTCTGGCCAGACGAAACCAGCTGGTCTCTCTCTGCCGGCGTCCTCCCGGATATCCGTCCTCTTCCAGAATCTCCTCCCAAGTTCCCACCTACGCCTCCCTCTGTTGTTGCTACGGTGCGAGGACGCACCTTCCGGGAGGGGGCGTTATGTCAGGATTATGGATTATTCAGTGTGTGTGTTTTTGCCCCAGTGACCCAGTTTCTTCCTCATGTTGATTGTGTTAATTTGATTCCAGGTGTGTCTCGTTCCTCCCGAATTATCCTTCCTTTAAAAGCCCTAGTCCTTTCAGTCTTCTTGTTGAATGTCCTCCTTGTTCTCGTTTTTCCTGTGGATTATTAAAGACTGTGTTAATCAATTACTCCTCATTTCCTCGTTCCTTGCGCCCCGAGTGAATTGTGACGCATATGTTGGGAAGTCTGATTTAGTCCTCTAATTCCTGCACATTCCTGTAATGAATTACCTAACCCAGCATGCACCTGTGGTGGTCTGAGTGGACCATCTATGCGTCACCACGGCGGCACATATACTAAAATTGGATTGATACAGAGAAGATTAGCATGGCCCCTGCGAAAGGATGACACGCAAATCCGTGAAGCGCTCCATTTTTTGGGAAGTCGTGGCCTAATGGTTAGAGAGTCGAACTCATAACCCAAAGGTTGCAGTTTCGAGTCTCGTACCGGCAGGGATTGTAGGTGGGGGTAGTGAATGTACAGCGCTCTCTCCCACCTTCAGTACCACGACTGAGGTGCCCTTGAGCACTTGGATGGGTAGATGCAGAGCACTAATTCCGAGTATGGGTCACCATACTTGGCCACATGTCACGTCACTCACTCACTATCTATAGTTTAAGCTTTGATAGCCTCTAACAACAGGTGTCTGCTTTTTCCTGTCCACATACATACTGTCTCAATATTTTCCACCAAAAGTTTCCAGCTGCACTCTAAAAATTGTTAGTAATTTCCAGTACAGATATTTTGGTAAACTAGGCATGTTTCACCACCATGTGTTTCTCATGAGTTGTGAAATAGCGTTTCTCACCACCATGATTCATGAGTTGTGAAATAGCAGTGGTGATACCCTATATTTAATGTCATAACACAACACAGACTTTGGATTATAGAATCCTATAATGCTGAGTAATCATTTCTAGTATATAAAATGAGGAACATAACAGTTGAGGCCACAGAGACTGAGAATGATTACTGATTACTGTACATGACAATCTGAGTAGCCAACACACTCTCATTGAAATTGGCAACTATTTCACATTTTGATGAATTGCTGGTGAATTCACATGAGTTTGTACAATCTCATTTTAACATTTTTGTATGATCATCTTGCACAACACTGAAGGTTAGGTCTGTGGTGGACCTTTAGGCTTAGTTTCATATGTTATTGTACAAATCAAAGTGAAAAAATTCATACGAAATCAGCAACTTAAAAAGAGATGGGATTGTGTTGGTGCAGCTAAAATTAATCTGTTCTCTCACTCTGCTGTTTTTGTTATTTATGCATTGTTCGTTTGGGGCATACACTCGAGCTGTTTGGGGTCTCTAGAGACCCCAGACAACAAAATGTGATAATGCTTTTTTTTTAAATCATTATTGTAATAATAAAAAATTACTCTTTGTCAAAGTTTAGCAGGTTTTTTGTAGCCTACTGAAGTATCACTTTTTGCAATTATGACACATGATAACAGTCAAACCTGTATGTGGTTTTATTAGCATGTGTGTGTGTGTATGTGTTTGCAATTATTCTCCATTGTGGATGTGCTGTGGTGTCCCTTTATCATTTCTGTGCGTGTTCTTCATTGTAGCTGATTTTTTTATTCGACGAATTATGTAAGAGAGAGCCACTCATGTCATGTCACTTTTTCATGTCTTATGAGTGGGTTTTATTAGTTTTATGGGCGTTGGGGGGTGGGTGGGGGTTGTGTGGATTTTTCCTCCACCGTGGATGTGCTGTGGTGTCACCCCTTCAGTTTTTGTGTGTTGCCTGCATTGTAACTAACAGTTTTGACAAATTATGTAACAAAAAATCAATATTTTATAGTATCCCATTGACTTCGTTGGGTGATTTTCTTTGGGGTGTGCGGGGGGGGGGGGGGGGGGTGTTGCGAGCGTAATCGTTCTGCATTGTGAACATGTGGAAGGGTTGCCACTTCATTTCGGGTATTTTGTGGTCTGTTGTGGCACATGTTAGTGATTTTATTTTATATTTTTTATTTAACAAATTAAAAAGAAAAAGTATTGATTTTATAATTTCCCCATTCATTTCAATGTGGGATCTCCAGAGACCCCAAACATCCTGATTGTGACTTTTTTTCACACTAACATACAACCAGACATCAATCCACGGATGTATTTTTTTTTGGTAAGAGCTAGCATAAGTGGTGAAACCGTACAAGTGTAACGCCATTAGATAAAGGAGACTACTGTGTGTGGTGCAGACGGCCATCTCCCCCCCTAAAAGAGCAATTTCCATCTAAAAGAGCTTCACGGGTGGAACGTCTTTTTAAAGATGTCGTACCATCCATGTGTTTCTGGGTGCGGTCGTTACCTGGCGCCGGGTGATGGTCACGATCGCTGCCTCTCGTGTCTGGGCACGAAGCACGCTGAGGTGGCTTTCGTGGATGACTCATGCTCCCAGTGCGGGGGCATGACCATCTCGGAGTTGCGAACCAGACTCCGTTACCTGCAAGGGGTCGGAGTGCCTGTGCCACTGCCCAGATCTAGGGTTCCCTCTGGCGGCAGCCGGGGGCGCCCTTTTTCTGACAGTGGGCGGACTGGTCTTACGGTCATGGTGAGGAATGCCCCAGAGAGCAGGCTGGACCCTCCCGGGGGGTACCACCTGTTTCTTCCAAGGCTCGGTGGCAGCATCGGAGGGTGAGCCGGATTTCTCTGGGGATGAAGATCCATCAGAGTTTCCGCCCTCTTGGCAGTCAGCGTGCCAGTTACGGACCCGGAAATGAATGCTATGATTCCCAGGGCGACGAGAGTGTCGGGATCAAGTGGATCTTCACCGCGTCCCGAACCCTCAAGGGTGGACGATTGGTTCTCGGGGTGGCTCGCGCTGGTTCTCAGAGCCCCGCCCCGGTGCCTTTCTTCCCGGAGGTGCATGATGTTTTTTTTTTTTGGGATCGCGGGGTCATGGACGGCACCTTTCATTGCCAGAAACCGGCCCAGTGGCTCATCCTCCCTCACCACCCTTGATGGGGGTCCAGCGCGGGGGTACGCGGGAGTTCCCCAGGTGGAGCGGTCGGTTGCGATGCAGTTGTGTCCGCTGTTGTCCGCAGTTGTGTCGCCGAGGGCGGCCCCCGGCCGCCACACCCGCTCCTGCGCAGCGTCTGCAGCAGCCTCCAGCAAAACTGCGCCAAGGAGCCGGCCGCAGGGCAGCCGCCCCGCTCGTCCAGGCCCCCGCCAGACCTGGTGGTAAGCGAAAGAGCAAGAGGCCCTGAGACGGGGGACTCAGAGATGGAGGGAGTTGCTCTTCGGAAGATGGTGAACGAACCACTCCCTCCCCCGGAGGAGGGGGGGGGGGCGGGGGGGGGTGTGGCGAGCGTAATCGTTTGCATTGGAACATGTGGAAGGGGTGCCACTTAATTTTCGGGTTTTTGTGGTCTGTGGTGGCACATGTTAGTGATTATATTTTATTGATTTTATTTGATAAATTAAGAAGAAAAAGTATGGATTTGATAATTTCCTCATTCATTTCAATGTGGGGTCTCCAGAGACCCCAAACATCCTGATTGTGACTTTTTTTCACACTAACATACAACCAGACATCAATCCAGTATTTCATTTTTTTTTGTAGAGCTAGCAAGTGTTGGCAACCGTACAAAGTGTAACGCCATTTAGATAAAGCAGACATTTTTTTTTATTTTTTTATTTCAGCAAACGCCTAAGGGTTAATGAGACATGAAACTGATAAAAAAATTAATAATAATTATAATTAAAACTAACTGTTAATTTCCAAACTGATTAAAGAATTGTGTGAGGAGATTGCAGTGATTAAATAAAGTAGCATAAAAAATCAATTAGCAAAAAAAAAAAAAAAACTGTGTTTATTACAATGATTAAATTATACATATATGTTGTTTTTTATCTTAAGAAAATTTTAATTATAATTATTCATTTAATTAAGTATTAAAGAATTATATTTAAAAACAGAGTCAAACTGTTGTTCACAAATTGTTCACGTTTAATACAAATTTTAAACATACCATCTTACAGATGTGTTGTTTGTATTCTTAAACATTTTATGGTAATTTCATTTACTAATAAAAGTGCAATATTCTCAGCACTGTTTAAGCCATTTTTATCATATTTAAATCCATTATGCAGACTCAAAATCATTGCAGGCATCTCAGTAATGGATCTTGGTTTCGAGCTCCTGATGGCTGAAGTTGGTGTACTGTAATTTGATTTGCACAAAAAAAAGCATCTGTTAAAATGGCAAGTAATTATACGAGTCGTGATGGCAATTATGCAATCAGCAGCGTTCTCTTCTCATTTCGTGACAGCAGATGAGATCTGAGCAGTCACATCACTGACTCACATGCTTGGTGGACCATCTGATCAACAGTTTCTATAACGACCAGCAAGCAGGTCTAAATATGAATCTGTACCAATTTCTATTTGGTTTCTCTTGATATGATTCATAGCTACAGTACATGAACACAACAGAGCTTTAAAAGTACTGTTATATGGAAAAGTGTCTGAATGTGTTTAATAATCATAAGAATTCACACAGTAAGCCACAAATATAACACTTTACAATAAGGTTACATTTGGTAATCATATTTAATGCACTAACTAACATGAACTAACAATGAGCAATACATTTGTTCCAGTATTTATTAAGCTTGTCAATATTAGTTAATAAAAACACAGCTGTTCATTTTTAGTTCATGTTAGGTCATATCATTAAATAACATTAACAGATATAACTTTTGATTTAAATAATGTATTAGCAAAATGCCGAAATTACTGTTAATTAAAGGGGTCATATGATGTCGCTAAAAAGAACATTATTTTGTGTATTTAGTGTAATGAAATGTGTTTATGTGGTTTCAGGTTAAAAAACACATTATTTTCCACATACTGAACATTATTGTTTCTCCTCTATCACCTTTCTGAAACACGCGATTTTTACAAAGCTCATCGTTCTGAAAAGCGAGGTGTGCTGTGATTGGCCAGCTATCCAGTGCATTGTGATTGGCCGATTACCTCAAGCGTGTGACGGAAATGTTACGCCCCTTACCATACTGTGATGCCGTGTCCTGGCCGGAGCGACGAGACAAAAACATTAAAACCCATTATAAACGAGGCATTTGTTGCAGCCAATCCAGTGGCAACATAATTACGGATTATAATGACTTATACTGTCTTAATACGCATTGCGTTGCATCGCGCCGAATAAACATAAAACCATGTCTGCATTTGTGATCGGAGAAATGACAAACAACAAGCACTACTCTACACTGCTCAAAACTGCGTTGGAATCATCAGTGGCAAATCCTTTAAATGAAAACGTACTTACAGTCTGTGAGTCAGAACAGTCGGCATTGTATTCTTCTCTACCAGGATCAGGAAACAATCCTCCATAAAATGTGCTGCACACATCTGAATATTTGGGTTGAACTGTTCTGGAACAGTGTTGTAATACAACTTAAACACTGATTTCTAGACGTGTCCATTTTTGGAAAGCCAAACAAAGTAGTTTCGCTTTCACAACTAAACACACAGCGGGCTTGAGTGAGCAGAGGCCGGCTTGAGTGAGGCGGGAGGCCGGCGGGTAGCGTGACGATGAATTGGGATCTCGCTTAGAGAGACTAATCCATTTTGAGTGTAAACTAAACGAGCCAATGCACATTGGCATGCGATTATTGCATCCAGCTACTGCTGATCACAGCGTGAGTATAAGTAGGCAGCAGATGCAGCGCATATTCAGCTTTTCGCTTCGGAGCCGAGCGGTTCTATCTTTCTGCTCCTGACCTTCTGCTAAGAGTAAAGCTACAGTCAAGCACGCTCTTCGTGGGCTCTCGTGCTGGTGGACGGCGCTTCAGCGGTGGTGGTTTTCCCGTGTCGAGTGGGTTGCACACAACAGGCTGCACTACCCCTGTGTGTGTTGCAGACGGCCATCTCCCCCCCTAAAAGAGCAATTTCCATCTAAAAGAGCTTCACGGGTGGAACGTCTTTTTAAAGATGTCGTACCATCCATGTGTTTCTGGGTGCGGTCGTTACCTGGCGCCGGGTGATGGTCACGATCGCTGCCTCTCGTGTCTGGGCATTGGTTTGGATTGGTTTCTCGGGGTGGCTCGCGCTGGTTCTCAGTGTCCCGCCTCGGTGTCTTTCTTTCCGGAGGTGCATGATGAGATCGCTGGGTCATGGACGGCACCTTTCAATGCCAGAAACCAGCCCAGTGGCTCATCCTCCCTCACCACCCTTGATGGGGGTCCAGCGCGGGGGTACACGGGAGTCCCCAGGTGGAGCGGTCGGTTGCAATGCAGTTGTGTCCGCTGTTGTCCGCAGTTGTGTCGCCGAGGGTGGCCCCCGGCCGCCGCCCCTGCTCCCATGCAGCATCCGCAGCAGCCTCCAGCAAAACAGCGCCAAGGAGCCGGCCGCAGGGCAGCCGCCCCGCCCGTCCAGGCCCCCGCCAGACCTGGTGGTAAGCGAAAGAGCAAGAGGCCCTAAGACGGGCGACCCAGAGATGGAGGGAGTTGCTCTTCGGAAGATGGTGAACGAACCACTCCCTCCCCCGGAGGAGGGCCAGGCGGAGAATCTTTTCACCACTGACCTCTCGGTCGGTGGTACCCAAATACTCAACAAAAGAGCAATTTCTTCTACCTCTGGGTCCCCTTAGGGGACGGGGGGTTGTGGACGATCCAGAGCCGTATCACACTCACCCTCCACTCTCGCCAGTGAGCAGCAGTGGGCGGATCGGGAGGACGAACCAACGGACTACCCTCTGCTCAAACGCAGGTCAGTGTTACACACACCCAGACCCCGCCTCGGACCGGCTACGAGACGCCCTGGCCGGGTCCCTGCGTCCTTCCGTGCTGCCCCACTGCGGGTACGCCTGTAGTTCCGTTGACGCCACTTACGCGGTGTCTGGGAGCCTGGCTAGAGATACCCACCCCGTCTCAATGGCTCCGTCGAACCGTCAGGCTCGGCTATGCGATCAGTTCGCCCGGCGCCCTCCCAAGTCCAGGGGCGTCCACTTTACTTCAGTGAAAACAGCAGATGCCCCTCTCTTGCGTGCAGAGATCGCAGTCCTACTGGCGAAGGACGCGATAGAGCCGGTTCCTCCAGCCGATATGAGGTCGGGGTTTTACAGACCTTACTTCATTGTACCCAAGAAAGGCGGTGGGTTGAGACCTATCTTGGATCTGCGCGTCTTGAACCGGGCCCTTCACAGGCTCCCGTTCAAGATGCTCACGCAGAAATGCATCTTCAGGTGTATCCGTCCCCAAGATTGGTTTGCAGCGATCGACCTGAAGGACGCGTACTTCCATGTTTCGATCCTTCCGTGCCACAGGCCATTCCTGCGGTTTGCGTTCGAGGGGCGGGCATACCAGTACAAGGTCCTGCCCTTCGGGCTGTCCCTGTCGCCCCATGTCTTCACGAAAGTTACGGCGGCAGCCCTTGTTCCCATGAGAGAACTCGAGGTGGGTGTGGCAACGTGGCACTTTACGGGTCCAAGTTACACCGGCCTGCCACCAAACCTTCACCCCGTGGTCAGACCTTGCGTTTCTCCGAGCAGGAATGCCCCTAGAACAGGTCTCCAGGCAATCTGTGGTTTACACGGATGCCTCCACCACAGGCTTGGGGGCCATGTACAATGGGCACGCAGTGTCAGGGGTATGGACGGGCCCCCAACTGCACTAGCATATCAATTGCCTAGAGTTGTTAGCAATGCACCTTGCCTTGAACCGTCTCAAAGGGCGCCTACGAGGCAAGCATGTACTAGTCCGCACAGACAACACAGCGACCGTTGCTACATCAACCGACAAGGTGGTCTGCGCTCCCGTCGTTTGTCGCAACTCGCCCGCCACCTCCTCCTCTGGAGTCAGAAGCATCTGAGGTCGCTTCGTGCTGTTCACATTCCAGGGCTTCTCAACCGGGTAGTCTCGAGCTGCGCTCCCGGGAGAAGGCAACTCCATCCCCAGGCGGTCCAGCTGGTTTGGAGACATTTTGGAGCCGCTCAGGTAGACCTGTTTGCCCCTCCAGAAACCTCTCACTGCCAGTGTTCTTCTCCCTGGTACGAGGGACCAACTCCGGCACGGACGCACTGACCACAGCTGGCGCGGGCATTCGTCGTATGCGTTTCCCCCAGGAGCCTTCTGGCACAGTTGCTGTGACAATGTCAGGAGATGAGGAGAGGATCCTGTGGTGGCCCTATTGGCATACAGGAACCTGGTTCCAGGAACTAATGCTACTCGCGACAGCACTCCTTGGCCAGATTCCTATGAGGATAGGATCTACGACTCAGAGACGGGCACCTGGCACCCGCGTCCAGATTCTGGAAAATTCATGTATGGTCCCTGGACGGGAAGCGGAGGTTCTGAGTGACCTACCTCAAGAGGTAGTCGACACCATCACTTCAGCGAGAGCACCATCTACAAGACATGCCTACGCTTTGAAGTGGAACCTGTTCGTTGAGTGGTGTTCTTCTCACCGAGAAGACCGCCGAATATGCCCGATCAGAGTTGTGCTGTCCTTTTTGCAGCAAGGGTTGGAGCGAAGGCTGTCTCCCTCCACACTTAAAGTTTATGTCGCTGCAATCGCTGCTAAACACGTCCAGTAGAAGGGAGGTCGCTGGGAAGCATGACCTGGTCGTCAGGTTCTTTAAGGGGGCAAGAAGGTTAAATCCTCCACGGCCCCCTCTATACCCTCTTGGGACCTGACTCTAGTGCTCACAGCACTACAGCAGGGCCCATTTGAGCCTTTGCAGATGGTTGAGCTGAAGTTCCTTTCACTTTGCTCCTGCTGGCATTGGCCTCCATCAAGAGGGTAGGGGACCTGCACGCATTTTCGGTCAACGATTCGTGCCTAGAGTTCGGGCCGGCAGATTCCCAGGTAACCCTGAGGCCCCGACCCGGCTACGTGCCCAAGGTTCCCGCTAATCCCTTCAGGGATCAGGTGGTGAAACTCAAGCGCTGCCCTCGGAGGAGGCAGACCCCGCCCTAGCTTTGCTCTGTCCCGTCCGAGCCCTAAGGTGCTACGTGACCAGACGCAAAGCTTCAGGACCTCGGACCAGCTCTTTGTCTGTCACGGAGGTGGCAGAAGGGGAAGGCCGTCTCTAAGCAGAGGATGGCCCACTGGATGGTGGATGCCATCACCCTCACTTATCAGGCACAGGGTGTGCCCTGCACGTTCAGGTTGCATTGGCCGTTTACCACACTCGAAGGGATTGTCTCTCTAAGCGAGGATCCCATTCGGTCGGTCATCAGACGTGACATCTCCGTTCCCTACTCAGGGAACGAGGGTTACAATACGTAACTGAGACATCATGTTAACGAGTGGTATGAACAAATGGGACCTTATTGTAAAGTGTTACCCATATATTTAGAGCTGTTTGCAGGTGAGATGGGGGAAAAAGTTAATATAATAATAAAAAAAATATATATAAAATATACAACTTATTTATTATAATTTTTAAAGATTAAATTATATAAAAATGTAATTAATTTCATTAACTCTGAACTAACTCAGTACCAAAAGTGTTTCATATTATACTGCGAACAACTGTGTACGAAAATCACTGACATATTTTCAAGTGCTTCATTTACCACGGAACAATTATTATTTGCTTCACAAGCTTGTTTTTTCAAAACCAGCTTCGAGCGTGTATGCCAGCTAAGGACACTCGGCCAAAAGTGAGTGGAGATTTGTCGCCACTGAATGGCAGGAAATGACCTTAAGAGAGCTTTTCCTGAGTAACAGTAACTTAAAACAAAATGAAGCATTTCTTAGCCAGTAAATGGCCATGTTTTTCTGAGCGGACACTTACAACTGTTTATTTTTCAACCAGTTTCAAAGTGGCCACCGAGTTCATTTGCTATTCTGAAGAAGACCAGCTGAACTCTGTCAGGCCAAAAATCGAAAAAGGAATCCAAAATACGCCCACAGATTGATAGCCATAAAAACATACCCCACCGTGAGTACCGATGGAGGCTCGTAACCTCGGTATGTTGAGACAGCTGCTCTGGATGACTTGGGCTCTCAACAGGTTGCATGATTCATCTTGTGAGTTAGGACTCGAGACTTAATCTCCATCCGTGTGTGATTCACCCGCGGCCATTCATTTACATGGCTGTCCAAAGCAGAGCAGCCAAAGGAACAAAACGAGGTGTCATGTAGAGCGTGAGATAGTCTTTTCACAGTGGCGGTGGACAGTAACCTGCTGCAATGGCTTTGCTTATTGTCTTTACTCTGCTCTTTGTCGGGAAGTCTGTGAATGAAGCTTTTGTTCAATAGACAATTATTGATGCAACAGCAGGGAAGAAATGTGGGATTTCCATAGCATCGTTAATTTTAGAAGCTTTTGATTGGACCAAACTTTGTATACACCCCTATGTGCTTCATTTTCCTAAAAAATAACTTTTTAAATGTGCATATCCAAAAAATAAAGTTTTTATTTTTTCAACTTTGAGAAGTATACTAGGCCTTGAAGCTTAAAGATATCAAATCTAAATTTTACTTTCTTTGACGTAAGAGAAAACGAAAAAAAATTACTTTGAAAAAACATTCAATTAGTGCTACTAGGACTGGCAATGACAAGAGAAGAGAGAGGGTGTTCACATTTTACTTTTACAATTACAAGTAATGAGCTCTTTGCTCTTCCCCTCGGTGACAGTACTGAAGTTTAGTTGGTTTTGGTTAAGTCCCCCATCTCATTATATACAGTATGTTGCAAATTTCCAGACTTTTCCAGCCATGACTTGCCTAACCTGAAATTTGTTGAATCATTTCTAGTCAGCTATTGTTACATGACTTAAGACAGCAGACCACAACATCTTTATCTGAGTTTTTAAACCGTATAAATACTGTTCTTGAAATACATATTCTGTCTCTGGTTGTTTTCGTATGGTTTCCAACATTTATATAATTCAAAATGTTAAATAAGAGTAATAGTAAACACCATATTCAACCACCCAGAAATCTCCATAGACACATTATAAAAACCTTATCTATTATCAGTGTTGGGGAAAGTTACTTTTAAAAGTAATGCATTACAATATTGCGTTACTCCCTAAAAAAGTAACTAGTTACGTTACTTAGTTACTTTTTATGGAAAGTAATGCGTTACGTTACTTTTGCGTTACTTTCACGTTCGTTTTTAAATATGAGCAGGGCTTGATTGCTTTTAATATAAGAAGTTCTATTTATAGCAAATGTAAAAGCCCTTTCACACCAAAAAGTGTAATGAATAAACCTCAGGCTGAAGGAAAAGTTAATTCACGTCTGTACAGTAGAACGCAGGAGAAGGTTCAACACTCTTCAGCAATAAAAAAACAATGAAGCAAAATTGTTAGTTTATCTAAAGTCATTTTAGCTTTAGAAAAGTCAAAGCATCGTATTCCGAATTCCCAATATGGGGACAGGAGACTGTCAGTCAATAAATGGGAAAACGAAGTAACTGGCGTTACTTTTTTTAAAAAGTAATCAAAGATATTTTCTTGTAATTAAAAAGTAAGTGTTCTTATAGTTACTTGAAAAGTTAAAGTATCTGATTAAAGTAACTCTTTGTGTACTTGAATGTGTTACCACAACACTGTCTATTATATAAGCTGAAATAAGTGTATTGAGTATATATTTAATTATTTATATATAAGTCAGAATATTTAGAAGTTTTTAAATGTAAAAAACTAATGTTTGTACAAACAATAATTTATTGTACTATATATAAACCATTATAAAAAATATACAACTTTTTTTCAGAAAGTTAAAGTTTTTTTAATGAAAAATTTTGTTTTATATATATATTGTGCATCGTATATTATTAAAATGTCATTTTTATGTACAATATCATGGTAATAATCAAATAAATAATTTTAATCTATTTTTCTAATCATTTTATAACTGTCTAGTATTGTGATCAAAAATTAAAAATATAATAGATTATTAGTATGTACATTTGTAAAGTTACTATTTTAATAAAATACATAAACTACTATACTTTAGGACTTATAGTTTATGAATCCAAGAACTCCTGCTGTGTACACTCAGACCTAGAAGAAATGGAGCAACAGAACTCAAAAAAAAAAAAAAAATATATATCTATACTATATATAGATATCTTCTTTGATATTATTTTTAAAACTATTTTATGACTCAAATGACATATTAAAACACTATTCCAAACATTGTAGACCCAAATAGTACACAACATTTTCTATGAGTATATAATTTATTATTATTATCATCATCATCGTCGTCGTCATCATTACAGTGCTTCTCAACCTGAGGATCACAGAGATATTGCTATATATATAGCAGAGAGAGTACTATTACATTGTTTTCACAGAAAAGTAAACAGCAAACATTGGGGCATCCATCATAAGTAGCAGCTCTTTTATTCTTGAGTCAATCCTAATGGAATTACCCTCACCAGAGTCTTTGTGTTTGTACCATTCCATGGGTTAGTCAAAATCCTGGCCTCCAAACAGCCTTCAGTCACACCCTCCCTGGCTTTGGAAAACTTTTACTAGTTCAGTCTGGTTCCTCTTGCCACCAACCGTTCAGCACCTCCCTGTGCTAGTCTGGACGCGAGTGTGTGTGTGTGACAAAATCCCCACATGCATCTAGTGCACAAAAGCCACACCACTCTTCCAGTGAGTCACACAAACCTCTTGGGCCTCTGGATTATGGTGCATGTGGTGAAGCTATCTGTGCATATTTCACTGTATTATGGCTTTGGTATCGAAACTTAGAACGTCAACACAATCATAAGAACAATTGGCTGATTTGACAAGCTGTCGTTTAAATAAACGCTCTGTTCCACCACACCCAGCCCTGAAAACAATTGCAAACATCACAAGGAGGAAGTCTATTTATGATCAAAGTGTTTAAGGCATTTCATGAAGACTCTATAAGTCTTTCCCTGAAGGGTAACAAGCTTTCAAGAGAGAAAGAGAGCGCTGGCTGGTTTGGAGCAGTCCCTCTTCACGTGGGCTGAGGGTGAAGGGTATTAGGGGAGAGGTAAATGACAACTGTTGCTCTGGGTTACCGAGTAACCAGGGCGATTGCCTCCCTCTTAAAAGGCCTCTCAGACAGAACTTCTGCACTTCTACCCATCCTCCTCTTCTAACCTCAGCCTTTCTGTCTTTCCTTAATTTAGTCAGCACTACACTGAGATTCTAAGCTATTCTAACTCTACTAACGACCAACGAAACAGGTTGCTTGATAAATGATCCAGTATTACGGTGGGAAATGGTTCTATGTTCCCTTTCCTTCTGTTTTGTCATCTTTGCTCTGTTTATTTACTGACCTTGACACCCACAAGACGCAGTACAACAATATACTAACTCTCCTGTCATGACCCTGAGATACAGATCTACACTAGCGAGCTGTTGACAAGGAGAACTGACTTCTGCGTGACAAAGCTTGGAACTGTTTTTCAAAACAGAGTGGAAAAGATGAAGCCGTTTATAGTTATTGTACTTGTAGTTATTGTTGTAATGACAGAAATATACTCTTAAATTCTATATAGAATAAAAAGGTTGAACAAGGCACAGATTTTAATTTAATATTTAATTGTAATTTTTATTTAAAATTCTTAAGTTTTATTTCAAAGTAAAAAAAAAAATAGTAGAAAAAATTACATTCTTATTTAAATGTACTTAAAAATTAAAAAAACTACATTTTCATATTTTAAATGTATTTAAAAAATGTGCATAAGGAACAATTGTTTAAATCCTTTTTATTTTTATTAAAAATGACATCTTTGGTCAAAAGAAGCACTTGTAATTTATACATTTATAATTGATATAATTCTTCTCTCTAGAAATATGGCACATAGTCTTAGAGTTGGTTCTTGACTTACTGGGGCCCAGGTCAGGAAGCAGACAGACTGGCTAAACCAACCATCTGTTAGCCACCTCATGTCACAGAAGTCAGTTAATTCTCAGCACATAGAGACTCTTTCACCTAGATATCATACTATAGAGACTGTGTCTGTTCCTCGAACTAGCAAATACAAAAAAACTTCCAAACCAAATTAAGGGCAACAATTTAATTAATGTTCAACAAATAAAAAACAGATATAATACAGATAAACACATGATAAAGCTTGGCTTAATGAATATTAGATACCTTTCTACAAAAGCGCTTTTTGTAAATGATATGATCACAGATCAAAACCTAGATGTGCTCTGTTTGACAGAAACCCGGCTAAAACCAGATGATTACATTACTTTAAATGAGTCTATCCCCCAAGATTACTGTTATAAATGTGAGCCTTGTCCAAAAGGTAATAGGGGGAGGTATTGCTGCAATTTATAGTATTATTTTCAGTATTTCTCAGAGGTCTGATTTAAGTATAATTAGTTTGAATTAATTGTGCTTTATGTAACATTATGCAGTGTTATAAGTGTTAATGATAAATCCCTATTGACATTTGTACTGGCTACTGTATACAGGCTTTATTAAAGAATTTGCTGATTTTCTATCAGAGTTAGTGATGGCTGCAGATAAAGTCTTAATTGTTGTCGATTTTAAAATTCATGTAGATAATGAAAAAAATGTATTGGGATCAGCATTTATTGACATTGTAAACTCTGTTGGGGTTAGACAACATGTGTCAGAACCTAGTCATTGTCGTAATCATACTTTAGATTTAATACTATCACATGGAATTGGTGTTAATGGTGTTGATATCCTGCAGCAGAGCGATGAATCTCAGATCATTATCTAGTCTCGTGTATACTCCATATAGCTAATACTGTAAATTCTACTCCTTGTTACAATTATGGTAGAACCATCACTTCTACCACAAAAGACTGCTTTGTAAATAATCTTCCAGACTTTTCACAATTCCTCAGCAAAACTTGATGTTGTAACAGAAACTATGGATTCTCTCTTTTCTAGCATTTTAGATACAGTTGCTCCTTTACGCTAAAAGAAGATTAAAGAAAACAGCCCGACACCGTGGTATAACGAGCACACTCGTGCCTTAAAGAGTGCAGCTGAAAGAAAAAAAAAAACTAGAGGGGTTTCGTATTGCATGGAAGGAAAGTACTTCCTCCTGTAGAAAAGCCTTAAAAACTGCTAGATCTGATTACTTTTCATCTCTTTTAGAATAAAAACACAACCTCAGGTATTTATTCAGTACAGTGGCTAAGTTAATGAAAAATAAAGCATCAACAGGCATTGACATTTTCCAAAAGCACAGCAGCAATGACTTTATGAACTACTTCATTTCCAATATCGATACTATTAGAGATAAAATTATAACCATGCAGCCGTCAGCTTCAGTTCGCATTAAATGCGTGGGCTATAGATCCCCTGAGTAACACTCCACTCATGCTCGGCTGTAGGATAGGAAGACATTTGTATACTCTGTTAAATACTCTAAACCAACATCATGCGTGTTAACCCTAATTCCATCTAAGCACTAAAATTGTGCTTTCGCGTCATAGGATCTTCTAATATATAATTTTTCATTGTCATACACAGTAAAATCCTGATTGTTTTAAATTACACAGCTCGTATCTATATGGTCCCCCTCTAATGCCTAGTTCACACTGCACGATTTTAGCCCGATTTTTCACTCGCCGATAGGTTTTGCGAAATCGCTGACAAATGCCCAAAATCGGAGGCAAATCGTGCTCGTTCACGCGAGTGACAATCAACGCAGTATGAATTATCAAAGACGCGATCTGAGGGAATCGCCGACATATCTGGAGCTGTCGGCGATTCACAATCATGCTGTGTGAAATGATTTCTGACTGAAAAACACATCTGCGATGACCTACAGCCAAGGAGAGACCAAGATACAGGGCAGAGGGAAATTCAGGGAGGCGTTATAGCCCGATATCACAGTATTTAATAGAGATTTAACAATTATCTCATACAGAAACATTTGCTTGCCCAGCCACAAATCTCGTGCATAACAGTTCTTTACTGCAAAATTATTTACCTCCACTCTCTTTGCAGACAACCCATCCCTGTTCCCTGCATCTCCCCTGCATATTCTGTTTTACTTTTTCTGCCTTCATGTAGCTGGAAATCATCTCACAGAACAATTTGCGGGCTATATATATATAATATATATTTTATAATTCCTTCTTGCTCGAGAAACTCCATTCTGACGCCCGGTGGGTTCTCACGTTATGTCCTTAGCACTTCTTGTGGTGTTTTGATGTAACCGTAGTTTGCGACCGACAGATTTGGCGGCATTCCTTCCTATTTTAAAGTCATGCAGGTTGTAACCTCCTGTCGCCGATCCTCGTGCAATTGAACACAGCAGCGACTGAATGCTACCTCAGATAGTCGTGCAGTGTGAAAACCACGGTGACCCGACGACTTTGAAAATCGTGCAGTGTGAACTCGGCATAAAAGAGTGTTAAAGTAACACTGAAGCAGTGTTAAAGTTAATGAGATAATTATGTGATTAATTAAGTGCTGATTGATCATTAGTAATGAACACCTGCTGTTAAAAAGCAGAATCACTGAAGAAACAAGAAACACAAGAACTACAACTGACTTCAGCCACAGCCTTAGATGAAATCAGCTGAAATAAAAGAAGACATTAAATCTCTCGAGATCTCAGCAGAGGACGATTAAACAATTCCACAAAAAGCATTACCAGCTTCATGCATTACTAACCAGTTAGACTTTATTTCTGGAGTATCTAAATCAGAAGTTCTTAATTTTTTCTTTCAACTTACCGTTTTGGTGAATAGTGTTTGCTTTAGTTGCCTCTTGACCCTTGACTTGTTAAACATAAGTTTATCTTTGGCTGTTACAATTGTGTTTATACAATGCACATATGTAATGGCAAGGAACTTATGATAAAACCGGTTCATGCGTCTGAGTTCCTTATTGCGTTTTATCTAAATCTGTAGTGCTTCTGTGATTTATGTATTATTGCAGCTCTATGATATAAACAATGTGAGAAAACTTTATAAACCACTTTTAGAAATATGGCTCATAAAGAGGTTTAATTTCTGCCACTCATAGACATGAAGAATCAGCATGTGAATCTCAGCGATGGTGACAAAATATTCTGTTAATTTTGATATGATTTTTGAACGTCACAAAACAAGGCAGTAAAAAGTCACAAAAATAAAAGCAAATAGTAAGAATAAAAGAAAATACTAAGACAATGCAGCAGCATAATTTATTCATGTCGCAATGCATGCTGGGAGCCATGGATGAGTTATGATTGGTGCACCCAGAATGCACTGCAACATGAATCTGTCTGATGATTGTCACCATTGTTGAGATTCATATGCTGATCCTTGACGTCTGTGTCTAAACTGTACAGCTGTTAACTGGTGTGCAAAATCTTTTTTTTTAAAGCGCTTCATATTTCTTTAAAATGCAGTTGTGATCAGTAATATAAACTAAATTACAGATCACCACTGATGACATCAGTGAATCAGGCTATGCATGACAACTACATCAGTACAAAAACACAGCCAATATTACTTGATCACATTTTCTCTTGGTTTTTCTTGCCATAACAAATGTGTTTCATAAACACAATTACAGCAACCAGAGAAAAACTGATGTTAAAAAGTCAAGGTTCAAGAGCCCAACTAAAGCAAATGCTTGTCTCCAAGCGGTGTCTTCAAATGTTATTCTTTTCAATAAACATTAATATCTAAACCTCTGTTAATTCTTAATAAGAAATGTTTTTGATGCATGACAAAAAAAGTCAAACTGGTTAGTAATGTGTGAAGCTGGTGATGCCGTTTGTGGATTTGTTTAATTAACTTCTGCTGAGATCTTGAGAGATTTAATGTCTTCTTTTATTTCAGTTGATTTCATCTAAGGGTGTGGCTGAAGTCGGTTGTAGTTCTTGGTTTCTCTTTTCTTCAGTGATCTGCTTGTTAACAGCAGCTGTTCATCACTAACGCTCAATCAGCACATAATTAATCACATCATTATCTCATTAACTTTAACACTGCTTCAGTGTTACTTTAACACTCTTTTAGAGTGGGACCATATATGTTAATTTAACACTCAGGATTTTACGTTTACATTACATTTAATAATTTTCCCGACGCTTTTATCCAAAGCGACTTACAATTGGGGAATACATAAGCGATTCTTCTTAAAGAGCAAACAGACACAGGAAGTGCTTGAAATACCAAGTTGTAGGCTGTTCAAAATAGTACAAGCAGAAAATGCAAGGAAGAAATAAAGAAAAGAGCAAGTTTTTTTTGGGTTTTTTTTTTAAAGATTAGTTTTCAGCTGTCGCTTGAAATTTATCAGGGATTCAGCATTCCGGATAGGGGTGGGAAGATCATTCCACCAGCCAGGAACGGTGAACGAGAATGTTCTGGAAAGTGATTTTGAGCCTCTCTGTGATTGTACCACGAGGCATCGCTCACTTGTAAATCTCAGACTTCTGGAGGGGATGTAGACCCTTCAGAGTGAATGGAAGTAGGCGGCTGCTGAGCCTGTGGCTGTTCTATATGCAAGCATCAATGTCTTGAACTTGATGCGAGCCGCAACCGGCAGCCAGTGCAAGGAGATAAAGAGAGGTGTAACATGGCTCTTTTGGGCTTGTTGAAGACCAGTCGTGCCGTTGCATTCTGAATCATTTGTAGAGGTTTGTTTGTGCTTGATGGGAGTCCAGCCAGAAGTGCATTGCAGTAGTCCAGCCTAGAAATAACAAGGGCTTGGGCAAGAAGTTGTGCAGCATGCTCCATTTGAAAGGGCCTGATCTTTATGATTTTGTGCAATGCAAACCTGCAAGATCGGGCAGTCTTTGCAATGTGGTCTTTGAAGGTCAGCTGGTCATCGAAGATTACCTGAAGATTTCTGACCGAAGTCGATGGGGAAATTGTAGAAGAACCTAGCTGGATGGAAAAAAAAAAATCATACTGTAGAGTTGGAGTGGAAGGGAAGACAAGAAGCTCAGTCTTTGCCAGGTTGAGCTGTAGATGATGTTCTTTCATCCCTGCCGAGATGTCCGCCAGGCAGCCTGAGATCCGTGCAGCTACCGTTGGATCATCCGTTGTATTTACTGTGTAGGATATGTCCCAAAAACTTTCAAAATAACTTCTGAATGTTATTAAGCCTCTCACTCCTCTTGATTCACAAAAACACAACTTGATCCTAATGAATTAGTTAATCACAGACCGACCTCAAATCTACCTATCAAAGCTATTTCTATCAAAGATCCTCCGTATGTAATAATCTAGAACACTGTCTAAGACTTGATGGCTGCTCTGTCAGTTCTTCATCATTTAGGAACCTAGGTGTGCTATTTGATGTCAATATTTACTTTGAAAGTCACGTTTCTAGCATTTATAAAACTGTGTTTTTCCATCTTAAAAATATATCTAATTACGACTATGCCTCTCAATGTCAAATGCAACTGTTAATTGATGCTTCTGACCTCAAGGTTAGATATTTAATGCTTTATTGGGTGGTTGTTCATTCACGCTCACTAAACAAACTCCAACTGGTCCGAAATGCAGCAGCTAGAGTTTTTACTAGACCCAGCAAGTATGACCATATTAGCCCGGTTCTGTCAACACTGTACTGGCTACCTATTAAACATTGTATAGCTTTTAAAATCTTGCTAATTACTTATAAAGCCCTGAGTGGTTTATCACTTCAGTATTTGAACAAGCTCTTATTGCATTATAGTTCTTCACATCCGCTGCGATCTCAAAACTCTGGCCATTTGATAATACCTAGAATATCAAATTCAACTGCGGGCGGCAGATCCTTTTTCTATTTAGCGCTCAAACTCTGGAACAATCTACCTAACATTGTTCGGGATGCAGACACACTCTGTCCGTTTAAATCTAGATTAAAGACCCATCTCTTTAGCCTGGCTTACACATAATACAATATCACATTTCTATAATTCAAATCCGATACCGGGAACACTTCCCATAACACCCGATGAACTTGTTACATCATTAGAAGAATGGCATCTACACTAATATTAGTCTGTTTCTATCCCTGTTTCATTCATTTTTTCCGAATTCACGTCAAAAGCCCCCCACCCAGATCCAGTCTGTATCCAAATGAGATGGTCACTGCAGTCATATACCAGTCTATATCCAGTCCATATGGTGGATCAGCACCTAGAAACGACCTCAACAGCTCTGAATGTCAGCGGAGACCATGCCAACTAGATGGAGCCCTAGAGACCGTTCCCTTGCGACGACTTTGTCACCTTGACGGCCTTCAGCACATTCTACAGCAGTGATCCTCAAATCGGGCTCGCGAGATCCACTTTCCAGCAGAGTTTAGCTCCAACCAAACCAACCAGCTTGTGATTTCTAATGATCCCTGAAGACGTTGATTAGCCAACTCAGGTGTGTTTGATTAGGGTTAGAGCTAAACTCTGCAGGAAAGTGGATCTCGCGAGCCAGATTTGAGGATCACTGGTGTACAGGAACCAGATTAGTTTTCTGCACAATTCTGAGTTGTGTTGCAGCCTGTAACTAAACCATGCCAGGCTGGTTTCGTCTGGCCAGAGGATAATTGGCCCCCTGACTGAGCCTGGTTTCTCCCATGGTTTTTTTCTCCATTTCTGTCACAGATGGAGTTTTGGTTCCTTGCCAATTGTCGCCTTTGGCTTGCTTAGTTGAGGACACCTAATTTCTGGCAACATTGTTGACTTGATTGCACAGATACTATTTTAACTGAACTGAGCTGGATGTTGACATCATTGAATTCAATGATGAACTGACTTTAACTGGAAAATTTTGTGTTTTTTTTTTATCGTCCTCTTGCATTATCGACACTACTTTCCTGTTTAATACTGTAAAGCTGCTTTGACACAATCTGTGTTGTATAAAGCGCTAGATAAACAAAGGTGACTTGATTTTAAAAAAAACACTATTGTTTAAAGCCGTTTTAAACTAAAAAAGTAAAAAAGAGGCACTCTCTTAAATATTTAAAACAAAAAAGTAAAAAAAGCTTTAATAAATAGTCAATTTCCAGTTAAAGTCAGTTCATCATTAATTCAGTGACATCCAACTCGTTTCATTTCTCTTCCTATAGCATCTGTGCAATCAAGGCGACAATACTGTGCCAAATATTAGTGATAATTTTTTTAAACGTATTTTTTTATACTGAATATTTTTAATATATTATTTATTATATTAGTACATTTTATTAAAAAAATCATAATAATAAAAAAATATATTAAAAAAAACACCTTTTCCAAGCTCAAGGTCATGAATGGGATAGTAAATATTACATTTTTTTTTATTTATTTACTGACAAAAAAACAGACATTCCTAATAACACTATATTATTAATAATTATAAACTAATTAGTCACTGTTATGGTGAAAGTAACTGTCAACATCATTGTTTCACACTGCCAGACATAAAGTCATGAATGAGTAACCCGACTCTACTATCAGCCCTCTGATGTAGTACAACATGTAATCATGACTCCGGCCAAAAGATTACGCCGGAGCTCTCAGAGCTGAATATTTACAACTGCGTCACCACCTTCCTGCCACTCAACAACAACAAAAACAATAACAGCATACAGAGAGAGGGGGGGGAAAAGCACAACAATTATCCACAACAGAGCCAGAAACAGAGTCTGAAGTGGCACTATTTGGAAATTATGTAAGCGTTTTTTGTAAAGGTTCCAGGAATCCAGACAAAGTGTTCACATTAGCTAAGCAAACCCCCTTTTTCTTTGGTTTGAAGGAGAAAAAAAAATGCACAATATTAGCACTATGGCAATCGTTGGCAGTTTTCTACATGTAAAAGCATTCAGGGGCACTGTGAGGGCTTTCCTGCTTCTGTACTGTGCAGAATGTGCATGCTGTATCAACCCTGTCTCAGATGTTTCATATAAAATTCCTTAGGAGAAATAAAAATACGGACTGAGACAAAAGAAAGACAAATTGTTGACATTCAGTACAATCATAGAGCTATTAAATTGTGTATAGCAGCTTGGGTAATTTGATGAGAAATGTTGAGTCTATGTAATTTTTGTTCATAAGTATCATATTTGTCTCAGTTGTGTTTTCTAAAATACTAATCTATAGAATAAAATAAAAATTGAGACAAAATAAAACACTTTTTTTGCCATACAGTAAGAATATAGAGCTCTGAACTTAATGTCTCCATTTGATCTTTTCTTTTTTCCAGTATCAATCCTATCAAACGTTTTGGTAACACTTTACAATAAGGTTCATTAGTTAACTACATTAGTTAACATGAACTAATAATGAACTGCACTTATTACAGCGTTTATTAATCTTTGTTAAGTTAAGTTCAACATTACTAACACAGATTAACATCTGTTAACGTTAGTTAATGCACTGTAAACTAACATGAACTAACAATGAACATCTGTATTTTTATTAACTAACGTTAGTGAAGATTAGTAAATACAGTAACAAATGTATTGCTCATGGTTAGTTCATGTTAGTTTATACATTAACTTATGTTTAACTAATGAACCTTATTGTAAAGTGTTACCAACGTTTCTCCTAAAATACTTTTATGAGAAAGGTTTTAGTTAATATTGAAATTTATGATTTACAGGCTAAGCACAATTTGAGATTGTTGACATCTAGTTTATGTATCCTCTTTGCCTCAGATGTTTCTCTTAAAAACCCTTGGGAAACATGGGACAAATGAGACAATTCTTGACATACAACATAAGAGCATAGAGCTAGCTATGCCACAATTCTCACTATAATATTGAACCGTTCGGTATGACATCCATGGTTCAATACATGCTTGTGAATTACATTTTTTTTTTTCGGTTTAAATAATTTTCGTGCGTTATATTACTCTCTATTTCTCTGTTTGTGAGTGCCCGTGAGTTCACGTGATGAGATGAGGAAATGCCTCCCTGCTTTTAACGTGCATTTGAAAAAGCAACACACACCAAACATCTTCCATTGTAATGATTTGTAATTTGCACAAACCCATCGAAAATAAAGCTGATTACTGTATGGAATGGAAGGATGCCAGATGGAAGGGCAGTTAAAGTTATATGCCGAGTTATATTTCATTACTCTAATTAAGAAATGCAACCGTTTGGGTTAGAGAACATTTAATTACGTGAAAAGAGCATTAAACTATGAAGTAAAAGCTGCTGCACACTGAAATGGACACCGAATTATATTTATTTAATGTGTCAAATGTTTGTAAAAACATGTAGCCTACACTCATGAACCTTTTATGCTTATAGCTTTACCTGATTGAATTATGTTTGGTTTGGATCACCAAATAGATTCCTGTCTGTCGTGCTGCAGAGTGGTTTGTGATTGTAGCTCCGTGTAGCTCTGCATTTCTGTTGAATCTCTATCTTACTATCACTCTCTATTGTTTAAAGTGATAAAATATAACTTAATTCCCAGCTTTTTCTGATATTATATATCAAACTAATCTGATTAATTTGATCGTTCGCTTTTATTCTAAAACCGCACGTGCAGCGCGTTAGCATTCATTAGCCGGTTAGCTGGTCATTCGTGTTTCCATTCGCATCTATTGCCGTTTTCTTTTTTCTCTCGCTCCGTTTTTCTTTTTTTCACGAGTTCATCAAACAACATTGGTAAGTCAGAATCATTCTTAAATCATGGTGAGTAATGGCTTCTTCTCCTGCTATTGTTGTTTGCACCACTTACCGCATGTATAGTTTAGCTCTCTCTGTCGGCGACAAAGGGATTCACATGTGATAAATGCAGGAAAATAGTTAGGCTGACAGAGAAGGTTTCAGAATTAGAGACACGCATCCAAACTTTAATTGAGGATAGTAAGAGTGTGAGGACTCTAGATACGGCTTTGGATGCGACTAGCTCAGGGAGTCCTGTACATTGTTCGGTTCCGGTTCCAGTGCCTCTGCAGCAGGGCAACTGGGTGACAGTGAGGAGGAATAGTCACGGGTCAAAACTCCGCTCTTCCATTCCGATCAAAACATCAAACAGGTTCTCCCCACTCAGGGACGCACCCACTGAGAAACCTGATCAAAGTGCTCTAGTTATTGGCGATTCTATTGTACGGAACGTGAAAATAGAGACACAAGCCACCATAGTCCAGAGCGCCTGACATCTTGGCAAATTTAAAAGTGCTGGCTAATGCTAATCATAAATTCAGTAAGATTGTTATTCACGCCGGCGCTAATGATGTTCGGCTTCGCAAGTCGGAGATCACTAAAAATAACATTAAAGAGGTGTGTGAACTTGCAAGTACGATGTCAGACATTGTAATATGCTCTGGTCCCCTCCCTGCTTACCGTGGTGATGAGATACATAGCAGACTGTCATCACTCAATGGCTGGATGTCTAAGTGGTGCCCGCAGAATAACATAGGTTTCATAGACAATTGGATGAGTTTTTGGGGCAGACCTGACCTGTTGAAAAGAGATGGTCTTCATCCCTCCTGGGGTGGTGCCGCTCTTCTCTCTAGAAATATGGCACATAGTCTTAGAGTTTGCACTTGACTAACTGGGGCTCAGGTCAGGAAGCAGACAGACTGGCTTAACCAACCGTCTGCTAGCCGCCTCATGCCACATAAATCAGTTAATTCTTAGCACACAGAGACTCTTTCACCTAAATATCACACTATAGAGACTGTGTCTGTTCCCCGAACTAGAAAATACAAAAAACGTCCAAACCAATTTAAGAGTAACAATTTAACTGATGTTCAACAAATAAAAAACAGATGTAATACAGATAAACAAATGATTAAGCTTGGCTTATTGAATATCAGGTCTCTTTCTACGAAAGCCCTTTTTGTAAATGATATGATCACTGATCATAATCTAGATGTGCTCTGTTTGACAGAAACCTGGCTAAAACCTGATGATTACATTATTTTAAACGAATCCCCCCCCCCCCAAGATTACTGTTATAAACATGAGCCACGTCCAAAAGGTAAAGGGGGAGGTGTTGCTACAATTTATAACTATATTTTCAGTACTTCTCAGAGGGCGGGCTTCAAGTATAACTTGTTAATTCATGTATAAAGTAATGGTGCTTCATATAACATTATCCAGAAAAACAAGTGTTAATGATAATCTCCTGTGATGTTTGTACTGGCTACTGTATATAGGCCACCAGGGCACCATACAGACTTTATTAAAGAATTGCGGATTTTACAGTGCATCTCAATAAATTAGAATGTCGTGGAAAAGTTCGTTTAATTTATTTCAGTAATTCAACTCAAATTGTGGAACTCTTGTATTAAATAAATTCAATGCACACAAACTAAAGTAGTTTAAGTCTTTGGTTCCTTTAATTGTGATGATATTGGCTCACATTCAACAAAAACCCACCAATTCACTATCTACACAAATTAGAATATGGTGACATGCCAATCAGCTAATCAACTCAAAACACCTAGAAAGGTTTCCTGAGCTTTCAAAATGGAGTCTTAGTTTGGTTCACTAGGCTACACGATCATTGGGAAGACTGCTGATCTGACAGTTGTTTAGAAGACAATCATTGACACCCTTCACCAATGATGGTAAGCCACACACATTCATTGCCAAAGAAGCTGACTGTTCACAGAGTGCTGTATCCAAGCTTATTAACAGAAAGTTGAGTGGAATAAAAAAGTGTTTAAGAAAAAGATGCACAACCAACCGAGAGCCTTATGAGGATTGTCAAGCAAAATCGATTCAAGAATTTGAGTGAACTTCACAAGGAATGGGCTGGGGTCAAGGCATCAAGAGCTGCCACACACAGATGTGTCAAGGAATTTTTGCTACAGTTGTCGTATTCCTCTTGTTTAAACCACTCCTGAACCACAGACAACGTCAGAGGCATCTTACCTGGGCTAAGAGAAGAAGAACTGGACTGTTGCCCAGTGGTCCAAAGTCCTCTTTTCAGTAAGTAAATTTTGCATTTCATTTGAAAATCAAGATCTGGAGGCAGGGTGGAGCAGCTCATAGCCAAAGTCCAGTGTTAAGTTTCCACAGTCTGTGATTTGGGGTGCAATGTCATCTGCTTGTGTTGGTCCATTGTGTTTTTTTAAAACCAACGTCATTGCACCCATTTACCAAGAAATTTTGGAAGCACTTCATGCTTCCTTCTGCTGACCAGCTTTTTTGAAGATGCTGATTTCATTTTCCAGCAGGATTTGGCACCAAATGACTGCCAAAAGCACCAAAAGTTGGTTTAAATGACCATGGTGTTGGTGTGCTTGAAAACTCACCAGACCTGAACCCCATTGGGAGTATTGGGTATTGTCAAGAGGAAAATGAGAAACAAGAGACCAAAACATGCAGATGAGCTGAAGGCCACTGTCAAAGAAACCTGGGCTTCCATATCCCCTCAGCAGTGCCACAAACTGATCACGTCCATGCCACGCCGAATTGAGGCAGTAATTAAAGCAAAGGAGCCCCTACCAAGTATTGAGTACATGTACAGTAAATGAACATACTTTCCAGAAGGCCAACAATTCACTAAAATTTTTTTTTTATTATTGGTCTTATGAAGTATTCTAATTTGTTGAGATAGTGATTTTTTTGTTGTTGTTAAATGTGAGCCAAAATCATCACAATTACAAGAACCAAAGACTTAAACAACTTCAGTCTGTGTGCACTGAATTTATTTATTACACGAGTTTCACAATTTCAGTTGAATTACTGAAATAAACTAATTTTTCCACGACATTCTAATTTATTGAGATGCACCGGTATATCTATCCGAGTTAGTACTGGCTGCAGATAAAGTTTTAATTGTTGGTGATTTTAATATCCATGTTGATAATGAAAAAGATGCATTGGGATCAGCATTCTTAGACATTCTGGACTCTTTTGGGGTTAGACAACACGTGTCAGGACATACTCATTGACGTAATTATACTCTAGATTTAATACTGTCACGTGGAATTGATGTTGATGGTGTTGAATTATGCAGCCAAGCGATGATATATCAGATCAACATCTAGTCTTGTGCAAACTTCATATAGCTAAAACTGTAAATTCTACTCCTTGTTATAAGTATGGTAGAACCATCACTTCTACCACAAAAGACTGTTTTGTAAGTAATCTTCCTGATTTATCTCAATTCCTTAGCATTTCCAATACCTCAGGACAACTTGATGATGTAACAGAAACTATGGACTCTCTCTTTTCTAGCATTTTAGATATGGTTGCTCCTTTACGCTTAAGGAAGATTAAGAAAAACAGTCTGACACTGTGTTATAATGAGTACACTCGCACCCTAAATAGAGCAGCCCAGAAAATGGAGCACAGCTGGAGGAAAACAAAACTAGAGTATTTCGTAGTTATTAGCGGAACAAACTAAAGTACCCTATCCTACAGAAAAGCATTAAAAACTGCTAGATCAGATTACTTTTCGTCTTTTTTTAGAAGAAAACAAACATAACCCCTGGTATTTATTCAACACAGCGGATAAATTAACGAAAAATAAAGCATCAACAGGTATTGACATTTCCCAGCAGCACAGCAGTAATGACTTTATGAACTACTTTACTTCCAAGATCGATACTATTAGAGATAAAATTGTAACCATGCAGCCGTCAGCTATAGTATCACATCAGATTGCTTGCTATAGATCGCTTGAGGAACAATTCCACTCATTCTCTACTGTAGGAGAGGAATATTTGTATAAACTTGTTAAATCATCTAAACCAACAACATGTATGTTAGACCCTATTCCTCTAAGCTCCTAAAAGATGTGCTTCCAGAAGTCATAGATCCTTTTCTGACTATTAAAGGGGTCATATGATGTTGCTAAAAATAATATTATTTTGTGTATTTGGTGTAATGAAATGTGCATATGTGGTTTAAGGTTCAAAAAACATAATTTCCACATACTGTACATTATTATTTATCCTCTATGCCCCGCCTTTCTGAATTTGTCGATGATGGAAATGTTACCATATTGTGATGATGCCCTGTCCGGCCGGAGCGTTGAGACAAAACCAATAAAACCCATTAAAACGAGGCATTTGTTGCATCCAGTGTGGACATAATTACTGATTATAGTGACTTGTACTGTCTTTTTACGCATTGCGTTTTTATCGCGCCGCGTAAACATAAAACCATTTTTGCATTTGTGATCGGAGAAATGACAATCTACAGGCGCTACTCTACACTGCTCAAAACCTGCGTTTGAATCGTCTGTGGCAAATCCTTTAAATATAAAAAATGTACTTACAGTCTGTGAGTCAGAACAAGCCGGCATTGTAGTCTACTCTACCAGGATCATAAACAGTCCTCCATAAAATGTGCTTCACACATCTGAATATTTGGGTTGAACTGTTCTGGAACAACTTACAACTTAACCACTGATTTCTAGTTCTGTCCTCTTTTGGAAGGCCAAACAAAGTAGTTTCGTTTTCACAATGAAACACCCGCGGGCTTGTGTGAGCAGTCTAGATTGAGGAACGGCTTTGTGGCCACCCATTTGACGACCCCGGCTGGACGCCGCTTCGGCACGGTGAAAGGCCGACCACAGCGCGAAGTTCTGTATTTCCTCATCGACAGCACGGATCAGCTCTAGGCTGAACGAAGCGATATTGTCCTCTTTTGGAGGCCAAACAAAGTATTTTCGCTTTCTCAATGAAACACACAGCATCTTCACAATATGGTGGTGGCAGCAACAACAATACTACAGTGAGAATAACAGTTACGCCTTCCTTTCTTTGCTGAACATTTGGGCGGCGTTATGCAAATCTTCACATAGTGAGGTAGATATGTGGGGGTTTGTTAGAACGAGCCGTTTTAGGTAGACTGGGTTGACTCTTAACTTTTATAAAGAATAATCTCTTTGGATTTGAGACTATACACACATACATACATACAATGTAAGAAACATAAATAATAAATAATAAAACTATGCTGCAGTAGTAGGAATAAAGACTAGTTGTATCTTATATGCGAGAATAGAATAGAAATATGAATGTGAAATAGAAATCTAGACTTGTATAAGGGTATCTTATATGCCTAATGTACCGTATGAACCTTATGTGCAAAAAACACAATAGTGCAGTAACGTGCAAATTGAGTGCAACTGCATGATAACAATAGCAACAGTAACAGATGTGCAAATTGAGATGAGGCTACATGAGTAATATTAGTAATGGTAGTAATAACAGCAATAACATTATTAAGCCTCTCATAAAAAACCTCTACTTGACCCCAAAGAACTATTTAATTACAGATCAATCTCGGATCTCCCTTTTCTGTCCAAGATACTAGAAAAATAGTATCCTCACAATTATATTCCATCTTAGAGAAAAATCCTGTGAGGATTTCCAGTCAGGATTTAAACCGTATCACAGTACTGAGACTGCTCTCATCAGAGTTAAAAATTACCTGCTCTTATCATCTGATCGTGGTTGTATCTCTCTATTAGTGCTATTGGATCTTAGCACTGCGTTCAACACTATTGACCACAACATTCTTTTGAATAGACTAGAAAACTTTGTTGGCATTAATGGAAGTGCATTAGCATGGTTCAAATCATACTTGTATGACCGTCATTTCGTAGCAGTGAATGAAGAGGTATCACATTGATCACAAGTGTGGTATGGAGTACCTCAAGGCTCAGTATTAGGGCCGTTACTTTTCACGCTTTACGTCTTACCCTTGGGAGATATCATCAGGAAACACGGTGTTAGCTTTCACTGTTATGCTGAGGATACTCAGCTCTATATTTCTTCGCGACCCGGCGAAACATACCAATTTGAAAAACTAACGGAATTCATAGTTGATATAAAAAACTGGATGACGAGTAATTTCTTACTGCTAAATTCTGAAAAAACAGAGGTGTTAATTATAGGACCTAAAAACTCTGCATGTAATAACCTAGAACACTGTCTAAGACTTGATGGCTGCTCTGTCAATTCTTCGTCATCAGTTAGGAACCTAGGTGTGCTTTCTAGCAACGTTTCTAGTATTTGTAAAACTGCGTTTTTCCATCTCAAAAATATATCTAAAGTACGACCTATGCTCTCAATGTCAAATGCAGAAATGTTCATTCATGCGTTCATGACCTAAGGGTTAGATTATTGTAATGCTTTATTGGGTGGTTGTTCTGCATGCTTAATAAACAAACTCCAGCTGGTCCAAAATGCAGCAGCTAGAGTTCTTACTAGAACCAGGAAGTATGACCATATTAGCCCGGTTCTGTCAACACTGCACTGGCTACCTATTAAACATCGTATAGATTTTAAAATCTTGCTTATTACTTATAAAGCCCTGATTGGTTTAGCACCTCAGTATTTGAGTGAGCTCTTATCACATTATAGTCCTTCAAGTCTGCTGTGTTCTCAAAACTCTGGTCATTTGATAATGCCTAGAATATAAAATCAACTGCGGGCGGCAGATACTATTTTCCTATTTAGCGCCCAAACTCTACCTACTTAACATTGTTCGGGAGGCAGACACACGCTGTCAGTTTAAATCTAGATTAAAGACCCATCTCTTTAACCTGATTTACACTTAACACACTAACACATTTCTAATATTCAAATCCGTTAAAGGATTGTTAGGCTGCATTAATTAGGACAACTGGAACCAGGAACACTTCCCATAACACGCAATGTACTTGCTACATCGTAAGAAGAATGCCATCTAAGCTAATATTAGTCTGTTTCTTTCTTATTCTGAGGTCACCATAACCACNCAGAAACTATGGACTCTGTCTTTTCTAGCATTTTAGATATGGTTGCTCCTTTATGCTTAAGGAAGATTGAGGAAAACAGTCTGACACCGTGGTATAGTGAGCACACTCGCACCCTAAAGAGAGCCGCCCGGAAAATGGATCGCAGCTGGAGGAAAACAAAACTAGATGTATTTCGTATTGCTTGGTGGGAAAGTATCCTATCCTACAGAAAAGCATTAATAACTGCTAGATCTGATTACTTTTCGTCTTTTTTTAGAAGAAAACAAACATAACCCCTGGTATTTATTCAACACAGCGGATAAATTAACGAAAAATAAAGCATCAAAAGGTGTTGACATTTCCCAACAGCACAACAGTAATGACTTTATGAACTACTTTACTTCCCAGATCGATACTATTAGAGATAAAATTATAACCATGCAGCCATCAGCTACAGTAACACATCAGATATTTGATAGATACCCTTAGAACATTCCACTCTTTCTCTTCTATAGAGAGGAAAGAAAAAAAAAAAAAAAAAGAGATTGTTAAACTTGTTAATCCTCTCAACCACCACCTGTTCTGTTAGCCCTCTATTCCTCTAACTCCTAAAAGTGTGCTTCCAGCATTCATAGATCCTTTTCTGACTATAAGGGTCCTATGATTTTGGCTAAAAATAATATTTATTTTGTGTATTTTGTTCATGATGTCATCGTGTGGTAGGTTCCAAAAACATAGTGATTTCCCATCGTTACATTCTGGTTCTCTTCTCTATGCCCCCTCCTATGCTGAAATTTGTCGAGTGATGGAAGTGTTACCATACCTGTGATGCCCGTCCCTGCCGAGCTTAGACAAACCCATTACCACCCATTATAAACGACGCATTTTTTGCATCCAGTGGGGACATAATTAAGGATTAAAATGACTTATACTGTCTTTTAACGCGTTACATTGCATCGCGCCGCGACACCTAAATGCATGTCTGCATTGTGATCTGGAGAAACACAAACACCAAGCGCTACTCGCACTGCTTAAAACCCGCGTTAGAATCCGTCATTTGCAATCCTTTTAATATAAAAAATGTCGTACAGTCTTTGATTAGAACAGCGGGACAATATGTAAGGTATACTGCTCGGGCCAGTATCCAAACGGCAGTCCTCGGGAAATCATACACAGTGCTGGCACACATCTAAGATTTGGTTAACTGTCATGGAAACAGTAACCACGTTTCTAGTAGTGTCCCTCTTTTGAGGTCAACAAGTATTTCTTTTTCACAATGTAACCCACGCGGTCTTGTGTGTAGCGCTTGACGGTGAGATGAGGAACGGCTTGTTCAACCACATTTTGTACTACCCTCGGGCGGACTCCTCTTTCGGGCCACGGTGAAAGCCTGATACCACAGCGCGAAGGTTGATGTCAATTTCCTCACGCCCAGCACGGATCACCTAGGCATGCGAAGAGATATGTTCCGTCTTTTGGAGGCCACAGCACGTATTTCGCTTTCACCTGACGGAACACACAGGCGAGGTCTCGACGACATGGGCGGCAGCAACACAGAGCAATTCGACAGGTGATATAGCCGAGTGTACCTTTCTTTCTTTGCTTGAACGTGTGTGTGGGCGGCGTTAGTTCCAATCTCCCACATCGTACTAGACCAGGTGGGCTGTTAGAACAGCCCGTGTTAGTAGCCTTGTTGACTCCTCTTTTATAAAGCATATCTCTTTGGATTTGAGACTTTACACACATACATACACAATGTAAGAAACATAATAACAAAAACTATGCTGCAGTAGTAGGAATAAAGACTATGTGTAATTATTTGCGAGAATATAATGAAATATAGAGGGGGAAATATAATATGACTATGTATCTGGTACCCTATAGATGCAATGACCGTATTAACTTATGGTTCAAAAACCAATATTGCAGTAGCGTGCCAATTGAGTGCAACTGCATATAACAAATCGCAACAGTAACAGATGTACAAGATGGAAAGCATGAGTGGCTACATGGTAATTCCCATTCGCAAATGGGTATATAATGGAACAGCCGACATTGCATTAAGGCCTGGAACTCATCAAAAAACTCCACTTGCCCCCCAAGAACTAGAAGTACAGACCGCTCACATCTCCCTTTGTTCTGTCCAAGTGAGGTTACTAGAAACGGTAGTATCCTCCAATTATATCCTTCTAGAGAACCTATCCGTGAGTATTTCCATTCAGGATTTAGACCGTATCATAGTACAAAGACTGCTCCCATCAGAGTTACAAATGACCTGCTCTTATCATCTGATCGTTGGGGAGGTGGAGATGAGTGAATCTCTCTGTTAGTGCTACTGGATCTTAGTGCTGCGTTCGACACTTTTGACCACGACATTCTTTTGAAAAGACTAGAAAACATTGTTGGCATTAATGGAAGTGCACTAGCATGGTTCAAATCATACTTATCTGAACATCATCAATTCGTAGCAGTGAAAGAAGAGGTATCATATCGATCATGACGGGAAGTGCAGGTTGGGTACTACGCAGGCACAGTACTAGGGCAGTTACTTTTCACGCTTTACATGTTACCTTTGGGAGATATCATCAGGAAACATGGTGTTAGCTTTCACTGTTATGCTGATGATACTCAGCTCTATATTTCTTCGCGGCCCGGCGAAACATACCAATTTGAAAAATTAACGGAATGCATAGTTGATATAAAAAACTGGATGACGAGTAGTTTCTTACTGCTAAATTCTGAAAAAAAACTGGTGTTAATTATCAGACCTAAAACCTCTGCATTTAATAACCTAGAACACTGTCTGGACTTGCTGGGGGCTAACACAGCTCGTCATTCTTCCATCAGTTAGGCACCTCGTTGTTCTTTCTAGAACGTTTCTATCGTGTAAACTGCGTTTTTTTCATCTAAAAATAATATCTAAAAGGTACGACCTATTCTCATCATGTCAATGCAAAATGTGCAGTTCATGCTTTCATTACCTATGGTTAGATTATGGTATGCTTTATGGGTGGTGTTCTGCACGCTTAATAAACACACTCTCCAGATTGCCAAAATGCGCGCACTAGAGTTCTTACTAGCACCAAGGCAGTATACCATATGCCCGTTTTGGTCAACACGGAACTGCGCCCTATTAAACATTGTATACAGTTAAAATCTTGCTTATTACTTATACATCCTGATGGTTTATGCACCTCAGTATTTGAATTAGCTCGTATTGCATTATAGTCCTCCCGTCCACTGCGTTCTCAAACTCTGGCAATTTGATAATACTAAATAGCCAAATGACTGCGGGTTGCAGATCCTTTTCCTAGTTAGCGGCCCAAGACCTGGAATACTCTCCCTAACATTGTTTCGGGAGGCAGACCACTCTGTCCTTTTAAATCCTATATTACAAAACCCAGCTCTTTACAATCCTGGCTTACACTCACACACGACATATGTCGTAAATATTCAAATCCGTTAAAGATTTTAGCTGCATTAATTATGCACTGGAACCAGGAACCCTCCCATAACACGCAATGTACTTTGCGTACGTCATTAGAAAAAATGCCATCGAAGCTAATATTAGTCTGTTCTTGTTTTCTTTCTTATTCTGAGGTCACCACGTACCACCATATCCAGTCCCTGATCCAGATCATGGTCAATGCAGTCCGTCCCAGCCATCCCGTATCCATCCAGCCCAGATTGTGGATAGCACCTAGAGAGACCTCTACAGCCCTGAATGTCCCGGAAATCAGGTACAACGAACTGATCCCCAGAGACAGACCCCCATTAAAGACCTGTCTACCTATACGACACCGGGACACGACCACAGGAACCAGTTCGAGTCCTCTGCTCAGTTACTTTGCTGAAGCCTGACATTGAATTGCATGTTTGGTCTGGTCAGAGGAAACTGTCCCCCCGACTGGGCCTGGTTTCTCACTAACAGGGTTTTCTCCCCTTCCATGCGTTCACAGATGGATTGGTTGGTTCCTTGCCGCTGTTGCCTTGCCTCTGGCTTGCTTAGTTGGTGACACTTCATTTCCAACGATATCGTTGACATGATTGCAAAGAAATTATTTAAACTGAGCTGGATGTTGACATCACTGAATTCAATGATGAACTGCTTTTAACTGAAAATTGAGTGTTTACTATTGTAATTTTGCATTAATGACACACTTTTTCCTAAGTAATGCTGTACAGTTGCTTTGACAAACAAAACTGTATTGTAAAACGCTAATAAATAAAGGTGACTTGACTTGGTAACACTTTATTTTAAGGAGTCCTGGTTACACGTTACATGTACTTACTATTATAATAACAATTAATTATGCCAATTGCATGCAAGTAACCCTAAGCCAAACCACGCCGGGTAAGTACATTAATTACTTAATACTACGCCTTACTTAAAATAGATAATTCACTGTAAACCAGGACACACCTTAAAATAAAGTGTAAATGTGTTTTTATACTTCGTTTAGCTGGGTATTTTAATTTTTTTTATATTTCCTTTACCATGAAAATTAATATTAGTTCAATAATTTACTGTTCTGCCAGTTTTAACTTTTGATGTTACAGCAGTGATTAAGAATTAAAGTTGTGTTTTTGAATTTTTGTATGCGTACGTCTTTTTGTCGGGTGCTGTTGCCATGGTGAAGCATTATTTTGGAGCTCCATTGATCATGGCTTCTCATAGTTGTGGTCAACCTACTCAGAGTTGATTGAACTAACTCAATTCAGCAGTTCTGAACCCAAAAACCTGAGTTTCACATCTCAAGTCAACTCAGAGTTGCTTGAACCTCCTTATTGAAACAGGCCCCTGCTGTCCAACAAAAGAGAATATTATAACATGTGTTTACTCTACAACATCAGTCGAATGTTTGAAATAATTTCCTTTTGTGATCTGATGTGGCTTCTTATCACAGAATGAGGCAGAAAGTATATTTTATACTGTAATAAACATGTTATTAGCCAATTATTATATAGACTTAATTATTATAAAAATACCCAAGATGTCTTGAAGATCACAGATAATCTATATATTGTCTCAGTCACGTGTTAATTGTCTTCATATTTCATCATTCAAAATGTTTCTATCATCTTTTTATTCAATCACAGCGACAGCTGGAAAACTTTATCCATAAGGTCATCAGCATTACTTCTGTGAGACGAATGTGGAGTTTCTGCGCAAGGGCGCACTCTGGCATCCAGTATGAATTAACTGAGGTTTGTATTGAACTGTGGGCTAACTTTATTGTTGCATCCCTATACAGAGCTATGAAATTAATCTCCATTTGCTTTTCATATAATCTCACTGCCATCTAGGAGAACCAAATGAGATATGAAAGAGATCTAACTAACTTGCGATCCTTATCTCTAATGTGTATATCTATTTATAACTGCTAACTGTGCAAAAACAAAATAATTTTTTCTCGTAAGCAAAAGTAGAGCTTATATTTTTGTTCTCAAATTAAAAGAAGAAACTGCAGTATAATATTGACGTGGCACCGCACGGTCCAAATTAGTTGGAGAGTGTTATAAAAAGTTCCACTCCCATTTAGAGTGTCAGAAATGCAGGCAATGTTTTTTACAGCCCTTTAGAGTTAGTCCAACCATGAGCGTCTGGCTGTATGACAGAGCAGTGAATAACCACATGAAGAAGAGACTTGATTGCTCCACTGAGCTTCCCGCTACAATCTCTGGGACACCATGTCTCTGTTTCAAGTTACGTTAGATAAGCCTAGTTTCCTACTCTCTTTCACACAGATGTTCTTCAGTATGATAATAAAGGGCAAAAATACTGCAACTCTTTCTCTTTAAAGTCAAATATTGCAATTACTAAAGAGCACAGGGTTGATTAAGTACTGGCCCCATTAATGTCTACTGTGGTTACAGCCCAGACAGAATATTCTATAGACATAGGGGTGGACATGTTTGACTTGAGCCTAGTGGCCACGCAGAACACCTAAGCAGCCACATAGGAACATTCTGGCAACCACCCACAACTCATCATCGTGTCAGGGGAAATTACATTTCATTTGCAACATTTTTTTATCATAAGCCATAAGTCTAAGATTTAAATAAAGACAAAACAAAAAATTCTAAAATTTTATTTTACATAAAATATTTTGTTTTATTTTATTTAACAATATTTTAGTAAACCTGCAGAAGTTTCTATAGTGCCTCCTAAGCACTGTAAGACATTAGAACAAAAACCAAGCCCCTCCTCTAGATGGACGCTGCTGTGATTTAGGTTAAAAATGCATAAATACTCAGTACATATCAATTAATCTGTAATAACAGTCAAAGCAATAGTGACCGTGTAATAAAAACAGGTCGACATTACTGTCGGATCCAATATATTCGGCAAAGCATCGTCTTTTAGTTTCAATCTTTCTGAAAATCCTTTATTGAATTGTGCCTTGTTTGTAAACAAATCCGTGGTAAAATTAAGTGAACAAAAGACCAATTTCTTACTGACGTGGGCTGGAACTTCATTAAAAATGGCAGTTCATCCACTCGTTCAATGTGTTGTGATCGGGGAAGACCGTGCAATGCGTCAGAGAGGGACTGTGGGTTTTCCACAATGTCACCTGTTTACGCAGCGTCTTGTCTTCTGAGCCATCTTTATCGTTTGGTTTCTGCATAGACCTGCATTTGCCTCTCTCGTTATTTACACTACATGCGCAAATCGGTGAGGGGGGGCTAAACGGGCAGTGATGTAGAAGCAGGCGTTGATCTTCTTCTGCGGAGGCGGTGTTTAGCCACACTATTACGTCATAAAGTGGCACATTCCACAACCTGTCGTTTTGGCAGACTGGCTTCAATATAAGCTGTTTTTAGACTAACGAGAAAGTTTTGAGTTCTGAACTTACAGGATGTTTTTATAGTACAATGACCTCTTATATATCAAAAGATCAAGGGAATTTAGATTTCTCAGTTCATGACCTGAACATGAACACAAAACAAAAAACAAAACTTTAAGTTATTTTTGTAAACCTGCATAATTTGCTGTGGACCTTCAACTTAACAAGGATTAAGACAAAAACAAAATGAGAAGACAAAACAAAACTTTAATGTCAGGATATATTTGTAAATCTGCAAAATTTGCTATAGTGTACCTTCTTGCTCAAGACATATTAAGACAAAAACAAAGCATAACAAAACCCTTAAAACAAAATCTTACAACCAAATAAAAACCCCAAACAAAATTCGAAAACAAAACAAAAATACAGAACAAAAACCCATAACAAAGCAAAACAAAACTTAAATGTTAGGATATTTTAGTAAACCAGTATAATTTGTTACAGTGAACCACCTACCTACTTTAGATGGATTAAGAAGGAAAAAACGTAAAACTTATTCAAAATAGCACAAAATAAAACCCAACCCTTACACTATCCTGAAACAAAACAAAACAATTTAAAATCAAGATATTTTTGCAAAACTGCTTAATTTACTATAGTGAACATCCTGCTTAAGATTTTTTTACTCAAGAAGGTAGAATCATGACAATGTAAATTTTAACTAATTGCAAATGTAATTAAATGTAAATTTTATGTGCAATTTTAAGGTTATATAGGCAAAACATTTTTATTATGTTTGGATTAACCAATAAATTACGAAGTGTCTCAAAAGCTGACCTACGATTAACCCAGCACTATGAACATGTCATCAAAATTGGTGCCATCATAGAACATTTCACGAATAATCCTAATTTTCCCCATTAACTGAAACAAGTGGTAATAACAATGTATATTACATAATCAGAGCATTCATTGTGATTTGATTAATGCAAAGGGGAGGAGCCAAGTATCAAGATTAACCTCAGAATAGCAGTCTAGGAATTTAGCTGCAATGGTGAATTCCTGCAGAAAAAGGTCTCGGGCACTTTGGAAGAAGCAAAGAATGGGAGTGAACAAGAAGGAATGCACAAATCTATTGCCAGAGATTGAACTAACCTCTGATATTGCCTTCGAAAACAGATCAGTTTTATTGACACTGATAGACTGGATGCCTTTCACTTTAATTAATTAGATATGCAACAGATCAAGATCAGATCAAGCAATAGGATTCAGTCTAAAGAATGCCTGACATCATCCAGAGCTCGTGGCAGCGCTGGACAAAGTCTGATTTAACCACTACTTCCTATCGAACAACTGGCCTTTATGTGCACTTCCAAAATCAGTTTGACCCAAATCTCGACTCTCATGCACCATTCCTCATTTGCATACTATTCATGTGTGTAAATAACGAACAAAAGGGTGTGTGGCTAAAGACTCAGACTTATAACATTTTAGCATCTCCCAGTATCTGACCTGCTCTTTCATTTTGACCCAGAAACACATTTTTAATTACACGCACTTAATGAATATCAAATTTAAAAATAAATAAAAGCAAATCATTATGCATGAGACATAAGTCGTACTGTATATTTCAACATACCCTCTGATGTTCATTCATCTTGTTTTTGTATAATAATACTAATAATAATAATAATAAAAGTTTCATTTGTTTGCGTATGCATTCATATTGTCTTTGTATAGTAAGACAAAGTGGTGTAGTAACTGGAAGTGCTGCCAGTGCAGGCCACAGCAATCTGTCACACTGAATTAAAGAGAAGAAAATATGTTTATTGTTCGAATTTTGTAATATAAAATGACATAACTCAAAACTGAGACTTTATCAAAGATATACATATTTATATAAAACACAAACAGAAGGATATTTTTGCTTATAATTGCATATGCTATTATAGCATTTATTACTATTGTGAATTAGCTTTTATTTGTATATTTTTACTTTTAGTAATTTTGTTATGTGCTTTTGTCATTTTTATTAGTTTGTTTGCAATATTTCTATAATATTTTTTTATTTCCATTTTAGTTTTAATCAGTGTAGTACTTCAGTTGCCAAGCCAACATTAAGTTTTTAAGTTTAAGATTTTAATGTAATATTTATATTTTATATCAGCTTTATTTCAACTAACAAAAATAAATGTTCATAGTTTTATTCTTAGTTAACAACAACAACAACCTTGCAAACAAATTGTGACTGATCGCGAAATGATCGCATCACATACTGTCTAAGAACACACTCAAAAGTATGTACCTAGTGCGTACTAAGGTGAATTGGGACACAGCATGCCATGGGGCAAAGTGTTCCAAGCAAAACTGATCTCCTGCCAGCTGTAACAGCCAGTTTTATGTATACTGAAACCAGTTTCACGGCAAAGTAGGTCAAAAGGGCAAATTCAGGGCATTTCTGGTTAATCAAGAGAGAACAGACAGAGAAATGGACGGATGGATGGATATGTCAGCTGTGTGCACTGAAGTGTTAACCCTAATGGTTCCTCTTACACCTGCTCATGGAACACAACACCTGTTGCACTCCGGTGTGGTGGCCATAAACACATGCTAATGGGAAGGAATGAGTGTGTGTGCGTCTAGTTAAATATGGCCATGTGCTTCATTGCACAATGATACATGCACAAGCCTAAACCACCAGCTGGTGTAATACTCATTAACACAGAACACTTTCATGAGCAGGTATAAATGTTTATAACACAGTTAGGCACTTTTTACGAACCTTTTAGTGGGAAGCGAAGGTGTAAATAATAACTGATAACTGGCGGCCGATCAAAAGAGCCATGAGTCAGGGGAAGTTTTTCCTTTTAATTTTTTAAATATTATAAATATTAATTTGAAGGGCTTTCTTTCCGAAAACAGATAGAAAATCTATTCTATATGAGAGTTATTATTGTTAACTAAAACCATACAAAACAAACAAAAAAAACAAACAATAACTATATAACATACATAACCATGATACTAAAATATAATACTGCTCTATATACAAAAAAAAAAACCTCTATGGGGACTCGCAGCCTGTTGCAACAAACCACTAACATTAAGAAAGCCCTTAGATAATACCCTTACAATTATAACTTATTTTGAGAAACAAAACCTGTCTGCTTATAAGGACCTCATCAACTTTCGTTTGCTGGACTATGTTAGTCAGTGTTGATTGTGGGTATGGACGGGTTGGAGTGGGTTATGTCTAGATGTGAATCCAGCGGTCTATCCACAGCCATGATGTCATCACATTACAGACTCAATATTGACCCTGCTTAGATAACGTCTCATAGCGTAACATTTAAGAGCATGTAAGAGGGCTGGCGGTACAGTGCGGCCTGCAGAGAGAACTGTAAAATACTTAACCCTATAAGCCTACTGTATCATATTTGATATGAACATTACTGGATTGAAGCAACTTCGGTCTCCTTGATTATCCATGCATCCTTTTTTTTTTTAGTATCAATGCGAGTATGATACATCAGGCCTTTGCGGAATGTACACCTCTGAATCATCACTGTACTGCATTGCATTATGTTTTTCCCCACACAATAAAAACTACAAAGACTTTGATCATAAAACTTAGCATTTTAATATAATCTTACTAAGACATAATATTGGGAGATACAGAGTGACAACTGATATTTATATGCATTTTAAATAGTCTGCTATATTGTTATAAACAGTGTTGGGTGTGACGCATTACAAGTAATGTCAGTTACGTAATCAGATTACTTGTTTCAGTAAAGTAAACCAGTAAAGTATGGTGACTTTTTTTTCAAGAAACTAGCTGACTGTACTTTTTTGAATAAGTATCCGCAAATTCTTTTTTTTCCCCCCATTCTTGCCTGCAGCCTCATTCCTCATGTTGGGAGAAATTGGGAGTAAATGCAGAGGCGTTGTGTGCGCTGTGTAAACAGGTGCCGTGCTCTCATCTAGCCGTAATGGAAACGTGCTTTTCTTATCTCACTTGCTGTCACAGATTGGTAATTCCTCAAAATGAAAAACACAGAATATGACGCAAACCTTCAATAATTAAATGTTAAACAGCACAAATATATTTTATGTATTTAATCCCATTTTATTAACCAAAGTCTTTGCTGCTGACATTCAGTTATCCAGTTCAACCATACTATCAGCAGAATGACTTTATATCCACATAAAATATTCATTTTTGGAGTGAAGGGCTTTGACATTTGCCAAAATATAACTTAAAAAACAACCAAAACAAACAGCAACGCCACCCATGAGAACAGGTAATGTAAACACATGCTAAATTAACGCAGTGCAGTATTGTCCCATAAAAGTACTTACCATAAATTATTTACTTTTTTATGGAGTAACTGCAATATTTAATTCACGGGGCAAATCTGATTATAACATTTCTTGCTTTTGCTTTCCATCTATCGAATTTTCCCTCTTACATTGTGGCATATAATATCATCACCGCACCAATTTGCATAATTTTTGTTATTTTGGGCCTCTAAATACGTTTTGAGGTGGTCTTCTTCCTCTTAACTATGAACTCCATATTCCTCCTAGTATCTATACAGGTGCATCTTAATAAATTAGAATGTCGTGAAAAAGTTTTTTTATTTATTTCAGTAATTCAACTCAATTGGTGAAACTTGTGTATTAAATAAATTCAATGCACACAACTGAAGTTTTTTAATTGTGATGATTTTGGCTCACATTTAACAACCCACCAATTCACTATCTCAACAAATTAGAATCGTGCATAAGACCAATAAAAACATTTTTATGAATTGTTTGCCTTACTGAAGTAGTTCATTTACTGTTACTGTAACTCCATACTTTGTACGGGGCGCCTTTTGCTTTAATTACTGGGGGCCATCAATTCGCGTGGCATGGAGGTGGCAGAAGGAAGCATGAAGTGCTCCAAGATTTATTGGTAAACGGGTGCAGTGACTTTGTTTTTCAAAAAACACAATGGATCAACACCAGCTGATGACATTGCACCCCAAATCCTCACAGACTGTGGAAACTTAACACTGAACTTCAAGCAACTTGGGCTATTAGCTTCTCCACCCTTCCTCCAGACTCTAAGACCTTGGTTTCCAAATGAAATACAAACGTGCTCTCATCTGAAAAGAGGACTTTAAACAACTGGGAAACAGTCCAGTTCTTCTTCTCCTTAGCCCAGGAGTTGCCTCTGAAGTTGTCTGTGGTTCAGGAGTGGTTTAACAAGAGGAATATGACAACTGTAACCAAATTCCTTGACATGTCTGTGTGTGGTGGCTCTTGATGCCTTGACTCCAGCCTCATTCCATTCCTTGTGAAGTTCACTCAAATTGAATCGATTTTGCTTGACAATCCTCAAAAGGCTGCGGTCTCTCAGCTCGGGTGGTTGTAAGACCATTTTGAAGGCTCAGGAAAGCTTTGCAGGGGTTTTGAGTTGATTAGCTGATTGGCATGTCACTATATTCTATTTTGTTGAGATAGTGAATTGGTGTTTTTTTTAAATGTTAGCCAAAATCATCACAATTAAAATAAGCAAAGACTTAAACTACTTCAGTCTGTGTTCATTGAATTTATTTAATACACAAGTTAAACAATTTGAGTTGAATTACTGAAATAAAAAAAAACTGAACTTTTCCACGACATTCTAATTTATTTAGATGCACCTGTACATCAAATGTTCAATAAATTGTACCAAAAAAAAATAAAATAAATAAATAAATTCTGACTATTATTTCACAAGTCAGTCCTTTCAGGGTTTAATGTACCTATTACTCAACTGCACTTGAGGGTTTGAAAAATCAAATGCTTTTGAAACCTACCTAGATTGACCCTGCACTGTCTACACACAAAATGTTGCCAGTTCAGATGGTGTGTTGCCAGTTTAGATGCTGTGTGATATCCAAAATGGGTTTCTGTGCCTCCCACAAATGTGATCTTGGTTAAAAATAGTCATCTATATTTATAACCCATTTCACAGTACACCACACCACAGAGTCACACTTGTACTTCACTTGACTTTGCTTTTCGCTAGCTGAAAGCCTCAAGCTGAATGCGAGGCATGTGAGGGGCATCTTGGCTGCGGGCACCGCAGGGAGAGTGCCTTTAATGCGGCCATGTGACACGCTCAAAATATTCCACCAGATGAGAGGCCATGTAGCCCCCAGTGACTCTCACACACACTGAGTTCACTGTAGTCTCCTCGGATCCTAATGGTTTTTATCTGTCGCCCTGCACTTCTGCTAGGCCTTACTATTCTGTCTGCTTCCATTTGAGAACTGGTACAAACTTCTATTAATAGTCCAAGAGTAATACTGCCTTTTTTCTCTACTGTTTTTCAGTGTTTTTGCTAAATTTAGTTGACGAATGAGCACTGGCAGGCGTTTTGTCGGCAATTAAATGATGGCGTGACTGCCCATTGGGCCGCTGACATGAAAGCACCATTGTCTGAGAGAATGCCTTCGACTTTCTTCCCATTGGTTGACTTCTCCACTGGGTGGCCACAAAATTTCATTTAACTATCTCTTTCAAAAGAGGCTGAGTGGGAAAAAACTGAAAGACACACAAGCCTGTGAACTTTTAAGTGTATTTTAATGCAGTTTGTGATTTAAAGAGAAGACAGAACTGTTTCTGCTTACAGACTGGCGTTGAGTCACATCAGGCCTCTGTGGCCATGAAAGAAAAAGCCCCTGTGTATGTAATGTAATGACTGTATGTATATTTGAGTGTATATGAATATTATGTGTGGCAATGAAATTGTCTATAGTTTGCTGCCCTGGGCCTGCTAGTGGAGATCTCCCTTCACATGGGGAGGAAAAATAAATGGGTTTTTTCCTCAGTGTGAGCTGTCCTCTCCTCTCCTCTGGCAAACAACAGTGTCCACATAGCAACAATTGAGAAATCTAGACAGATATGTTTCTCTATACTCACTGTCACTGGAGTGTCTTTGTTTCACATAATTAACAATTAACAGTGATAAACCCCTCCCCATTACCAGACAAGTATTTGAACATGGTCTTGCGGCCAGAATCCAGTGTCAGTCCCAGAACATTGAGTGTGTTGGATGTCACATCCTTGCTTGTCACAGGGTGTGTGAGGCACATTTCAGGACAGCAGGGTTTGTACCTGCTGTGGGGATCTGTGCAGGACTAAATCTTCTTCTTTATAGCCGTTTGTAGGGTTGGTGACACCTTTGTACACCTCTCCATACGCATGACACACCAGCGTCGGGGCTGTGTTGAAGATCTATCCCTAAACTCTCGGATAGAGAGAGAGAGAGAGAGAGAGAGAGAGAGAGAGAAAGAGAGACTTATTTTGAATACTTTGTTAAATTTACACATTCAATTTGAGTTAACTCATTACATTAAACAATAGTTATAGTTTACATTACAGTGCTCATCACAATGTTGACATCAATGTAATTAAATTAAATGGACAAACACCATGAATTTATTGTAAGTGACTACACTTTCATGTATCATGTTAGACAGACACTACAAGGTAAAGTGTTTCCCAAACAATAAAATTAGGAGCCATTGAAAACTATTGCATGATTACATGATTGGTAAATAAACCAGTCAAGGTTAACCTGACAACTACATTTTACATTTTGTGACTGAACAAACCAAGCAAATCAAAACAACTTCATAGATAAATTACTCCAGGAACACTTCGGTAGCCATAACTTGGTACTGTTTTGGTTTTTGAGGGTACTTCTGTTGATCTGGGTTCTTGGAAACACATCACACATGAATCAGCCTAATTGAAAACTACATAAACTGGTCTGAATATTGCTGGCTGGGTGAGTAAAGACAGTAGAGCCACACAAAACACTGATCTGGGTTCAGTTCAGGACTACTGTAACACTGCCCTCTACAGATGCACTTCTGCCAGTACAGCTACAAATATTTATATACTGTGTGAACCTTTATCTCATACATAAATACAGTCATGGCCAAAACTTCTGGCAGTGACATTTTGTGTCAAACTTACTACTGCAAGTTTGGTGCTGTCATTAGTGGTTGAGAGGACTATTTTTCCACATGTTTCTATGGTATACTAAAAAACAATGATAAGCATATCAGAAGTTTTAAAGGCTTTTATTGGCAAAAATAATATAACAAGTCAATTTTTACAGTGTTGACCCTTGTTCTGCATAACCTATGCCCTGCACGCAGCTGGCATGCGGATATTAGCTTACTGGGCCGCTCCTGACTGATGGTGATCCATCTCTTTGGCCTTATTAAATCGCGACGATTTGCTCGACCATTGTGGGCTTGCTGGGAATTGTCTGCTTTGCAAAAATCACACAACGTCGTCGTGGGCCTTTGAGACTGACCCACGGTTTCTCTATATGGATGAGATCAACGGTGCGTTTGCCTGGCCACGGATCCAAAATTTCAATGTAATGATCTTCGAGCCACTTCTTTATCACTCTTGCTTTGTGACATGGTGCTCCATCATGCTGGAAAATGCACGGATCATCACCAAATTGCTCATGGATCGTTGGAAGAAGTCGCTCTTGCAGGACGTTTTGATACCATTCCTTATTCATGGCAGTGTTTTTGGCCAGAATTATGAGAGTGCCCACTCCCTTGGTTGAAAAGCATCCCCACACATGGATGGTCTCAGGATGCTTCACTGTTGGCACAACACAGGACTCATGGTAGTGTTCACCTTTTCTTCCGCGAACAATCGATTTTCTAGATGTCCAAAACGGTCGGAAGGGAGCTTCATCAGTGAAAATAACTTTGCACCAGTCTTCTGCTGTCCAATCCTTGTACTTCCAGCAGAATTTCAGTCTGTCCTTGACGTTTTTCTTGGAGAGAAGTGGCTTCTTTGCTGCCCTTCTTGACACCAGGCTGTTGTCCAAAAGTATTCGCCTCACTGTGCATGCAGATGCTCTCACACCAACCTGCTGCCATTCCTGAGCAAGCTCTGCACTGGTGGTGACACGCTTCTGTAGCTGACTCCTCAGGAGGAGACGGTCCTGCCACTTGCTGGACACTCTGGGACGTCCTGAAGGCCATTTTGATGCAAAGCGATGATGGCTGCATGTGTTATTTTGGAGGTAACCATTGCTAACAAGAACACAATGATTGGAAGCGCTTCTTCCCTCCTTTTATAGCAATCAGTCTGCTCTTACAATCTAATTAGTATGATAGTGATTTTACCTGACTAGTACTCATTCACACTTTCATATATGCTGCTGATATGATTAGTCAATTAATGTTAGCTGGTCATTTTGTGTCAGGATAAAAAAAACTGTGAAAAGATTTTCAATTTGATTTTTGGCCAATGAAGCTTTTAGCAATTATTTAAAATGCATCTGATCCCTCTACACAATGTGAATGAACACCACAACAGCTTAAGCTGCAAACTTTGCAAAATAAAATTTATGTCACTGCCAAAACTTTTGGCCATGACTGTAGGCCTCATATCAAATTAAGGCTTGACCTTAAGTTCACTAAAAAATAAAAAATTATGTAATTTACTCACTCTCATGTTGTACTAAACGCATAGACTTTTTTTCATTCTGTGAAACACAAAATGCTGCTTTCTTCCATGTGATAACAATGAAAGGGACTGCAAGCTTCATAAAGAATGCAAAAACACCATAAAAGTATCATCAATTTATTTCATCTATCACTCTACAGTATATTGCTATGTTTCTTCAGAAGCCATTTGGGTTTATGTAAGAAATAGATGCAAGTTGTTATTCACTGATAATCTTTGATTCTAGGGAGCTGTTAATCAGTGAGAAACTGGATCAAGTTCAAATTCATGAACAAATCATTCAGAACAGTTTTGTGAATTGGACAAAAAACAACTCACATCTGACCCAAAATAACAATTCCTATATGAATCAGACAGGAAAACCTGGGTGGATATCAACATTTTCAGTAAAATCTACTTCATAAAATTTTTCAAAGACACAAGGCTGATTATACATTTGGTTGATCCCTTCAACATGAAGTGTAAAGAAAAAAATGTGTGCGCAAATGGATCCATCTCTATTTAGCTTGTCTTTGTATGTCATGCAGAGTTCAGTCACGTGCGGCGTGTTTATGTGTAGGAGAGATAGCTAGAAAGAGAGAGAGAAATGGACCATGAGCTAATTAGTTGTGCCAAGCCTGTCTCCATCTCCATTAATAGAGAACATTAACCTGAGGTACAGTGAGTGCTCCTCAAGCCTGTTACATTTCCCAGTAACAATGTGACTCAGTGTATGCGCCTCTCTACCGCTCAAAAAGCAACATCACACTGATGGGCTGATGCTAAAAGCACCAACTGCAAGGAAGAGGGGGAAACAAGAACCATGACAAACGCATTTGTTAATGCAATGGCGGCCGGATTGATTTTATGGGCCAAAACTATTATTTGTTTAGGTTGGATGTGACTGAGTAGTAAGATATTGTGCTAAATGGTAGCAAGTACACAAATGTGTGACAAAAATTGAAACAAGAACTGAAATGGTGAGTTAAATTGTATACGAGGAGTGAAAATGTGATGTGTACTTTTACAAAAATAAAATACAATGTTTAAAGGGGCGATATTCCACACTAGCAACAGACTGAACTGGTCAATTAATAATACACATTTTCTGTTTAAACATTTTTGCCTGACCTTTTAAGGAATCATGTAATATTTAAAAAAAAAAAAAAAAAAAAAAAGTTTTTTTTCTTTTTTGCGCTTAAAATTCCCTTTTTGCACTTAAGGTGAACCTTAAAATCTAATTAGTGGAATACCATTAAATATACTATTTTCATTGTTCATTTACATTACCATTCAAAAGTTTGGGGTTGGTAAAGATTTTTCAATGTTTCTGAAATAAGTCTCTTATTTATCGAATACTTAAAAACAGCAATAATGGGAAATATTATTACAATTTAGTTGTTTTTGGTTTTAATACATTTTGAAATCTCATTTATTCCGTCTTGGGCAAAGCGATTTTCAGTAGCCTTACTCCCTCTTCAGTGTCACATGACCCTTCAGAAATTATTCTAATATGGTGATTTGGTAGTCAAGAAATATTCTGAAACAATAATGTTCAAAAACATGTTTTGCAAAATTGACACATTTATCTGACAAATATTTTACAATGTTATAAGTGTCTTTTCTGTCACTGTTTCACTTTAATACTAAATAAAATAATTAATTTCTTAAAAACAATCTTATTGACCCCAAACCTTTGAACTGCTGTGTATGTTGAAATATTATTGTAAAGTGTTACGAATAGTTTTCATACATTTTATACCTTTTCACACTTAGAATTAAACATGCTGCACTTATTTTATTTTTATTTTTTGTCAATTTTATAGCGTAATAGCCCCAATCCTACTTTACTCTCATTGTATGGAGGAGAGCAGCTTAGAGATTCTGTTCAACAACTACTTTGGTTTTCCGCAGAAGAAAGAAAAGTCATATGGGTTTGGATTGACACGATAGTGATTTAATGATTGGAATTAAGATTGGAATTTGGAAGTGATTTAAACATGGAAGTTACATTTTTTGGTGAACTTTTCATTTTAAAGGCTCCTGAACTCGTTGTTTATAAAAGAGGAAAAGTGTGTAATTGTAATATTTTGAAACAAAATGCTTCATGTCTTTTGCGAGAATTATTCATGTATTATAGACAAAATGTGTGTGGTAAAAGCAAGCTGACTCATACTTGATAGCAGCACTGAGCAGGAAGTTGAGTTGTGGCATCACAAGTGTATCAGGAGAGGCCAAATAACGGTCAAACTGGACCTGTGAGTAAAACAGATAACACACTGCTAGACAAAACAAGAATGCGAAGAAAAGACTTGATAAAACTATAAGTACTATTCAGAAGGCATTTGTTTTGTTGATTTACAATTATTAACAAAAGACGATTGTGATTTCATCTAAAAATACATGTGAAATGTGATTTCACCTAGAATGTTGGTAAAAAAAATTCTGAGACCGCAAATGGACCAAAATCAGTTAGCTGGAAAAAAAAAAAAACACTAGGTAATTTGTTTCGCAGGTTGTGCAAGGAAAACACATTTTCAGTTCAGACCAGATTAAACATCACAAAATACATCTGAAAACGTGAATTTATCTGACCTCCTGAAGGAAAAGTATTCATATTCGAGTAAAGCTTAATAAAGAAACAGGTCTCACCATGGCTGTTTTTAAGGATGTGCAGTCCATTCCAGGGAGGTTGGCCAAGGGACCCTAAGAGGGAGAACACAGCAAACCATGAGTGAAGGATGCACAACTACTTTCCTTCAGCTCTGTGAACTGAGACAGCCTGCGGCACAGACATAACAAACAAAGAAGAGAAGGAATAGGTGCAACAGCTTGAAAACACATGAAGTGTGAGATTTCACATTTTAACCAAATTCATAGTTGCTATGTGACACTGTTGAAGAGACAAAAAAATATATATCTCAAAGATTAATAGGAGAGAAAAAGAACAACAAAAAAGGCTAAGAGAAGTACAGAACGTTTCCCAAATGTCCACTTGACCATCTATTGTACAGTATGCAACAGTTTAACACTGAGGATACAGCACATCCTTGTGTTGCATTATAAATTGAGTTGAGACATTTTGTAATGCAGCAAATACTAACTCTAGCTTGCATACCAAGAAATGTTTATGCTCACATTCTTGCACATACGTATACTGTGTTATATGAATTATATCAGTCGCTACAAACCACGCCATCACATTTATTATTAATCAGTGAAATTTCGCATCATTACATCATTTCATTAGAAATCAGAGCAATCTGGAATTTCATGTACAGTGCCTTGCGAAAGTATTCATACCCCTTCATTTTTTTCACGTTTTGTTATGTTGCTGCCTTATGTTAAACTGCTTAAATTAAATTTTTTTTCCCCCTACATCAATCTACACTCCATACACCATATTGACAAAGCAAAAACAGAATTGTCACAACTTCGTAAATTAATTAAAATAAAAAAATTGAAATAAGTACATTGCATAAGTATTCATACCCTTAACTAAATATTTTGCTGAAGCACCTTTAAAGCCTCAAGTCCTTATTTTTTTTGTTTGATGCGACAAGCTTTGCTCATCAGCATTTGGCAATTATCTGCCATTTTTCACCTCACCTCTTCACCTCTCAAGCTTTGTCAGGTTGGATGGGGGCAGATGCACATTTTCAGGTTTCTTCAGAAATATTTGATTGAGTTCAAGCTCAGGCTCTGGCTGGGCCACTCAAGGACATTCACAGAGTTGTCTATAAGCCACTCTTGCTGTATGCATAGGTCCATTGTCCTGTTGGAAGGTAAACCTTCTGCCCAGTCTGAGGTTCTGAATGCTCTGGACTAGGTTTTTATTAAGGCTATCTCAATATTTTGGTGCATTGAGCTTTTCTTCTATTCTGACGAGTTCCTCAGTCCCTGCTGCTGAAAAACAGCCCCACAGCATGAGGCTGCTACCAGCACACTTTACTTTTGGGATGGTACGCTGCAGGTGATGAGCAGAGCTGGTTTCCTTCAAACATGATGTTTGGAATTGAGGTTCATCAGACCAGAGAATATTGTTTCTCACAGTCTGAGGGCCCTTTAGGTGCTTTTTTGCAAATTCTAAGTGTGTTTTCATGTGTCTACACTGAAGAGAGGATTGAGTCTTGCCACACCGCCATAAAGCCCAAATCGATGGAGTGTTGCAGTGGTGTTGGTCTTTCTGTAGTTTTCTCCTATTTCCACATATGATCATGGAGCTCAACTAGAGTGACCATCAGGTTCTTGGTCACCACACCAACCAAAGCCCTTCTCCATCAGTTGCTCAGTTTGGTCAGGAGGCCAGCTCTAGGAAGAGTCCTGGTTGTTTCAAACATCTTCCATTAAGGGTAACAGAGACTACATGCTTCTGTGACCCTTCAGTGAAGCAGAATTTTTTCCTGAACTCTTCCCCAGATGTGTGGCTTGATGCAAACTTGTCTCTGAGCTCTACAGGCAGTTCTTTTGACCTCAGGGCTTGGTTTTTGCTTTCATATGCATTATCAGCTGTTAGACCTTTTATTAAGATGTGTGTGCCTTTCCAAATCATACCCATTCAATTGAATTTGCCACAGGTTAACATCACTCAAAGTGTTCTGTCGTGACACCTACACAAGCAATATGATGCTCCTGAGCTAAATTTCAACCGTCCCAGATAAGGGTTTGAATACTTATGCAATGTACTTATTCCAGTTTTTTATTTGTAATACATTTACGAAGTTGTGACAATTCTGTTTTTGCTTTACCATTATGGTGTATGGAGTATAGATTGATGTGAAAAAAACGTAATTTAAAGCAGTTTAGCAAAAGGCAGCAAATATAGAAAACGTTGTGGAAAACAAGTGAAACTTTCGCAAGGCATTACGGGATTTCCCTATGCAGGTTTTGTGTCAGGTTCAAGTTTTTCATGCACATTGGCGGTGTTGACCAACAGAAAGTTTGGTTTGAAGTTGCTTAGTTTGAACTGTTCGATATATTTATACTATTATACTACTCATTATTCATTTTTGTCTTCGGTCTAGGAACGTTCAATATATCTGTAAAATACTGGGCCATGTTATGGAACGATATTAGAGATTTTTTTATTTATTTATTTGCCAAAATTGGATATATACCAGTTAGTGTTGGCTATTTAATTGTACATGGTCACTTCCATTTCATTTTTTTTTTAAGATTACCCTTTCCATCATCTAAGACGCTGTTAAATGTAATCTTTAGCAAATCTCAAAATTAATATCCATTTTACACTGTAATGTTGTAATGCCTAAATATACTTGTAGCATTAAAAACTATTTGTTTTTTTTTAGGGCTTTATTTAGACAAAATAGTAAAGAACATATATCAAATATAATCTTGGCCATTTATTAGTTAACAGCCATAACATTTAAATAGCTTATTGACTTTTGTAATATAATTTAAATATAGAATATAAATATAAAATAATTACTTTTTATTTTTACTTTTACCATATTGCTTTTTATACCACTTAATAATGACAATAAAACATGATGGGACATGCATCACACTTATTTATTTATTTTTACCACAATTAAGGAAGTTTTAGAAACTTTGAATCACTGTAACACACAACCTCTCATGGCTTAGTGTTTTAATATAAAAGTAATATGATTCTAGGTACTTCACATTGTGCCTAAAATGCCACTGCAACACTTTAATGAACAGAGGACAAAGATTAATTCGAGTGTCAAACATCAGCAGGATCTTCATATAGTGTCCACTGGTCCATTTCTTGCATACACAATCTGGAGGGTCATAAGGTTTTTTTAAATTATGCCATCAACATGAGACACAAAGTTCTCTTTTTAAGCCCAGATTCATGAATCAGGTCTGTTGTGGGCAGCATGAGCCATATAAAGCCAACAAAAAAAAAAACAAAAAGAAAAAAAAAAAGCGACAACCAAACCACAACACAACAAGAAATAAACAATTAACAGGCATGAGTGGAAAGAGAAGACATGATGCGTAGGCGAGGACAGTTGTGCCCTGGCTGTGGACAGCAGGTGTCCAAAGACGCTTAGTCACATGCCAGCATTTTACGGGGGTGTGTGATGAGGACAGGCGTGGAAATGGCCAGACAGCGCTGCTCTGCCAAGACCCACACACAAACTCATGCTTACTTTCAATGCTTCTGCTTTCTCCCCTGTCTTCTATAATATAACACCTTGCTTAAAGTGCCTCTACATGTCCAAAAGAGTCACAAAGTTCACTGGTTCACCTGAAAAATTACTCAACTGAACTTGAAAGAAAAATCTGGTTAGTAAATTCGGACACTCATAAAAGAGAGTATGTTTCAAAAGCCGTAGGAACAACATAAAACAGTAACAATTCTTGGTTTAGAAGCAATGATGAAAGTAGTAACTAGCAATTTAGTAGCTGCTCTAAGTGATTCATTAAAGAGAACAGGCTTAGTACCAGTTCATTAGAAGAAGAATCAATCATTTGAGAATCTGACTACACTGGTCTCACTGTTTCTGATTCACTAAAATAAATGTCTGATTCACTAAAGTCCTAAGAGTCATTTGTTTGAGAATTGGACTACATTGGCTGCACTATGCTTTTGATTCATTAAAAAGAACTGGCACATGCATGCCACTTCATTGGTGGAACAATCTTTCACTCAGGAATCCAATTACACTGGTTGCATTGTACTGTCTGTTTCTGATTTATTCAAAAGAATCAGCTCATAAGATTCATTTATTCGAGAATCAGACTATACTGGTTGCACTGTATGTTACTGAATCCCTAAAAAAAGAACCGGCTCATAAGAGTCATTTGGGAATCAGATCACACTGGTTGCACTGTACAGTGTGCATTAGATTGGCTCAAAAGTACAGATTCAGAATCATTCACTCTACACCGGCTGTGCTGCTTCACTAAAATGAATTATAAGCCATTTGCACTACACCAGTCAAACTGTATAGTTTTGATTCATTTAAATGAACCGGTTCATATGAATCAATTCTTTGGGAATCGGATTGAAAAAAAATCAGCTCATGAGAGCCATTCATTGTTCTCATTGTTCTCATAAATGGTAAGTAACCAATTCCAATAATCTTTGTTTCATTTACAACTTTGAAAAATCGATTTTAACACTATGTCACACAATGTTAGAAGAGATGCTGAATGCTCTGAGCATCAGCTGTGCAAAGCCAAATCATTAATGAACAACAACAAAACAAAACAAAAATAAATAATTTGCTCCGTCTAATCTGTAAATACACAGGCTGCTGTAAATGTGCACACAGATGTGGACAGGTAATCATGTTTACAGAATAAGCTCTATTTTGTGTTCTTTTTCAGTCTCGGGCCATTTCCTGCCATGTGATGAATTTGAGTGAAAATCCGCACTATGTGATTTTATTAATGAGCCTAACCATAGGGTAACCATGGTAATAAAGTCCAAATAGGAGACATATAAACAATAGAGACTATTCCTGTGAAATGAGAGAAAGATAATAAGGAAGTAATGTGTGCTATTAATGTGCACGTTTGTGATGGAGGCGATATGAAAGGGGAAAGGTGGCCACAAATTGTGTTTTGCAAATGAGAGCTCAAAGATCAAACTGTCAGAGGTTATAATTTCACAAACTTCAAAATACTGTTAAAGTAATGAGCCATAACATTTTGCATCATTCGCATCTACATCCCATTACGGTGGTAAAATAATAATAATAATAATAATAATAACACATAGCCTTCCAGAGCTTCTTGCTTTTACAAAACAGCAGCAAGAGCAGAATAATAAAAGACACCAAATGTTCAATAATTAATTACAATTATTAGTAATGATAATAGATTTTATTATTAATCTTGTGCATTACATGAATGCCACTACAGATAATGTAATAAAAATAATGATTGAAAAATTTATGAATTAGTTCTTTCACCAAGTAATATTGTTCATTAGACAACTTGAAGACTGTTCACAGTTCACATAACTGATGTACAATTGAGAACTGAATTGCTCATGATGTCATAAAAGTTTGAAACCGCCACGCCACCACATTGGTATTCCCTAGTATTCCCTTACATTCTATTGAATTAACAAGAAATGGATTGATTTTAATGAGAAAACATCACCTAACGAGTCAGTGTTTTTATATCTGAAGTTTCCTGTACATTCTTACAACACGAGCATATAAACAGTTATTTGCTTAATGCCGGGAATTTCCTCTGCATATTAAAAAGTTACGTATCATATTCATTATACTGTACAATAGCGAACAACAGATGAACATGACGAACATCAGACAGATGAGATTCTCAACATGTGTATTACAAAGGACAAAGTGCTCATTTGTGTTACTTGTGTTGGCAAGTGCGCAGCAGACACACCCATATTAACGATTTCAATATATGGTTTATCCTGCCATAAACATTTCAGATAAGATCTGAAGTAACAATGAATTTACATATATATATCTTAAAAACTAATCTTGTGACTGATACACTTCAAATCGGGTGATTTTAGGTCAAGGTTTTAGCTGTCAGTCAATGATGCCCTCTGCAGATAGGGAATAATAATATGGCCACTTGAACACTTTCGGTGGCTTCACCGCCTAGTTTTAATTTTTTGAAATGAAGAGTTACAGAAATTACTATATTCTTGATTACATTCAACAAACAGGTAATATTCTAGTACTTGATATGTCCTCCATAACTTTAAGTATACTGCTCTGACCTTTCATTGCATTTGAGTGTACAAGTTCATGGCAAAAAATGTTGTCACATCTATTCTGTTTAACTCCCGGAGGATGACCTTGAATGCCCTGATTTTTAGGCGAGTGTCTCTACAAAATCCCCCATAGGTGCTCAAAAATGATAAGGTTGGGTGAAACACTTATACACTGAAGAATTTTCACCTTGGGAGAATGTACTGCATATAGTCACTGTTTTGTTGAAAAAGCAAAATGCGGGGAATGAGGAGAGGGTAGCACCTTTCTGTTTCAAGTTTTTGTATTACATCACACAATGGTGTGTGAATTCATGACACCATTGATATAGCACAACTCCCCCCACATCTTCAGCAATCATACATCCCTATATAAAATCTTCATGACCACCAAACTTCCCCGTGGGAACCAGGCAGCTCTCATTGTACTCTTCCCCTAGCAAGGCCATACCATTTTAGATGCTGTTAGATCCAAAATGATTGACTTGGTCACATGAGACCAGAGTATGGATTCCTCTATATTCTATATTTTGTAAATTTATATTTTTTATAAATGTTGGCCTTAGGAAAAGCTAAATGAGTTTATTATGCTTTGACTACAGAAGGTATCTCTCCGTTGTGGACAACAGTGAGATGAAACAGCCATTCGTTTCATTGCTTTCGCCAGCTCTGAGACACTTGCTTGGTAATTCTCCTGCTCTTTTCTTAAAAAAAAATCTTAAAATGAAAACTTAAAGTGAATGCCTGATTATTTCAGGGGCCTTGACACAAGTCCATTGTTTCTGAAATTCTGTTAATTTGGCCATATTTTCACATGTAAAACCATGATTTGTTATTCCTCTCGTACCACTGTCCTCTTTTGTGCAAAGCAATACAGTTCCTGACAGTTCTCTCCCAAGTGGTTCCACTGCTGCAAGCATTAAGTCTGAGTATGATTCAGTGGCTTTAGATGCCTACCTGCAGATCAAAAATTGCTTTAAACTTACACCAGAAAAATTGCATTTAATTTAGTAAATTTCAGGATTTTTGCAACACAGTATTTTATCACTTTGATAAGAAAATCTTGTTTTCCTGAATCATTTTGACATGCTTCTTCTGTAATTAATCAAGCATACTTGCTGGAATATTATATTTTCTAATTTTCTAATTAAAGAGTAACTGCTGAATTTAAGTTTCAGAGTGTGTGTACAAAATCTATTTTAATAGGACAACAGATATGATAGATATCTATATAGCACAAATAAATATTCTAACTAATCATTATCTTTTATTGTGCAAAACTATCGAAGTATGAAAGGCTTCCAATATGGAATTGCATAAACATGTTTATGTGCAGAATGATTTAAAGCTTTCAAGCAAAATCTCTACACACTAATCAATGAGATAGAGATATTATATCTGGGGAAGTTAATTCAGAATCACAAATAAACTTCAATAAAATACAGTCCTTTCAAACAAAAGGACATACATTTATATTCAGATTATACATAATAATGGGAAACCTGGAACATCTTGGGAAGACCCCCAAGTACACCGTCATAACAGAAATCAACATGCTGTTTGAATGCTGAATGGAGAATGATGTGACAACTACAGTGGAGTCAAGAGTTTCCAGGAACATAAATTTGACACCTCAAATAAAGCTATTTCGATATATATATATAATATTATAATATTATATATAATGTTAGCGAGGAGTTAAAAAGGGAAATAGCAGCACCCCCATTCAATAATGGAAATACAAACTAGGGGTGCGCTGATTGACGGTACCAATCGCGATTGGACGATAATCGCTCGGGCAGTTTGATCGCGGTGTCTATAAAAGCCACTCTCATAGAACTGTCTCAAGTGACGAGACCTACTGTGAAGGTTGGCAGGACATGCAGCAGTAAAATTCAATCTCTGTCCGAGCGGGTAACCTAATTATAAAGATGAAAGGGTGGTACAATTCAATAGTTTTATTAAATAAGCGAGCTGCACGCTTCACATTTGACACAGGAATTGTCACTTGCACAATAAAAGCAGTGTCGCATCATCACTAAACTGCATTTCTTTTTAAGTCTTGCCAGTTTTTAAGCCATTCAGCACTCGTGCGCTCTCCTAGAGACAGTGCGCTCATGCACACTCAAAGCTCACACACAAGGCCGCCTTACATACAGCTCACAAAATCAGGCTTGTGTTGTGTGTAAGCTATTGTGCAACAATTGCAAGGTTGTAAAAACAAAAATGCACTGCATGATCAAACGTTTAGGTGAGATAATTATATATTTATCAAAAATTAACCCTCCTGTTAGGAAACAGGAAAAATAGTGTGTCAAGAATGCAAACAAAAATAAACTCTGCCGTAAAGCAGCTCTAAAAAGAGGATAATAGTAAACAGTCAATTTTTCAGTTAAAGTCAGTTCATCGTTGATTCAGGGATGTCAATGATGCCAAAAATTAAGTGCATCCCTAACATTCCTTTCTATTCAAGAAAAGCTGATCCTTACCTAAATCCTAAGTGGTTTTCACATCTGTTCTCACCTGCTCTGTGGTGTGCTGCTGGACACAGCTGTAGATGTGACTAAGCCCAGCTCTAGTCAGCACGAAAGATGCCTGCTCATTGATTAGAGTGTCCAAGTGAGCCTCAATCTAAAGTAATTGGCCAATAAAAATAAATACAAAATGTATCACATTTTAACTCAGTTTGACTCATCACAATTTTAACTTAAATAAATTATCTTATAATTTGTCATTTTATAATGTAACACACCTGAAACTCCAACATTTCTAAGCGTTTGTCTGTGAACTCAAAGAGTGCCAGTGTGGTCTTCATCATGTATAGGGAGTTCACCATGTAGGTGGCCATATCTGCTGTACCCAGGTTACTGGCTGATACCGTGCACAGCTGCAGCAACGGGTCAAGGATGCAGGACAATACCTGAGAAACAGCATTGATGATGATGGGATTAAAAAAAAAGGACACAACTAAACAAAACAAAACAAAACTGCTGCATAAGTAAAGTGCTCCATGCCTATCTGGATATTGCACATGCATAAACATAAATACAAATATATTACGACAACGATGATTATGATTCATTTCTTGCATGAAACACTAAAAAAGTGCATTTAACATCCATTTAAGAAATGTAGAAATAAATAAATATAAAATAATAAATATAATAAACCCAAAAGAAAACAAAACAGCGAGTATTTCTTCTTGACACTTTCTAAATTTCAGCCACATTTCAGTCACTAAGAGGTGGAAACGATCTGGATTTTGCCACAAAACATAAAAAGAAAAGTCACCTGTGCAAAGTCAGCCTGACGGGCATCAAGAGGCAGAACTGATGAATCATGGGAGGCCAAAACCTCCCTAAGGAGAGACAGAGTCTGAATGAGGGAGGCAGTGGGACCCAGATCAGGAGGTGGAAGCTCTACCTGAGAAAACAAGAAGTCTTTTAAAAATCTTGTTTAAAAAAAAGTAATATATATTGTATAAATTTCACAGGAAAACTTTTTAAAAAAAAGTTCATTGTAGATGTGATAATATCACGGGTATAAACGCATTTTTAAGGTATTTTTATATTAAATAGATCGATATATATATATTATATATATATATATATATATATATATGTATCTTTATTATATACATCAGACACAAAAAAAGAGCATCATGTCATTGACTCTCTGACAAAACATTTTTAGCTCCGTCCATTCAGACTTTTAAGAGCAGTATTTACTGTTCTAACTCATGTTCAAGACCCTCAAAATAAGCCAGGAGGTATGACAGTCGGAGACTGAAACCTCTGAAGCCTGACTAATAAACATCCTGCTAGGCGAACACTACATAGAGCTCTGCTGCCTCTAATATAGCTTATTAGCTCAGGCTTGTGTTCCTGGCACCGAGCAACATCAGGGAGTGATACGTAACGTCCTAAGCCTGAGGTGATTTGATTAGTGTGCTGCTAAGGCGATAATTCTCTCAGAAGCGTAGAGCGGAGGCCATCTTGTTCTGGCTATTGATCCACTTATCAATGAGTGTGTTTGTGTGGTGTGTGTGTGTGTGTGTTAAGGATAATTTTGGGATAATTTAGAATGCTAGTGCGAGATGCATTTTTTTCAGCCTGGTGAAAAACCCAAATCCAACTGAATGATGACATGAGGCACATCACTATCTAGGTATAGGGATGGGACGGATGTGTTAGAGTGCCCAAGCTAAGGTGTTCGGGTTGTTTTAGGCAGTTTCAAAGGGTTATCATTGGTGGTTAAAAGGCATGGTTTACAGGTTTACTGGCATAGAACAATGTGATTTATACACCTTTTCAGATTTGTGGAAAATTAAAACAAAAGGAGAGTTGGATAAACCTTGGGTGTGTTATTGAAAGTATGGTTAAATACTATAAATATTATTATATTATAATATTGGAATATGTTTTAGATTTTCAGAATTTTATTTTCTCAGTTTTCCTTTCAATTTAAGTGATTTTGTTATGTGATTTTATATCAGTTTTTTTTTTTTTTTTTGTGATATAGGGTTTGAATTTATTTATTAAATTTTAGTGATTTAGGACTTATTCAGTTAGTTGCCAAGACAACCTTTCTAATTTTTATTTTTTTTTTACTTTAAGTTTATATCATCTTTATTTCAATTACCCAAAAGTTCTAGTTTTATTTAACAATAACAACACTGATAATTACTTACTTTATCCATAAGGCGACTGGCATGGAGACTAAGACTGTTGAAGAACATCTTCTTACTGAGCATGTGCATCTCATCAATGGTCATCAACAGAGAGGAAACGCTGGTACCCATGATGCCACTAAGAGGGAGACTTATACATTCAGAATAACTGGAGCATCTTGCAATATTAAAGGCTATACCTAAAAAATGGATCTATATTTTTGGATCTCTGCTCTTCAGTAAAAGAAGGATTTGTCTCCCATCAAATGTAGTATGAAATTAAGACAATAAACCCAATAAAGCCATTTACAGAGATGTGTGTACCTGATGGTGTGATGGTAGAACTTGAGAAGGTTGGAGAGTTTATACAGAAGAACAGCACCTGGCTCTGCAATGATCACCTGCTCAATTCGCACCTAGTGGAGGAATAAAATAAAACAAAACAAAAAAGAAAGAAAGAAAATAAATCAACAATTCTGTTGTCATTATTCACTGTTGCTTAAGTCAGTAAAAAGTTTGTAGTAACACTTTACAATAAGGTCTCGTTTGTTAACATCAGTAATGCATTAACTAACAAGAACTAACAATGAACACAATATTTTTACAGCATTTATTTTTATATTTTATAGTTTTAATGTTAGTTAATAAAAATGTTAAAGCTCATGTTAGTTCACAGTTGACACACTGATGTTAAAACATACAACTTTAGTAATTCTAAATGTATTAGTAATTTTGAAAATTAATTCTAATAACATTAATAAATGCTATATAATTATTGTTCATGTTAACTAAAATTGTTAATTAATGTTAACAAATGAAGCCTTATTGTAAAGCGCTACCGAGTTTGTTAAAATATTAATCATTCAAATATGATACTACATAGTCCCAAGGAAAGCACAAATGTTGATTAATTAAAAAAATCAAGGAGTTTATGGGATTGAGAAGAGTTTATAGGACTTGAACTTGGGCCACCCATTTGAGCACAACTATTAACCAACTAGTCCACAGCTCCAGCCCAGGCTGATATTTTTGATAAAAGTTTAAATATTAGTCTTAATGACACTGTTTCCATCTCACCTTGAGTGGTCTGCACACTCCTTCAGTGATGTGGCCAACTACTTCCTGCATGTTTTCTTCAACCCCTGCACAAACACAGCAGAATGATTTATCTACTACTCAACTACGTTCAGAGAAACAAGTGTGGTTAACATTAGTAACATTTCATGTACAAAAAAGGTCCATTGTCTTAATTTGTCAATAGTTTAGCGATGTATGAAGTACAGCTCACACAGAAATCACTTTCAAAACCAAAGCAACTTTATGATGGGTAGTCAGGGAATCTGCAAGATGAACTTGAACAATAGCAGAAACTGCATAGCAAACCTGTCAGCCTCATGTGAAACTCCCAACAATTTTACAATTACTACAATTACTATCGCTTGGCAAAATTTTACATTCAAAATCAAGCCGTTTCAATAAGTATCCAAACAATCAGGAATTTTGTGTGAGGATGAAGGATTTTCTTACCCATATTTTACAAAGGGTTCAAGTTTGTCATGCAAATTCTGACATACAGAAATCTGTTTGGTTGGAAAGTGACTTCTGTGAGTTGAGCTTCATTCATTGCATTCATTTTTTGCAGTGCAGTTTTGCTATTGTGATCACACCTAAACAGTAGACCTCCTTGAGGCAAGACATCAGCAACTCTACAATGGGTGAATGCATCCCACTTGGTTTTTAACAGAAATTAGGTAAAAACTGACTTTGGATGAGTGAAATCATTTTCACTTAAACTTAAATAACATGTACAATATACACAATATGTAACAAAGATACAATCAATGGACACACAATAATCTATAACCTTTAGATGGACAGACAAATTTGAGAAGCAGGAGACTCAAGCAAAAATCTCCATTCGATCTTAAAGTAAAATCATTTCTGTCTAGGAGAAATATTTGAGATGATAAAGAGATCTCACTTTGCATGGATGAGAGCAGGGAGAGCAGTGATAACCCCCCAGGGTTAATAGAAAAGAACCAACATAAATGTATTTCAGATATCGTTAAAGTTCAATAATTTTATGTACACATTTTAGAATTAGTCTGATTTAAAGGAGAATCAGAAGGCTGAATCCTGACAAACAGTGGAGTTGGGGATGGAGGAGGGTAATTAGCTGTTGAGCAATGAGAAAACTGCTGATAATACTGAGGGAACTTATATATGTATGCTTAGATAGTTGTCATATTCCTATAGGTAAATGGGGATCAGCTGAGAGTCAGCTGATGTGAGCTTGACTAACGTGACCTGCCAGAACTAATGCTACACTTTAATTTAATCAAGAGCCATGAGTGATTTCCATGTTTTCTTTTAATGTTTGATTAACATTGAGGCAGGTCTATATTAAGAGCTACTGTAATGCTGTAATGTATCTAATACAATGTTACACATCAGATTTTTCCCCAACGATTAACTAAACATTCATGTAAGATGAAACAGATTATGTTTGTGTGACTCTGCCAAGACATATTTTGCAATAATGTACTTTATAGGGAGATTGCGTGCTCGCGAGGAGGTGCGTCTTATGCACACGCACAAATGTCAGTCAGCGCGATCGTTTGTTTTCATCAGCATGGGTTTTAAAATCATATTTCACTGGTTTGGACTCATGTCATCGAGAATTCTATTTGAATATTTACAAAGCTGGAATGTTGCACTTTGCAAAAATAGACCTGCAACAACTTGTGGTGAAATTGCAGTGTGAGGAACTTGTCAGGAACCTCCTCAATGGGTTCGAAGGGGGCATTGCACAAACCCTCCAGAACCACCGCCAGGTCCCATGAGGGCACCTTGGTGCATTGTACTGGCCTGGGTGTCTTCCCAATGAACTTGCCCCTGGAGGGCCGGGTAAGCACCTATCCCCATGTAAATCTCAAATAGGGAAGGAGATAACCCTGCAGAGAAGCCCTCCTGCAGAAACTCCAGAACTGTACCAACTGGGCAGTTGACTTGGTCCGCACCAAGAGGTGAAACGTTTCCACTTCAGGGCATACAGTTTCCTCGTGATGGGAGCTCTGGGCTATGTATGGTCTCAACAACCTCGGTTGAGAGACAGGATGCTAAGAGCTGTGCCCCCTCAGGGACCACGCCCACAGCTTCCATAACTCTGGGTGGGGGTGAAGAATGGAGAAAGCACACTTACCTTTTGTTTACACTTAAGCATGATTCTGACTTCTCTAACAGAGATTCTCTGACTGACTGAGTGCTTTTTGCAACACACACACACCACAGACATGCTCGCTGAAGAGCAAAAGCTAACATGTGCATTTTCCGGTGCACCTTTATGCTTCCTGGTTGCTCACGTCACCCCGCTCGTAACGTCAAGCTTCTCTATTGGACTGATTCCACACGTGCTTCAGAACGCGGTCACGCAAAAGGCGTTCCCAAAGCGTTTCGACACAGCTTGAGTTCCTGAAGGGGAAACCTTGGTCATATCACCAACCCCAAATGTATGCTTCTATAACTTCTCTTGTGTAAGCACTTTCTCCAATGCCAGTAACTGTATAAAAAGTTGTTTTAATTATCACATCTAGAATAATTGTAATCTTGGCCTGCATGTCCTTATATTCATGTCATTATTTTTTTTTTGCTTTTAAAATTTATTTATACACATGTCCAAATCATAATGACATTTCCATGCATTAAAAAAGTTTCTGTGCTTTAGCCTTTCTCTTGTGGCCTCTGTATCTCCTGTGGCCGTTCTATTGACAGGCCCCTGTGGTGAAATTTATGTCACATATTTAATATGGACATGGGGATGATTATCAAATCCATAGATGCCAGGAAAGGCTGATCAGCTGTAAATAATGGATGAGGGGAGGATGTGACTCAATTAGTGAGCAGCACAGAAGGAAAGAGAGTGCATTGACTCTCTCTCTGGAATGCCATTATTTTGGTCGATCTTTTCTCCTCTAGCCTGACATTACTCAGGGTAATCATCCTTCAATAAAAAAGCTGCCCATAATAAACGAACAACCTGGGTCAATAGAAGAATACAGAGAGGGATGACCTCTTGTGTGTGACAGTGTATAAATGAGTTTCTTCATCAGAGGAGATAGCCCCCCCCCCTGCACTTTAACATGAACCAGAGCCACACAGCACTTATCATCACTATTGCCTGGTTTTGTCACGGCTATGTTCGCTGCATTAATGAATCAATGTTCTAATGAGGCAGATTCTCTTCCAGTGGCTCCTATAAATACAATGCTATGATGTACCTAAACATATTAAATAAAAAAAGATGGATGGAATTTATTCTAATGAATTATTAGTTCATTCTTTTATTCAAAGTAATTATTACTTTATGGGATACTCAAGCAAACTAAACAATACCTACCATGTTTTTTTTTTTGTCATCTCTGATCAATTAATAAATTAGATAGTATACCCAATTAAAGAAGTCATCGATTGCTACTGATACTTTTATATCCACTATAAAATCCAGAGTAGATTCTTCTGATGTGTATATGCAGCTCAGCACAGTTAACATAACAGGAAGCCAAAACAACGATCCACACGGCTAAATGTAGTATGTAGAAGTATTTGGTGCTAAATGATAGAAAATCTTACTCTCATAGGTGGTTCAGCAAATGAACAGACAACTGCTCAGACAGACCAAAATTCACAATCCCAGGTAAAGGCTATAATGTGCACTGGTCATGAGCTGGTTTACTAGTAGGACCATATGGGATCAAGGCCATAAAGCAGAAGGGAGATCAAAAAAAGCCTGAGAGTGACAGAATGAACAGGGTGAACAAACAGCTAACCAAATTGAGCTAAATTACTGAGGCTGGTGTGATTGTTGTACCCATAGGAAAGAGAAATCAAAAGTGAGATCTCTTTAACATCTCAAATATTCTTCCTAGACAGAAATGAGTTTACTTTAAGATCGAATGGAGATTTTTGCTTGAGTCACCTGCTTCTCAAACTTGACTCCTGAGACAAAAACTATTTTAAATAGACTCCTTTAAAGCTTTAGAATAGATCTTAATAACATCACAGACTGTGCTCAGATTTGTATCATTAGCTAAAGACTCTCATGGTCTCGTATTTGTCTCATCCAATGTTTAAACAAGATCTCAACAACATCAAACAGTGTGCTCAGATTTTTCTCCTCACATTTATTTATTTTAAAGCTTTAGAAGAGATCTCAACAACATAGCAAACAAAAAAAAAAAAACACACGTTCTCGATTTTTCTCCTTAGCTAGAGCCTTTGGTGGTCTCATATTTTGCTCGTGTGAAGCTTTAGAAGAGATCTCAACAACATCACATACTGTGCTCAAGATTTTTCGGTCCCACTTTATATTAAGTGGCCTTAACTACTATGCACTTACATAATTGTTCATATTGTATTGCAAAACACATTTGCTGATATTGAGGTGGGATACGGGTAAGGTTAGGAACAGGTTTGTTGGTATGGGTAGGTTTAAGGGTGGGTTAAGAGGTAGATATAGAGTCAACAGTGTAATTATAAATGTAATTACATTAATTACAGAAGTAATTATATGCAGGTATTTTTAAAATATAAGTACAATGTAAAAACATGTATGTACACAATAAGTGCATTGTACCAAATTATTAATTTAAATGTAAGTACATAGTTGTTAAGGCCACTTAATACAAAGTGGGTCCGCTTTTTCTTCCTTAGCTTGATGTAACCTGTTACTTGAGACATTAATTTTTTAATAAATGAGATTATTAAATCGTTTGTTAAGTAATGAACATAGAATTGAAATCGATTTGAGTATTTTGCTATGAGAAAATTAGACAATCTAAAAAGATTGGTATGTCAGTAATTGATTGACTTTCAGTTGATTCACAAATCCCGTGAGTCTAATTAGTAGTCCAGCCCCACCAGTCGTGCTAATGTGAGAGCCTTTTTTGTTTTTCCCGTGAGATCAAAGAGATGAGTAGCATCGTAATTCTGATCACGTAAAAAGGAGTCAAGAGGAAAAATACATACACATACATGTGCTTTTTTTTCTCCTTTGGATTTTGCGTGAGCACACTTTTGCAATGTGTTATACATATGTAATTATGCATATGTATATCATTACATCTTATTTAATTAGATGTGTCCTGATTAATTTTGGGATAGAGAAAGTGCAAACTTAATCGTAATGTGATTCGATAGTTTTTCGATTATTAAGTTTAAAGATGTCTGTTGTGATGCATTACTTATATAGAGTTTAAATTTGCATTTTGCATGATAATGATTGATGAGTAAGTTTAAATTGTGGTATGACGACTGATGTCGAATACAGTGGAAATGTCGCTGTTTTGCAAGCTGACAATGCTAATTGTTCTGTATTGAGCTAGAAACGTAATCTGATATGTTTTGAGTTTTTATTGTCTGTATAGATGCAGGTATTTTTTTTCCATGCGAAAACGTTCCTTTCAATAGACCAGGTCGCACCCGTGGCTCCCGAGCCCCTTGGCTCTTTCTCTCCTCGCGGTGGCTCCCTCTAACATGGGTGTACAATACGTCAGGGAGGTGTCCCCCCGACTTTTAATAAACCTAAATTCATCTCCCTCACTTTATTCGGGCTGGTGTGTTCACGTAGAGGTTTTCAAGGGCCAATGTGAATAAATCTAGATTTAAATTAAAAGAGACAACATAGTCGCGTTGTTTTGGATACGTTATTCTTATCCAAAACGATGTGAACATCACGGAGCGCTGAACACTCTCACGCTGTATGTTTCATTCATACTCGAAGCCGGAGGACACTCTCGTACAGAAAGTTCAAAATGGACTCATATGATAGAAGTAACTTTTGATGCCAGGAAATCCCTATGGACAAAGGCATCCCGTTGTCGCTGTAGCTAAGCTGAATAACAAAGCATAAACCTGCTTACTGACCTGACTGAAGACGATGGCGAATGATTTGCAGATCCTGAGCACCTATGACAAACATCTAATCTTGTAAAATGTGTGGTAAGTACTGCCGCTCCATATATAAGTGCGATCGCGAATCTCGAAAGTGACAGTGAAACTAACATAGATCGTGCATTCAAACGCAGTTCAGTAGCTCCCTGATGCTGGCAATTTATATACAATATAATGACACCCTATTTAACTGCGAGAGACATTATTAAAAATGTCGTTTTTTTTTTTTTTTTTTTTTTCTCCTCCCATGTCGTATTTATTCCCTTGAGGGGTCATTTTTCCGAACACGGTATTGGGATCGTCTATCGGCCCAACCCTATTTTTCAAGTCTTTTATATGAATGATACAGTGGTAATTGACATAGCATTAATTACAGTACAGAAGCTATAAGATATATTTTCTGCCTTATTCTGTGATAAAAATGGAAAAAAAGTGTTTGTAGTATATATTAGTAGTCAATTGTAATTAATTAATAATTGTAGTCAATTAGACAGACATACATAAATATTATTATTATTATTATATTATTATTATTATTATAGTCTACATTGACAGTTTCTGTCCCCCTCATTCTGAAATGACTGCTACTCCCCATGCCCTGTAACATAACTGAATATAACACTTTAGCTATATGCCGTGTTATCTTTATTTGGGGATCAAATATGTTGTGGCTCCACGTGAATTTTATTCGGTGGGAAAGGGGCCAAAATGGCTCTTTTGACGTTGAAGGTTGCAGACCCCTGAATTAGACGATGATGCAAGATGGCGAGCCAACCCACGCAAGATGAATGCTGACTGAGGTGAAACAGTCAAACTAACCCAGGAACGGGGTAGGAAAATTCTGTAGTTTTGTACAAATGTAACAAAGATTCCCTCTTCTTTGAGAGATTGTTTAAAATATTATTTTTTTGTGGAGACGGAACTGTTTTTCCTTCGATTTTTTGTACCGCACAGAGTTTTCTAGAACTGTGAAATCAAATATTTTCCTGTTGAATCTATCGGTTCAGACTCAATCGAACCGAAACTAATGAACTGACTTTGATTAACCTTATTCTTTTGAATTGAAGTGATCGAACTGAACTTTTCTGAACTAAGTTACTTGAACTGAATCTACGGAATCAAATTCAACAAACTGAATCTTCTATTTTTTTAGTTCTAAATGAAATTTAAAACAAACTTTTCTGAGTTTAACCTTTTACACTGAATTTACTGAACTGAGTTTTTCCATTGAATGTATTGAATCAAATCTTTTTAAATTTAATTTACCAAACTGAATGTATTGAGCGGAGTTATTGAACGAAATGTATTCAATCAAATTTCCTTATTTCCTATTTTGAAATGGTTTGAATACCAAAGGGTTATTTTTGATATTTCTGAGTTTAATGAGGTTGTCAAAAGTGTAGTAAATCAGCTCAAAAGGGAAATATTTATGACTAATTATAACTGGTTAGGATTAATAATAAATATTTAGATTAGATCTTCGAATTAACTGTAGCAGAATCAATATCACCATTACTTGATCTGTCCGTCCACCGAGCAGACAAAATAATCATTTATCAATTCAAAGAAAGATTATTTTCCTGGCCAAAGAAGCATAACTTTCCTCATTTATGCAGTGCTAGCAGTAATTTAACATATGTAGCAAGGGTTCAAAACATTCATTGACTTCGAATTGTGAGCAGCAACAGAGGCAATTGATCGTGAATATAAGGGATTTAATAAATGAAACTATATCTAACATATAACTAACTAAGCAAAACACATATATATACATAATGAAACAAAGTAAGGAAAAGAAAGAGGAAAGTAAAAGAATGACAGTATTTTACATCAATTAACCACAAGAGTTCTGATGTGGTAGACAACGGAGGTCTTTGATGAGTTCGTTAGGAGTGAGCTGGAAGTTTACTTCTGGTTCTTCTGAAGAAGGAAGAGTCCACAGCGACTCGAAGTTACTTGAAGATAAAAACTGTCGGAAAATAAACTCAAGAGGAAAGTCTTGAGAGTCTTGGAAAAGTGTTGTCTCAAACGAAGAGGGTTTTTCTGAGCAAAGATTATTTTGGGCTAATGTCTTTTGAGGGTTTCTATTCTGGGTGGACTGGCCAATACCAGGCGTGAATTTTTGAGCGGGAGAAGTTTCCTTTGTTTCCCTTTATGGCTCATTTGCATGTTTTATGGCCCGGTCTGGAATTTTTGCAGTTTTAACCCAAAATATAGTACAAATCGTATGATGCGTTTCACAATCACATACTGTACATCATTGTTTGAGGAATAAAGAGCAGATAATATTGATACCAAGAACGAGACCTTTAGAATAGATTAACCAATGAACTCCAGACACCTGAAATTCAGTGTTTAGGGCTTTTAACTATCAAATAACGAGCTGGTCATAGGTCAGTGTGGCGGTACGGATGGGCGTGTTGACGAGCCACTGATTTACCACAATCTCTGCTTGCGTTTCTGTGACTTGTGTGCAAGGCTTGTCTCACAGGGCAAGTGTCCTCTCTTTGCATGGGTTGTACCCGAGATTCCTCATTGTTGTCTCGGGAAAGTGCTTGCTGGGCAGAGAAATGAATGTCTTGGTCGAGATGCTTGGACTGTTAAGACAGTCTTTTGTTTTTGATACCTGCCGCGGGGCATATTTAGCACTAGCCCCCACTTGTCTTTCCCTGCCAGCAGCCACATGTCTCTTGACCTGGTTACGATGGACCCATTTGAAAACTGGTTCTTTCTGTCCCCGGCTCAGCTTGATCCGATATGCGACAGGGGAGAGTTTGTCCACAATCTCATGCGGTCCTGTCCAGTGTGGCAGAAACTTCTTTGATAGCCGATGAGAGGTTGTCTGAGGAGGCTGTGCGTAGCTGTAGTACCAGACCCTGTCGCCCACATCCAGTTCTTTGTGTGACGCCTTCCGGTCGTAGTATGCTTTCTGGCCTTCTGCGCTCTTTTGGAGTCATTGTTGGGCAAAAGCAGATGTGGTTCTCAAATGCCGGTGTAGTTAATCAATGTATTGGTGAGTGGTGTAGTCGGTGACAAGGTTTGAGTCTCCTGGCTGGTACAGCAGGTGCAAGGGCAATGTCATTTGCCGGCCTGTCATTAGTTTGAAGGGAGGCACACCTGTTGACTCTTGAGGAGTTGCTCTGATGGCCATGAGCACCAGGGGAAGTTTCACATCCCAGTCCTTTTGGTTAGCAGACACATATTTCTTAGCATGCTGACCACCGTCCGATTTGTCCGTTCCACTTGGCCTGAAGAAATTGGATGGTGACTGATGTGCAGTTGTGCTTGTACTCCCAGGAGTTTCCAAATCTGCTGCATGATCTCAGCTGTGAAATGGGTGCCTCTGTCTGAGTTGACTCTCAGCGGCAGCCCGAACCTGGAGAAAATGTGATTCAACAGGAGGTATGCAGTAGTTTGAGCAGTGTCATTGGGTGCTGGGAGGCATTCTACCCACTTTGTGAATTGGCACACGACTGTGAGGAAATACTTGTTGCCTCTTGTTGACCTGGGTAAGGGTCCGACCCAGTCAATTTGAAGGTCTGACCAAGGAAACGTGACTCCTCTGCGCTGCAGTGGGGCTCTGTGGTTTGGGTTAGCCGGTTGGAATTGGCAGCAGACAAGGCATCCTTTCACGTACTCTGCCACATCTTGCTGCATGCGGGCCAGTATGCCACTTGTTTAAGTGTCTTATAAGTGGCTCTTGTGCCATGGTGTCCCGCACATGGTGCGTCGTGAGCATACATCAGCATCACCCCCCTTAGGCAGTGTGGCACCACAAGCCTTGGTGCAGTGAGGTCATCAGGGGCATAAAACAGAATGTTGTTAATCACACGCAGCATGTGTGTTACGTGGTATAGCCGTTTGAGGCTTGGGGCAGCAGCAAGTTCACTGGTGTATAGGTGGCTGGAGGGTTCAAGAGGTGGTGAATGATGGTTTTGGGGGGGGGGGGGGGGGGGGGAAGGCGGAGTCAGAAGCTGCATGTTAGCATTTCAGTAGTGGAGATTTGAGGAGCCAGCGTAAGCGGCTGTGAGGTGGGCATTGTGGTGGGTTGAGTGTGTTTGCTGCGGGTTATGGCTGCCACGTTAAGGGTGGGTTGGTTGGTGGAGACCATAACTCGCCGTGTATTGCACCTGCTTTGGCTAGGGCATCCGTTTGGTCGTTGAGGTCCTTGTCTGGACCAGGTTGCTTTGAGTGTCCTTTCACTTTCTTCCAGTAGACAATCATATCATGTTCACTTGTGATGTCATCGCATGCCTGGAACAGGTGTTGGTGTTTAACTGGTTTGTTGTTTGCTGTCTTGAAACCATTTTCCAGCCTGAAAGATGGCATGTGAAGCCAAGTCTGGCATAGTTGGAGTCTGTGCAGATGAGCAGTTCTCTGATGTTATGAGTTGATGCTATCTGCAGGGTTATGAGAATAGCTGCTATCTCAGCATATTGTGATGATTGTGGACCCAGCTTGAAGTGTTGTGGTGGGCAGGGTCGATCATTTAGCCAGAGAACACCAGCACCTGCCTTTAGGATGCCCTCGTGGTTGTAGGAACATCCATCGACGTAGGTTGTGGGCATGCCTTGGCAGACATTCTCGTCAAAATACCTGTGGCAGGTAGGTGGCGGTAGTTGGGGCCTTTCTGCTTCCACGATCTCAGTCGGTGTGTCCTGGGCGATGCGCGGTGGAGTAATGTGGTTAGACACCTGTCATCCACCTCATTCGGGCACAGTGGCCCTGGGGGTGGTCGCGGTCCACCTAGCTGATGCGGGAGTGTGCAAGGGGAATCGTGTGCGCTTGTTAGCAAAAGGAATGTTCGTTGTGTGCTGTTTGAGAGCATTGAACTGTGAGAGGCTGATGGCTGAATTGTCTGCCCACAGTGCTAGTATGGGGTCTGTTGTTGTGACATCATTCAGTTGTAAGCCCCCCTTAACCTGGGGGCCGTATGTGTCAGAGTCTTTGGCTAACTGGAAAGTACAGAGCAGTGACTTTGAACTTTGCTCTTGGGACGAGACGTTACCGCGGCTGGCGGCGAGATTTCCCGCGACCTTTGTGACCTGACAGTCTGTCTGGGGTGGTCTTGGTGACTGAGGAGGCAGAGGTTCTCGCACTTGAGCCCAGATTTTCAGTTGTTTAAAATCTAGTAATGGCTCAAAGCGATCTAGCAGGTCTTTGCCAATGAGGAGAGGATATGTGTCCAATGGAGAAATGTACACAGGGTGCACAAAGTTCATAGGGCCGATGGTCAGGTGAATTGGAGCTACCTGTTCAAGTTGGACCTCATTTTGGCTGTAGGATTGCACATCCAGCACACACCTCTGATAGTTAAGAGTTTGATTCGGTCTCTTGGCTTCACTTTGAAGTCTGTCAAAAAGTTTGCTTGACATTAACGTGAGGTCAGCTCCGGTGTCCAATAGGGCCTCCAGCCTCAACTCATTTTCTAATGTGATGGCCAGGTAGAGTTTTTTTTGCCACCCCCCTTTCGATTAGGTTCCCTAGGAGTCTCGGCACTGGGGCTTGTGTGGTGACTGGAAAGCAGTCAGAGCTGGTCTTGTGTGGCTCGTCAGGGAGGCAGACCATCAAAACCGTGCTTTCTGGTACTTTGCGGTCCTGGCTGGAGGTGTGTTGCGGGATGTTGGCTGGTTCTGGTAGCTCCGCAGTCAGCTGAGGTGGTTGTGTGATGTCACCACTTGGTGATGGGATTTCTGGTTCTGTGGTTAACAGTGGATTCGCAGTGATCTGGTTGGGAGGTTAATTTTGAGCAGACTCTGAGGGGGTGTTGGGGTCAGATCTCAGGCTTAGTCATAACTGATCTGACTCGTCCCTTTTCTCTCCCTTATGGTGATTTTCTTGGAGGAGTTCCTTTAACCCTCTGAGGTCGATTAACGCGGATACGCGTTTTGAGGCATCTTCTCCTGATCACACCGAAAAGAACTTAAATTACACTTTCAGTTTTGATCTTACAGATAAGAGCAATACATTAATCGAATCTGTAAAGGGTCTACTTTTATTTGTATACACACATAATAACAACAGAACTTTGTGCATTTATAAAATATAGAAAACAAACAGGGTGCGCTGTCTGCTGCCTTGGTCTGCGTAATCTTTATTTAAAAACGCGTCATTAAAATGAACTGTAACACAGCAAATACTCAACAAAGAGACATGATAGATATATCTATAGAAAGCTTGACATATCTACTTTTAAACTAAGCAAGTCTTATCGAAAGCAAATATTCTGTGATAAAGTAATCCATATGAAACCAACGCGATGTCCAGTCTTTCACCTCTCCCTTCATTATCTCTAATGCGACCACGCCCACGCGCTGAGCGCTATTGATATTATAATCATCCACGTGAAGCGCGCGGCGTGTAAACGCCCACATCACGCAAACACAGCACAAGCTTTACTGTTGCGCGTCGGCTGAGAAGAATAAGAACAGAATTCACCTCAAGAAGCTTGTATTACCTCAGGTAAACATGAGTAAGTCTTTTTTATTAACCTACTTGTATTAGTTTTCACATAACTTGTACACATTTTACTAGTTAGACTTTCTCCAAACTATAATTCCTGACTAAATGTATAATCAAGTGAAACATTATGAAGTTTCATTCACAGCATCTAAATGTCATGATGCCAGGATGTTTTTTTATGTTCTATAACAGACAGAAATATGATATAAAAGTAATATGAGTTATAATGTTACTAGTCTAATGTCAGTAAGAATGATTAGTCAAAACTTTACTGTGATAGGATATTCTCTGTTCATGAATATAGCCATATATGTTTATAACTATAGTTTTTGGATTGTATAGGCCTACATGCAAAGCGTGCTTGTGTTTATGAATGTAACTAAGGTTCTGTTCATGAATATCTGCTCTGGTGTTAATATTTTGAATGTGTTATACCCATGTCTTATGGAGTAATGACGCTGAAATGTTTGAAACTGTTTTAATTTTCGTTTAGGACTGTGGCTGCATCACCGGCATCTTGCACAGAAAGGCACACGCATGTCGTTCAGTTTTGAGTTTGCTGGAAAATCCTACTGAGTAAGTGTTCGGTATAGTAATTGTATTATTCCCAGAATATGTGGTAATATTATTTGTGGTTGATAGTGTTAAAATGTAAGAATTGGCATTGTTTTCTCATGAAGTATGCATACTATACTAAGGTACTGTGGGGAATACACCACTCTTGCATTCACCTGCATCTCTCACGTTCAGTTTTCAACTCCATTCAGAATTTTAGAGTAAGTGTGCATTCACTATTTTACAGATGTTACTTTCATTTGATTTAGTTACTTCGTGGTAAAATATGTTTGCTATGTGGTAATTGTGTTCTTTGTTTAGATAAATTAGTACTAGTATCAGTGAACATCATAATAATGTTAATAATGTAGTTTGTGTAAACAGCATGCTGGTTTTTTATTTCAGATGTGAGAATAACAGTGCAAAAGAACCTGTTGCAAAGAGAGCCAAAGCAAATAAGCAGCCCACTTGGTCATGGAAACCAGAGACTGACGTTGACATGTTCCACAGGCTCTGAGATTCCTGCCTGCACAAGAACCTGGACCACAGCTAAGACCATGTGATGCACACACTCCCATGAGTTATTTTATGTGATAGTTATATGTATTCTAAATAAACTACAAACAAAAAATAGATACATTTCTTTTTCCTCATTTTTTCTTGTAGCAATTCCCTCCGGAGTCCACTCACCTGACAGCTCATTATGCAGCTCATTATGCAGGCCTTTGTCTTCTCAGGTGTGAATCACTCATTATACATGACCATTCACGCCCCCTCGCATATTCCTTTTCTACACAAAAAGTGTCTTAGAAAATTTAAATCAATATATTGTTTTCTGTGAGTGAGTAAACAAGATGATTTTCACATAATTCTGAAGCAAAAACTCTAGACTTCAAGATCAGTTCTCAAAAGTCTTGTGATCAAATGTTCTGTATGTGTTTTATGGCCTTATTTCAGTGACTTTAAAATTTTAGTTTTTCACTAAGCACGCATAAACGTTGTTTTCTCAAAAACACAATCACATACATACATGCTGTTCACATATTATTGTAGCCCAGTTTGTTCTGATTATGGTGCTACTAAACTTAGTCATTAAAATGTTTATTAGCAACTGAAAAAAGCACAAATGTCAGGACATGTCAAAACTTCTCCAGGGCCCAAAACACCCTCAGACCCCAGAGGGTTAAAAGTCTCATGATCTCTGCTGATTCAGATGTAGCTTTCTGGTTCTGTTCTGTGGATGGTTTATATTTGGGCTTGTCCTGGACCTGTTGAGAGGGGTTCTGCTGCTGGCAGTCCGAGCTCGGAGCTTGTGTCTGTGAGTGTCGGTTCCCCTTGGGCCGTCTCTTGGCTTCCCATGTGACTCCACCACTTCGGTTGAGAGGTGGTGGTGACCTGTCCCAGGATCTCTCGGGGCGCTCATATTGGTGCTTAGGACGGGCACCACCATGGCCATGTTGCTCTCTGCTGGTTGGGAAGGACCTTGACATTTTGTTGACAGGTTTGTCAGTGTGACTTGGCTCGGCGCCCTCTAGAGCAAGTTCAAAACTCTGATTAGTGACAGGATAGATTGTGGGGTTTTTTCCTGTCTTTTCAGAAGCAGTCCTTTGTTTAGCATAGGCCTTATGGGCCAAATCTCGCAGCTGTTGGGTGGACATAGTCCGTGGGCAAGCCAGAACCCCCAAGTGGTGGCTCACTGTTGGGTGCAGGTTCCGGAGAAACAGAGTTTTGAAGTTGAAATCCTGTTCCATTCCGGGCTCGTTCCGGCTCTGAAGTAGCCTGTCGGGGGGATGTAGGGGGGGGGGGGGGGGGGGGGGGGGGGGAAAAGAAAAAAGGGGGGGGGGGGGGGGGGTGAGCCTGTTTGTAGGAGCCTGTGGGTGGTTTCCTGTCTGCCCGTTTAAGTCCATGCAGTAATCGTCCTTGCTCTGACTCTGGGTCAGATAACTCCTTAATCAGAGCCTGCTGCAGTTGCTGATAATCCACTTTGACTGTTTCTGGCTGCCGGTCTAGAAAGCTCCTCACCTCACGGCTGGCGGTGATTCGGAGCAGATAGAGTCTGTCTCGTGTGGTAACATTGGCAACAGTTTGCACGTGAAAGTCAATGTCTTTTAAGTAGGCGTGCACATCATGGCCTCCTGCAGGGTTTGGAGTGAAAGTGGGAATGTTTCTAGCCAGCTTATCCAATTCTTTAGGTGACACGCCGTGACTGGAAGACAGCCTTTGAAAAGGCTCCCAGCCCATTTCTGCTGCTGGGGGTTCAGGGATGTTGGCAGGTGATGTCTTGAGCAGTGGGATCTCACCCCCCTTTCAAACTGGAAACCCTTGACTAGGAGGTATCAATCTGCTGGTTAGGGGAAATTCTGTGGTGTGCATTTCCCTTTCAGAGTCACTTTGCAGTCTATATGCATATTTAAGCTCTCGGTGAACCATATCAAATTCATCTTTTAAATCGTCTCTTTGTTGGGCCAGGGCACTGACTTCAGCCTGGGAACTTTGCAGGTGGCCTTCGCAGGCCCTGGCCCTGGCGTCTCTCTCTTTGAGTTCAGTCTCTGCTCTCCTCAGGAGAGCCTCGGCTTGCTGAAGTTTTTCCACTTAGTTCCTTTCTGGTGTCCTTTTCCCACTGCTCTCTGTGTGCTGTGTCTACACGGAGGTCAGTTAAGGCTTTCTGGAGTCTCTCTACTTTTTCCTGCAGCTCTGGGTCCTTTTCATCTGTCGTCTTGTGCTGGTGCTGAGTCTCCGACGTTTGCTGGTCCAGTTGACTTTGAGCAAGCACCAGGTTTCTCTGAGCCTCCTCAGCCTGGAGCTTCAGCGCTGCTGCTTCCTGTTCCATGCGGGAGATGCTTGCTTCTCCCAGCTTTGCCTGAGCGAGGAGGTTGTGGGCGAGGGGCCCGATGATCTTGGTGAGATCTTTGTGGCTGTAGTCCTGTGTCGGATCGTGTGACATCAGGGCGCTCAGGTTGTCATCGAGCTGTTCCCGGCTCAGGTGCTGCAGGCCGCCGGCTGCTTCAGACAGGAGTGTACCAGTTATGGCACTCAGCCAGGATTGTAGTCGGCCAGTGGGCATCAGGGCTGTATGATCGAGACATTTGCTGGCTAAGTAAAACAACCAAAAAAAAAAAAAAAAACCTGTTTAAGAGAGAAGAGGGGGAGAGAGAGAGAGGGAGAGAGGGACAGCACGAAAAGGCCAATGCAAGTCCTTACAGCGTTAGTAGGCTGCAATTATAGTAATTATATGTTCTATGCACGGTCTGTTTGAGGAGTACAAACAGTTTGCGGAGTGTAGACCAGACACCTGTTATCTCGGCCGTGAATGGCAAGGTGTGTCTAATTGTGGTGGGGGGGCACCGGAAAGGATCTAACTAAGATTGTTGACAGCGTGATCGTCTAAAGACTTTGGCAGCTTGGGTCGTCAATCTATTACTCAGCTTTCCCTGATGATTCTCAAAGGTTCGGTCTCTAGGCAAACAAAACAGAACAAAATGAAAAACAAACAAACCAACAAATCAAAACACAGAGAGAGATAGAGGAGAGAGCAGGTTTAAGCCTTTTACTGCTGTTAGGGGTTATGACAGGGCCTATATTAATAACTCATGTGCATTACTTTGAATCTCTGTGTTATTATAATTTAATATTCAATCTGATACTGTGGATACTGTAAAAAAACTGCTTTATTTAGTTTTATTTTCCTAAAAGGAATCCATTTATTTTCAATACAAATGTATTTCCTTACGAAACTAAAGTTGTTTAATTTACATCTCCATAGCCGAACCTACTGGCCTAAGGTTAATATTAGCAGCAAGTGCATATTATTTGACACATGTGCTACATAAAAAGTGGCAAGCCAGCCAGGAGATGTAATTAATAGCTTTATTTACTTCATATCTGAAGAAAAAAAAAAGTAATTGACAGAAGAGACATTCAGATCAGTTGCGTGACAAGAAAATTGACATTGAGAACATGGAAATAGTGCAAAAGGAAAGTGTCAAAATTGTAAACACCCTTTTAGTTAAAGGACCAGTCAGCATACCTGAAGATGAAGGGGTCCTTGATCTTCTAAAACGTCATGGTTCCATCGATTAACAATTCCCATTAACAATCTTGAGTCCAAGTATCATGACCACACCATTGTAGAGTATAACACTGGATCAGCTATTAAATCAATAAGTCCCTTGCTACACCTTAGCTACACAGGCAAAGAAAACCCAAGCTTGACTTAACAGATAAGAGCCCTAAGCAGTGTCTATTCTTGGGAAGATAGTTTGGATGGTACCACATCTTACTTATCCACCCTGAAAACCATTGCTAATTTAAATGAAAAATCTTTCAACGCCAGAGTCCTAGTTCGATTCCCAATGAGCCAGCCTGATGGATGATTGTCAGGCCCAATAAGTCTTGTTCAGCTCAATCCAGCTGAGGTTATTGATAAGTATTTTGGGCCTCGTGCTTCTCCCAGAGCCTACCTCAATATGCTTGATTCAGCTTATGGTGCAATAGAAGATGGTGATGAGTTGTTCTCAAAGTTCATGAACACATTTCAGAATGATGGAGAGAAAGCATCTAGCTATCTCCAGAGACTTCAAGATGCTCTGAGCATGGCAGTCAGGGGAGGTGGAATTAAATCATCAGAAACTAACCATCATCTGCTACGGCAGTTTTGCAGAGGCTGTTGGGATGATGTACTTATTTCTGACCTCCGTCTTGACACTCATAAATACGACCCTATTTAATTCCAAGACTTATTGCATTCGATCAGAACCAGAGAAGACAAGAGTGCACAGAAATTGTTCTGCATGAGAAGTCATTTTAGTGTTTCTAAACAGAAACCACACCCATCGCCTAGATCTGCTCATGCTTACAGCCAAGACACTGCCATTGCAAGCAAATCCCCTCCTGAGTCCAGGTTGTTGTCTGAGACAGCTGAATTAAAGAAGCAAATCGCTGAGCTGAAGGAACAGTTAACTTCATTGACTCTCTCAAAGCTCAGAAAGACTGTCAAACCCAAGCATAAGACCGTACCCTCTCCCACTACTTCAGAGTTTGTCGTTAAGCAACCAGTGAAGTCAACCGGTGGTCCTGTCACAAAATGCAGACCATATCCTGGTTACTGTTTCAGGTGTGGCGAAGACGGCCACATCTCTGTCATCTGCGAGAATCCTTCCAACTCCAAGCTAGTTGAAAAGAAACAAGACGAGTCGCAATTGAAGCAACAAGAGTGGGACAGAGAGAACAGTAATTTGGGTGCAGCTTCTTTAAATGCCTAACAGTTCCAGTTGCGGGACAAACTGAGGCTTGTCAACCTGAAAGTCGTCCCAAAAGAAAACATTTGAAAGTGCACCATAAATTCCTTGCACACCCTCGATCAAGTATACAATGATTAGAAGGATCCAAGTATACTGCGCAAGTCAAAATCTCAGGAACCGAATGTCATTGCTTGCTTGACACAGGGTCGCAGGTGACCACTGTTCTTTGGTCCTTTTATCAAGCTTGTTTGACTAATCACACCATTAAGCCCTTGAATCATCTGCTTGAGGTCAGTGGTGCCAATGGTTAACCAGTTCCATATAAAGGATACGTCGAAAACCCAGTTACTTTTCCGGAAGACGTGCTAGGATCTGAGATTGAAATTTCACGCTTGCACTAGTCATTCCTGATTTCAACCCTGGAAAACAGTCTCAAGTCTTGATTGGGACTAACACTCTTGATTCCTTGTATGCTGAATGTGCTGACTTGAATAACCTTGAACACTCTTCTCCACGACATGGATACAATGCTGTTCTAAAAACTCTTGAACTATGGCGCAAACTGAACGTCAATGGATGCCTTGGTTTAGGGAGACTACAAAGCAAAGAGCCTGTGATTGTTCCAGCAAAGCAGACAATTTATCTATGTGGGAAAGCAAGTATAAGTTGCTTACCTATTAAAAAGTTTGTTCTTCTAGAGCCCCCGTTAACTTCCTGGGGGTATTCTTTTTCCAAGTGGTGTAGTCCAAGTGGCATCCATTCCTCAGCAAAAGTGGACCGTCCATCTACGGAATGAATCTAATAATGATGTAGTCTTACAGCCCAATGCTGTTGTTGCTGAGATGCATGCCATTGAAAATATCCTTCCTCGAGATTGTGAGATGGGATCTGTGCCTAATAGTCAGTGCAGCTCCAAGTTAGTGATCACCTTTGACTTTGGGGATTCCCCATTGTCCCAAGAATGGAAAGATAGAATCAGTAAGAAACTTAATGACATGTCTGATGTGTTTGCTCAACATGACCTTGACTTTGATCGAACTTCCAAAGTCAAACAACACATTAAGCTCTCTGACGAAAATCCATTTAAAAAAAAGAGTACGTCCTATCCACCCTCATTATCTGGCAGCTGTTCGATGGCACTTACAAGAGTTATAAAAGAGTCTCCTTTTGCATCCCCGATCGTAGTTGTGCGCAAGAAAAACAGCGACGAAGACTATGAGTGGATTACAGAAAGCTGAATTCACAAACTGTGAAAGATTCCTATGCTTTGCCCAACCTTGAAGAGTATTTTTCTGCTTTATCAGCTTCATGATGGTTCTCAGTTCTGGACTTGAAATCTGGTTATTACTAGATACAAATGGAAGAATCTGACAAGTACAAGACTGCTTTCTCTTGCCGTTAGGATTTTGGGAGTTTAACAGGATGCCTCATGGTATCACAAATGCACCAAGTACTTTTCAGCGATTAATAGAAAAGTGCATGGAAGATCTGCATCTTACTGAGGTCTTGGTGTTTCTTGATGATTTGTTTGTATTCTCCCGAACTCCTGAGGAGCAGGAGGAGCGACTCTTAAAAGTACTGATGAGGTTGAGAGAATATGGGTTGAAACTGTCCCTAGAAAAGTGTAAATTCTTCCAAACCTCTGTCCGGCCATATAATTTCAGAGACAGGTGTCCAGACTGATCCTGAAAAGATAAGTGCCCTCAAGACCTGGCCAAAACCAAAAAACCTGAGAGAGTTAAGGTCATTTTTGGGATTTGCGGGATATTATCGGCGATTCATCCGAGATTATTCTAAGATCGTGAAACCGCTAAATGACTGTAGGGTATCAGACCGAATCAGACAATTTAAGATTCGATCAAGAACATGGTTGAAACACGAGAAGCCGAATTTCACAGAAAGGCCCAAGACAACAGGATGTTGTAAATCATATCCTGGCGCCACAAGTCTGAGCAAGTCCACCAAACTAGAAACTTTGAGTAGCTCACAGCATTTAAACAAAAGAACATTTATTGACAATTCCAAGGAGATTGTCAATTTTGGGACAAGTAAGCAAGATTAATGGTCAAAGAGATGCACCACAACAAACCACATGTAAACAGTGATTGATAGTAATCACGATCATGAGCTCTTTGGAGTGACTTTCCCCCCACTAGAAGAAAGAGAAAACAAGACGAGAATCTTAATAGGGAACTCAACCTATGGGTTCTTCCTAGAACTGTACTTATGTTTCAGAGGAAATGGTACCCCCCCCCCCCCCCCCCCCCCCCGAAAACGTCCCTTTCTGTGAAACTGTCTTTACCGAGGTGAGCCCAAAAATGAACTCAAAAAGGTTTGTGGTCCCACACTTTTCAAATTAGGTTTGGTTATGATTTTTTAACGCACGCCGTCATGCCCTTCGGAGGAGCAGGACCGAAGCATCGGGCAAGACGCACGTGACCGGTCCAAGAATATCGCATGCACCTCTAAAAATAGCTCACTGAAAGTATAATGAGCAGGTATGAGGGTGTGCACAGTTTCAGCGATTGCAAACGCCAGAAGCAGCAAACAGATTACTTTAATGTCATCAGGGTGAAAAGAAACGAAGAAAAGAAAAGATGATATTGACATGAGTATTTACTGAATCACCCAACCACATATCCTTTCTGGTACACATGTTAGTGTAGCCTAAGGTGCCGAGCTAACGGTAAATCAATGTGCTAGGTAAGTTAACAGCCTGTTGGTAGTAAATCTGTAATGTAGAAACAGTGGTTCCAAAACTTGGTACGTGAGGCGACAGAGGGGTACGCGAACAAAAATGCTGAGTTGCGGGTGTTTCGTGAACGAAAATGTTCGCGAAAGTACATTGATTCAATGATTCATTATAAATCACCACGGCTAGTTACGATGAACAAATGACAACCTACTGACGCTTTAGTATTTAAATAATCAATTTGAGCATCAGAGATTGGTTTTTCGTTTAAATCTATGAACGTTTTTTTTTTTACTGACTGCTGCTTGTCAGCTGATTCAAACTTGCATGATAAAAAAAGATGGTGCTACTGCACCAAATTACACCACGTAACAATTTAAAAAACACTGCTTTTAGAATTAATATAAATATAGGTATGGAAAAACAGATGAAAAAAAAATAAGAATAAAATATAAGTGCGCAAGCCAGGTTACTGTAGACTTTAATAAACATTTAAGATGAAGCAGGAATGTTACAAGAGAAGATGGCACACAGGTTGTACAGGGTAAGTTAAATTAGCAGCAAGAGAGTAAAAAAAGTTAAATATAATAAAGTAAGTACAGGAAGTTGTGTGTGCAAAGTGGCAATGTGGCGAATACGTGTTCTACTGATAAATGAAAGTCATATAGATAGGTACAGAGGAATAGAAATGCCTCGGTTCCTCCACTCTAAAAAAGTGGGGGAGCCACGGATTGTAGAAACTTCTGTTCCTGTGCAACAAATGGATGACAACAAAGGGAACCCCCGTACACAGGCAACGCAAGTACCTCCAAATTCTAGCTGAAATAGCTTTAATATAAATTTTAACCTCATTGAAACTCAATGCGAGGGTTAATTAAGTGAATGATGGTTGTCCAGGTCTATACAATTGCACATATTGCTGTAAACTTGGGATTTCACATTTTCTTTTTAAACCTTCTTCTCCTTTGCTCTCTTCTGCAAGTGTGCTAATGGGTGATGGTTGTTTATGTGTTAGATTAGTTTACATGTCTTAGATTTATCCATTAAAGTCTTATTCATATTGAAAAGAGAAGTATCTTGTGTTTTGTGCTTACAAGTTAATGTCTTAAACTGCCGATCTTGTTACTGTGCTAATAAATAGTGTTTTCACTACACTTTGGATATTAATATCCATTTGCAGACTAGTTAGACGGGTCATGAATGCGTGGCCGTATCAGTGATACAGCCGTTTTTTTAAAACAGTTGTGATTTTGGTCTCACATTCCCTATCAATCATAAAGTGTTCACTTGAGCTAAATTCTGGACTTTTCACTACATGACATACAACCTGCCGGCTTAGTGCCCCACTGAATCAGAAACCGACGAATGGAGAGATGAAAGGGAAGTACTTTTGCCAAAAAGTAGTTGTTCGGTAGTCGATGGATGGCAGACTGTGATGAAGCATTTGATACCATCATTTCCAAACTTACCAGTGCTCCTGTGCTTGGTTTTGCAGACCCGACCTTACCTTACATCCTCCACACGGATGCAAGCACCACAGGTCTTGGTGCCGCATTGTATCAGGAACAGGATGGGGAGAGTAAAGTCATAGCTTTCGCCAGCAGAGGTCTTTCAAGAATTGTGTCTTGATATCCGGCCCATAAGTTAGAGTTTCTTGCCTTAAAGTGGGCAGTTACAGAAAAATTCTACTACTACTTGTATGGCAACCCCTTCACTGTCGTAACTGACAGTAATCCTCTCACGTACATTCTATCTTCGGCAAAGCTTGATGCCATAAGTTATCGTTGGCTATCAGCTTTGGCAAATTTCTCTTTCAGACTGATCTATAGATCTGGAAAGCAAAATCAAGACGCCGATGGGTTATCAAGAGGCTAGTCTTGGGAGTTAGTGAATGACATAGTATCACAAAAGGAGCAAGAATGAATACAGCAATTCGCGGCCAAGCACCTGGGTGAAGGTAGAAGCGTCATTATAGACTGCGCTGTTGTACAAGCTGTGTGTGACAAGCATCTCGTACAGCAGGAAGATGGAACTCCTGTTGCTCTGGTGGAGTCCTTGATAATAGAACAGGAGACTATTCCTGGATTTTTTGCTCAAGAAATGATAGGAGATACGTCTGCAGTACCCAATTTAACTGAAACAGACCTGCAGCGAGAACAAAGAGAAGACGTTACTCTGAATCATGTCATCAGTCACATGGAACAAGGTCAATTGCCATGTTGTGTGGTAAGATATGAGTTTCCAGACATTCCCTTGTTGCTGAGGGAGTGGAATTGCTTAGAATTGAAGGAGGGAGCTCTATACAGACTGCGGCAGTGGAATGATCAAACAAATTACCAATTGTAGCAGGGGAATGATCTTAGGATTGCAGGATTGCAGGCCACAGCCAGAGATGCACCCCGCAGTGGCATCGACAGAGGGAGGAGCCATGGTGGAGGAAGATCCAGAAGACCGCGTTTGTACAGGAGCAACAGAGGACCAAGATGAAGCTGGCGGGAAGGTGGAGCCCAACTGAGCTAGAGGGATGGAGGGATGAGGAAAACCTGGAGGAGTAGAATTCCGTAGTGATGGAGGGTTGACGACTGACCAAGGCAGAGCCGGAGGGACGAGGGAGTCCGGTGGAGCCAGAGTGATGACGTGCCACGTTGGAGACAAAGGAAGCTAGGAGCCAAGGCGGAGCCCATGGGTCAAAGGACGGAGGTACGTTGGAGACAAAGGAAGCTAGGAGCCAAGGCGGAGCCCATGGGTCAAAGGACGGAGATGGAATCCGGGCCTCGGAGGCTGGAAGTCCTCACGCAAAGGTAGAGCTGGAGACTGGAAGATCTGCAGCGAGACAAAGCTCCAGGATGGCACTGACTGAGGGTGAGCTGAGGGGCTGAGGGGAAACAGCGAAGGCAGCACTGAGGAGACAAGGTGACAAAGCAGCGGCGGCGGGAAAGGGAGGTTGGGTGGGAGTTCATGACTGGCAGTGGGTTCTGGGATGGTGTGTGATGCCCACACACACCAAATAGTAACTCCCAGTACCGGGAGTGCTATGGACAGGGGAACGATCTCCGAGGTTGTGACAGGACATATAGATAGTTCAGGGCAGACTAACAGTTCAGGGACGTATGTTGCCATCTCAGGAGGAGCAATGGTGGTGTGTGTGGCCCACACACAAAAAGTGGCGACACCCATGAAAGGGACTGCCATGGACAGGGGAAAGACCTCCATGGTCGTAACAGGACAGAAAGACGATTCAGGGCACACAGACTGTTCAGACACGACCTCTGTCGTCGTGACAGGACAGACAAACGATGATAGCAAAAGAGTAGGCAAATCTGAATATAGATCCATATTTTCCTCTGAGCTCAGTCTCAGCTCACCCTCAGTGGTAGAACAGTGGGCGGGGCTTTCCTCCGTGCCCTTGCTGTCCACTGTAACATCTACAGTTGCGTGCATTGTTACCGGCTCTCGAACCTTTTCAGACGATTTATGAGGTTCTGACTCTGGAGCAATCCTCAGCCCTGCCCCACTTTCTGGTGATGGCTCGTCGATCGTGGTGACTTTGGCTCTCCATCTGTGGCAGGCTCAGGCAGACGCTCCGTGCAGCTGGGTGGTGATGGCTGGGCTCTGGGTCTGGAGTGGGCCTGGTGACTTCCTCAATGGTGAAGGCTGATCCACAGGATACCAGCACCCACTCCACATAGTCAGCAAAGCTCGCTCGAGGACCCTCCCCAGTCAACTGTCCATGTGTGGTGGTGTTCAGTCTGGCGTACAGGAACGTGCACAGGTAGTCGTCCGGGAAGGTGGTCTGATTGGTTAGACCGAGGCATTCCTCCAGGTGTTCCTTGAGGGAGCGATCTCCCTGCTCAGGGCAGGGAAATGGTCCATAACGAATACAAAAAACTGACCAAAATGAAAAAATAAATGGGGTAAATCACACCGCTACTATTTCTTTGTAGGTCCGGCCTTCTGGTACGGCTACTCTGACTTAAACACACAATGACGAAGAAGATGATGATTCCAAATTCTTTAATCCAACAAGGAAATCCAACAAACAGTAATCCAACATACAGAGTACCACAAAGACACAAAGTTATTGACTCAAGACCGGACAAAACTCAACTGAACAGACAGGAACTTAAAAGCAAAGACCAAACAAGGATAATTAATTAGACACACCTGAACTAAACGAAGAACTCAAATCAGAAACCATGACAAACAAACTGGCAGGAACGGTGAAAACACAAACAAAGCCCATGTGTTTGTGACATATATGTAATTTGCTTATTTTTAAGTTAACCTCGTGCCATGTATGCTTTGATATAAAATGCTTGCACTTGCAATACTTGCTTTTTTAGGATGAATAAGCAGCCATAATGAAAGTTTTGTTGATGTTTTGTAATCAACCACAAAGGTTAATAAGAGGGTACACAAAGGGAAAGAGATCATGTTTAAAAATCAAGAGGATACAAAAAAGTCAAAGACTACAGTAAAGTAAAGAAAGAGTGATAGATGCAGACAGCAATGTAAGTGACAGAGGAAGGACATCCATCTCATAAAGCACAAGTTGCAGAGACTGATACACGTACCACAGGAAGATTGGTTCATACAAGACATGGAGGAGTTGATGTCTAAGATGATATTAGAATTTGCTACCAAGTAGTATAAAAAGACGGGATTTAAGCAATCCTCAGATGCTGCCTGCATTAAGCGTGAAGAAGACCTGATGATACCCTATCCGGGAGAGCTTAACAACATTATCCAATACATTTGCAATTAGAAGCCAAAAAAGCTACGTATAATATCTGTGATAAGCTAAACATGTTGCAAGAGAGGTGTCACCACCAACATGTCAAAGCACTTTAATTTAATAGATCGTTAAATATCGCAAACATGATTCAAACACCAACTTGATTCTATTCCTAAACTGCTGAGGGAGTGGAATTTCTTAGAATTGAAGGAGGGAGTTCTATACAGACTGCGGCAGTGGAATGATCAAACAAATTACCAATTGTAGCAGGGGAATGATCTTAGGATCTTAGGATCGCAGGCCACAGCCAGAGATGCACCCCGCAGTGGCATCGACAGAGGGAGGAGCCATGGTGGAGGAAGCGCTGACAGGGGGCCGACTGACGGAGATGATGCTGACGGAGGAGGAGCCCAGGGCAGAGACGGAGAGCATTACAATTTACAATGATTCGTCTGTATCATTCCTCAACATTTGATGTGTGCGATCACAATGTTGTTTGTTTGTTTATTTATTTATATAGCACCTTGCAGGCTACACAGTAGTTCCAAGGTGCTGTACATTACAATAGAAAGCAAAAAAAAACAACAAGACAATAACATAAAAACATCCATATACTAAAATTATAAATATGATCTCAAATGATCCTTAAAAACATTTAAAGTTAAGGAAGATCTAACATCAAGTGGCAGATTGTTCCACAGTCTTGGTCCAGCGACGGCGAAAGCACGATCACCCTTCAATTTGAGATGTGCACAAGGGAGAGTTAGGAGAAACTTATTTGATGATCTTAGTATTACGCTTAATAAGCTCAACTAGATATTCTGGTGCCATTCCGTGAAGAGCTTTAAAAGCATATATCAGAATCTGATATGGTATCCTAAATTGTACTGGTAACCATCCTAAAAAAGACAATAAGGGAGTAACATGATCTGATTTCCTAGCATTCATTAACAACCTTGCAGCAGCATTTTGTACTAACTGCAAGCGAGCAACATGTTTATGACAAGTCCCAACATAAAGAGCACTACAATAGTCTAGACGCGAAAAAATATAGGCTTGGACAATTTTTTCCAGGTCCCTGGCTGGAAGAATTTGTTTCAATTTGGCTATTGCCCTTAGATATAAGAAGCAATTACGAACCACCGTCTTTATTTGTCGATCAAATATGAGAGATGAGTCAAAAATTACTCCCAAGTTCTTTACTTGATCCTGCAGGTACACCTTCCAAGCTGTGCGACCAAAAATAATGATTCTGTTTTATTGTCATTCAAAATAATTGTATATTATTGTGATCACTTGGTTTGTCCATGCAGCGTACGATCACACCAGCGTGATATGAACATTTAAATTTGCGTTCACGCTGCCATTGACCTAAGGAGAGCAGCCGTCATTTATATGAATGAAACAGCTTCACAGTCTTTTCGACCACAGAGTATCATTATTTCTGTGTTACAAACATTAAAATCACAGAAGTACTGGGATAAAAGTTTATAGTTCAAGCAGGGGTGTAAATTTCGTCTAACAGTTAGGGGGGACAATAAACATAAAATTTCTCAAGAGCAATTTTAGAAGGGGACACAAATAATGCAGCTAAAATTGTACTAGTAAGGATATGTATACACAGAGGAAAGCCTTACTACTATTAGTGTAACAGGGAGACCGTGCCAAATTAGACAACTTCAAGCTGTTGTGGTCGCACCGTGACAGCGGTGGTGTCCGTTGTAGACATTACCATCCATCACAGTGTTGCCAAGTCCGTGGTTTTCCTGTGCAATTGGGCTACTTTATCACTGTTGCTGCGGGTTGTTTTTCATGTCCACGGGTTGAAGCGACCCCAATAACATGTATTTTAGCCCCAGAAATGCGATTTTTACCGGGGGACCCCCCTCGAAACGGTTAGTTTGGGCTAGTTTTGAGTAGCAATTGGGCGGGTTTTGTTGTGAAAACCAGGCAACCCTTTCCATCAAGTAGGCAACGTTATTATTGCTAACATAGCGGATTCATCGAAAAATACATTGGCATCATGTATTAAAGAGAAAATAATAACTTCATCCGATGTTTAAGTGAATAAAATTACCTTGACAGCCTTACTTACTGGAGTTCCACAACTATTGCCTTTGTTCTCTCTCACCGGACTTGTGTGTGTAGGTGATGTAAAAGAGGAAAGCAGGCATTTGGATCAAAGCACTGTGAGGCAAGGGAGGGGGAGACTTAAAATGTTTCTAAACTTAAAATGCATTTTTGCCCCGTTTGTGTTGTTTTACTACTTAAACAGTTATTTAAAGTCATACAATACACAGCGTGGTTTTTAATCATAATTTTAGGGGACAACCCTCAGATAGACAAAATAAAACCCTCAGATTGATCAAATTCAAACGATACCCAACCTATAGGCGGGTGAGTACTTCATGGTTTAGGCTAGATTTGACTATTCTTACCCCACCTGGAAATTCATAGGGTTAAAGGACACACCAAGTAACAGCATTGATCTAATTAAATAGTTATTTATAGCTAATTCAACCTCCTTTCCTCCCTGCTCCTACATAGCGGTCAGAATGATGTTTAATATCCTCCTTGCCACGCCCAGAGTGGCTGATGGAATCTCCTATCTCCTGTGTTAATGATTCATGGCCCACTGAGCTACCTTCACCAGCATAGCTCCCTGTACTACCACCACCTCCCAGGCTCCCAAGGTTGCTGGTGCCATCCTGAAGGTTTCCTGTCCTGCCCGTTCCTCTCTGTTCACCTGCCACAGCTCCAGGATGCCGTCCCACCCACCATGGTTGGATTCTTACCTGCTACTTACGTGTTATTACCTACCAGTGTGATCTTTTCCTTCATTCCTGGATTCCTGTTTCCCTTTTGGAGTCTGGAAAGACATGTAAGAGAAAAGGCAAAGTTAATAGCTCACTTCTACAGTGTTCAAAAGTATGTGTGTGGTGCTGCATACTTCTCTGGACTGTCTTCAATATTCATCTGCTCTGGTTCTTGTTTACCTTCTTCATCTGCCATTGTGTCATTCACCTGTTTGCCAAGAAACAGTTTCTTCAAATATACTCAACTTTGCCATTTGAGTCTGTGTTCCCCTGACAAACAGGGCATGAGTGTAAATATCCATCTTTGATCTTGTAGGTATCTCCACTTCAAGAAGAGAGAACTGTCCGTCTTGACTGCACTTACTTCACTCCTCCCCTCACTGCAGCCATATACTCTTGCCTAAATTTTAGCCTAAGGCATGTTCAACTTAAAGAGGTGCTGAACAGACCAGACTGTGTATGATTTAAAATACCATAAGAGAAATAAGGCCTGTTTGAGATTAGCAAAATCTGTGCAGAACCGATTACTGGCAATCACCATGAGATGCATGCTGGTGTCCTGACATTTCACCCTACCCGTTAAGATTGTCCTGTGTCCGAGTGACGTCCGACTAATCCTCAGTCTGACTGATGAGAAGTCAGAACTGTCTATCTTGTATGCACTCCCATAGGAAAAAAAAAATCAAAAGTAAAATCTCTTTAACACCTCAGATATTTATCCTAGACAGAAATTAGGTTATTTTAAGATCGAATGGAGATTTTTGCTTGAATCTCCTGCTTCTCAAACTTGTCTCCTGAGACAGAAACTCTAACACTCTCACGATGGTCTCATTTAAAGCTTTAAAAGAGATCTCAACAACATCACACACTATTCTCAGACATTTCTACTAGTCTAAAGACTTTGTTGGTCTCATATTTGTCTCCTTTAAAGTTTTTTTTTAATCATATCATGTTTATCAGCAGCACAGCACATGAGTGAGAACAACGCGATATCCGCCTTTGATCTCGTAGGTATCTGTTCCCACTTCGAGAGGGCAGAACTGTCCGTCTTGACTGCGCTTATTTCACTCCTCCCCTCACTGCAGCCGCCTGCTCTCGCCTACATTTCAGGTGAGGCGAAGTGCATCTCAAACAAGCCTAATGTGTGGGTCACAGTGAGTTAAAAGTGTAACCACACAGCACACTCACTGTGTTCTCATACTATGTTCACAATGTGAGGTCACAGCATACTCACTGTGTGCTCATATTGTAAGCTCAACATGTGAGACCACTGTCATATCATTGTGAAACTCATTCTGTTAGTTTAGTGTGAGTTAACTGTGATCTAAAATGTATCTAATAATTTGGTCAGTAATATCACAAACATGTAGAATTTCATCTTTTATTTCCTTCAAAGTATTTCTACAATTCAGTTTCCTTGTTCATATTGATTTATTTTCAGTTCGGTGTTGGCATCTGACAAACATTTAAATTTGACAGACACATTCTGCTTCTGCTGTTGTTTTGGTGACTCCTTTTCAATTCTTAACTTCTATTTCTTTGTCCCCTTGGAAAGACTTGACACATCCTGAAACACAGAGAACAATATGTCATTGCAATCAGTTGCTAACAACCTAACAGGTGAAAATAACTATTAATTAAACAAAATATGAAGCAAATCATGCATCCATGCTTCCACAAAACATGCTTGTATAGTTACTGAAATATGATCCTGAGTTACTTATGTAGTCTAGTAATGATCTGATATGGGAAGTATAACAAATCATACATACTGATATGCATCCTAAAGCCAGGGACACACTTAACGACTAGCTGAAACATTCTAAGACTGAACTGAACACACTTATTATTTTAAATGCTGAATGTAAACACAGACTGAATGCAAGTGGCTCTGACGCATTTGGGTGTGATCAGTTGTAAGTATCAAATTACATTCATAATCAGCCTTACAGTTGTGTAGTGTGTTCCTGGCTTAAATAATTCTACATCTCAGCTGGCAAGATGGCTGGTTCACATGTATCTGGCTAACATGTGTACCTGGCTAATTTGCTAACATGGGGCCAGGCCACAGTGCATATTGGCATTATAATATCATATCAGGGTATGTGAATAGCAATTAAAGAAACCACTCACCATTTCTCCAGTGTAACAAGTCCACGATCAACAGTCCCTAACACAAATGTACATCACAATAGTTCTTCTTCTTCTTCTTATTCTCTCGAGTTTTTTGGCGGATTGGCAAACCAACGTTAAAGGTGCATGTCTGCCACCTAGTGGTCTGGAGTGTGAAATGTACACGGTTCAGCTCATGAAGTATTCAACTATTATAGATAAATAATAATAAAAAAATAAATAAATAAAAATATATTATAATAAAATAAACCAATTGTTTTATGTAAATAAATACAAAATTCCAAACTTCAAACTCTTTCCATTAATCCAGTCTTTTTTAAATACTTAAACAATTCTCCATACATTCTTGATTGCATTACCCATAAACCTAATAGTGTCTTTAGCGATTATACTATTAATTCCCATCGTTACCAGTTTAGGGAACATCTGATGTCTTCCCTTCATATGCTTATACATATTAAGAGAACATGCTCAACCATTTCTGGTAGTCCACATTTATCACAATTGCCTGTTTCATGTTTCCCTATTATGTGCAAACTGTTATTTAATGCTACATGTCCTATTCTCAATCTAGATAAGATAACCTCCTTCCTTCTATTTCCATAACTTACTCTCTCTTTAGCAACACGCTCCTGGATCTTAAATACATGCCTCCCTTTTCTTTAATTTTCCCAATTTCTTTGCCATTTCTTTTCAACTTATATATATCAATCTCTTTATTTCAGTTTTACTTATTGTAATTTGGAATTCAACTTGTGGTTGTTCTAGGGTCTTCTTTGCAAGCTGATCAACTCTCTCGTTCCCCTCTACTCCAACATGAGCCAGCACCCAGAGAAAATAAACCAATAACCTTAACTGCCTTATCCTATAAATACTCTGTAGAATTTCATATAATATGTCCTGTCGTGCTTCTGATTTTCCACTCCATAAACTTGCCAGAGTCACCATTGAATCTGTACAAACCACAACTGTATTAGGCTGGACCTCTTCAACCCATTGCAGTGCAAGACATATAGCTAATAATTCAGAAGTATATACAGATACATGATCAGAAACTCTTCTAGCAACTTTGATATTGAATTTAGGTATATATATATTGCAGCTGATGTTCTTCCAGTCCCTGGGTCTTTAGATCCATCTGTGTATATCTGCAATACTGAATAATATGTTTGATTTATATATTGTTGCACAACTGAAACTATTTGGATGTTCATGTCGATGCTTTTTATCTCTTTATGAATGTTTAAATCAACAAATGGCATTGGAAACAACCAGGGAGGTATCACCGGAGTCGCCACTGATGGTGCAATATCAATCTCATCAAGACCCATTCTCTGTGCTTCCTTCCCAACAATCCAGCCAAAACTTACAAATTCTTTACATTCATACTCCCAACGTTCTCTTAAAATATTCTTGACTGGGTGACTTTCCGAGTGACCCTTAATGCTAGTCCAGTATGTCATCATCAGCTGAAGTCTGCGTTACTCTAGAGGCAGTTTTCCCATTTCAACCTGTAATGATACCACAAAAGATGACCTGAATGCTCTCGCAACAAATTTGCATTGCCTGCGTTTGTATCTTTTCAATCTTTTTAATCCAAGTTTTGTTTGCAGAATTATACACCATACAACCATAATCAATGTTGGTTCTTATTACTGCTTTTATATATTATTTCCATTGATTGACGCCTAGCCCCCCATTCAACTGTAGATAAGTATCTTAATATGTTTATCCCTTTCTTACATTTTTCTATCAGCTTCTGAATATGTATTCTGAAGTTCAATTTTGAGTCCATCCACATTCCTAGAAATCTTTGTTCTAGCTGTTGCCCATACATTTTTATATTCAGAGGATTAATTTTCTTATTTGAAAAACATATTACCTGCGTTTTTGCCACAGAAAATCTGAAACCCCAATTCCTTGCCCAATCCTCAACTTCCTTTACAGCTTTTTGCATTTTCTTTTCCACATACAAAACACTTCGCCCCCTAAACCATAACGCTCCATCATCTGCATACAATGACCTGCTCACACCAATGTCAATATTTAAAAAAAAAATCATTTATCATTAAGTTAAAAAGAATAGGACTACTTACACAACCTTGAGGAGTTCCGTTCTCTATTGGAAGAACAAGAGAGTATGCAGAACCCACTCTCACTTGTATTGTTCTTCCAAACAAAAAGTTCAATATCCAGTTATACATTTTACCTTTAATTCCCATACTATCCAATTTCAATAAAAAACCCTCCTTCCACAACATATCATATGCCTTTTCAATATCGAAAAACACACCTACTACTAATTCCTTCTTAACTTGAGCCTTCCTAATTTCATTTTCCAAACATAAAACTGAATCCATAGTATTCCTCCCTTTCCGAAATCCACTCTGATATGCAGGAAACAGGTTCCTCTTCAGGAACTCGAGCTGCATCAGAAACGCTAGGGGAACGCCTTCAGCGTGACGGGCTCTGAACCTCTTGTTTAATCAGACCAATAGATGGGCGAGACGTCAGGGCGGGTGACGTAATGACCAGGAAGCTATAAAAGCAAGTGCGGTGAGACCAGCGTCAGCTTTTTGTCATTCAGCAAGCGCTCTGTGTGTGTGTCGTTCTGATATCTGTCTGTGAGTCATATTTGGTGTTGTCTGTCCCGTATGGCTAGAAATAACGAAAACAAGTATGTCTAAAGCACATGACAAGTCACATCATTTGAGCAGGGGCGAAGGCAGCCAGCGTTTCAAAAACGGTGTTCCTCCCTGTCGCGTTTCATTACGGGGGCGGATAAACACAGTTGTGCGTTGTCGGCCTGGAGGGAGCAGCTGAGGTAAGCTCGGGAGAGCTGACTTGCCCGCATTGCGAGCATATCGATGCATGTTATCCGCTCTCGCAAGGCACTCTTTGATGAGGGTTGCCTTCACAGTGTTCCCGCGTGTGCGGGTCCGCTTCCGCCGAGGGCGGTAGCGCGGCGATTACGCTAGTGGGTTTCAAAGCTGAACTGGCGGAGAGAGGGAAGGGAGGAGGGCGAGAAAGTCCCATCTTGTTCCCCTTTTTTTCTTCCTCACCCGCCAGATCCAGCGCCCGTTCTCTGGGATCGGAAGCCCGTTCTGTGGTTACTTCCCCCCGGGGAGCGGGCTCGGAGCTCCGCCTGTCTTCTTCCGAGGAGGTTGATGTGGTGGGCGTTGACGAGGATTCGCCCCCTCAATCGCCTCAGTATGAGGAGCTTTTGGAGGTGGTAATTCGTGCCGTGGCCAAACTGAATATCGTATGGCCCGCCGAGAAAATGGCTGAACCACAAACAAGTAAATTAGATGAGCGATTTTTGCGTACTAAGCCACCACCTCCACACCGGAGCCTGCCTTTTTTCCCCGACCTCCACACCGAGATGTCGAGATCGTGGAAGAAACCATTCTCAGCCCGCTTATTCGTCCCCGCCTCTGATTACTATGGAAATGTGGCGGGGTTGAGTGAATGCGGTTACAGGGCGATGCCCCGGGTAGAGCAGACGCTTGCGAGCTATCTGTCTCCCGGTGCGGCATCGTCTCTAAAGGCTCCGGCTTTGCCCTCCAAGCCGCTGCGCACGACGTCAGCGTTGGTGGGCAAAGGGTACTCAGCAGCGGGTAAGGCTAGTGCGTGTCTGCACACCATGGCGGTGTTACAGGCATACCAAGCCAATCTGCTAAAGGAGTTAGATGAAGGCGAGGAAGTTAAATCTGAAGACATTTCTGAGTTACATAGGACTGCTGATTTGTCTCTCCGCGCCACCAAAGAGACCACCCGTGCCATTGGGCGGTCCATGGCAGCTATGGTGGCAGCGGAGAGGCATCTATGGCTGACTTGTCGACATGAAAGGAGAGAGACCAGGTTTGCATATGGACGCCCGCTAGCGGCCTTGGCCGGTTGGCGACGCAGTCAATTACGGTCGTCGACAGGTACCAGGAGCCCGTAAGCAGCGGCGGCGTTCCAAAGCGGTTTCTCCCTTGCCGCTCTCGGAGCTCTGTAGCCAGCAGCACTACGGGTACCAGCTCCGAATACAGGGGCTCGCAAAAACAGAGTGTGGCCTCGCGTGCTCCCCCGTGTAGAGACACGGGGGCGAGGAAGCGTTCTAGGTCGGGGGCCTCCAAGGCTAAGCCGGATCTTCGGACCGCACTTCAGTCTAAGAGGTCCTCGGCCAAAAAAGTCCTGACGCCACTGGCCCAGAACTTATGAGGGCAGTCCCCTCTGGGGTGAAGCGGGTTACACCGCATTACACGGTGTCCATCTCACCTCAGTGCCCTCAGGAGACCGATCTGCTAACCCTGCCAGAGTTACAGGGCACAGCAGTCTCCCGCGAGCACCACTCTCAGTCACAGCCCGGCATCGTAGCGGTGCTAAGAGGCTCGCCACCTCCGCGGAGGTATCTAGAGCGGCAGGTTCGGTTGTTCCCTGCCGGTTCGCCGTTACTCGAGAGACTGATTCCCTTAGTAGACTTTTTGGCAGCGTGGAAACTACTGCTAAATGTGTCTCGGTGGGTCCTGCGCACAGTAGAGAGAGGCTACAGAATCCAATTCGGTTCTCCTCCGCCGCTTTTCAACCGGAGTACGCCCAGCTGGGTGAGGCCCGAGCAGGCTTGGCCATGGAGCAGAAGTAGCTTCTCTTCTGAGGAAGGGGCCATCGAGGGGTCCTCCTCATGTGAGGCAGTCCAGAGGTTCTACAGCGGTACTCGTAGTCCGAAGAAGGATGGGGTAGTGCGTTCAATTTTAGATCGAGTCAGTGAATCGCTCAGTCAGCGACTGATATCGTTCAAGCTGCTACTGTCAAGCAGGTCGTGACTCAGATCAGGTCCGAGGACTGGTTTGTCACGATCGATCTAAAGGACGCATACTTCCATGTGCCATCCTTCCCAATCACAGGGAGTTCCTGAGGTTTGCTTTCGGGGGCAAAGCGTACCAATATCGTGTTCTTCCTTTCGGCCTTGCACTCTCACCCCACACTTTCACGAAGTGTAGGGATGCAGCCCTGGCTCTGTTGCGACTCCAGGGCATCCGCATACTAAATTATATTGACGATTGGTTGATTCTAGCTCAATCAGAGTAGACGGCGGTTCGGCATCGAGATGTCGCCCTCGCCCATATGAGAGAGCTGGGGGTAAGACTAAACGCCAAGAAGAGTGTTATTTCTCCACTACAGAGAACCACTTATCTAGGCGTGGTGTGGGATTCGACCACGATGCAGGCACGCATGGCCCCTGCTCGTATCGAGTCGATCCTCGCCGCAGTCGCGAGAGTCAGAGAAGGCCGGTCACTCACTGTCAAGCAGTTTCAGAGATTGCTGGGTCTGATGGCAGCTGCGTCCAACGTGATCCCTATTGGCCTGCTGTACATGAGGGCCCTACAGTGGGGGCTCAAGACCAAGGGGTTCTCCCCGAAGGGAAACCCACTTTGCATGATCAAAGTCACGCGACGATGCCTACTTGTCTTGGACATGTGGAGGAAACCTTGGTTCTTGTCTCAGGGCCCGGTGCTGGGAGCTCCTTGTCGCCGCGTAACGCTAGCAACGGATGCGTCCCTCACCGGTTGGGGAGCGGTCATGAGTGGCCACCCTGACCGTGGTCTGTGGAGTGGTCGCCATCTCATGTGGCACATCAACTGCTTGGAGATGCTGGCCGTGCTTCATGCACGAAGATACTTCCTCACTGACCTAAGAGGTCACCATGTGTTGGTGCGCACCGACAATACAGTGGTGGTCTCTTACATCAACCACCAGGGAGGTCTGCGGTCACGCCGTTTGTGCAAACTCGCGTACCAGATCCTTGTGTGGTCCCAGAGCAAACTTCTCTCGCTGAGAGCAGTTCACATTCCAATGCATCTCAATTTGGGAGCAGACATCCTTTCGAGGCAGGGGCCGAGGCCCGGGGAATAGAGGATTCACCCCATGGTGGTGAAGCAGATATGGAGAGTCTTTGGCCAGGCCTAGGTGGATTTGTTTGCGACTCGCATGTCATCGCACTGTCCCCTCTTGTTCTCGCTAAGTCCTCCAGCTCCACTGGGGCTGAATGCCACGGTACAGACGTGGCCGAGGCTTCATCTGTACACCTTTCCCCCGATCGCTCTGCTCCCAGGAGTTCTGGAGAGAGTGCGCCGGGACGGGTCCGTCTTCTGCTAGTAGCCCCGTTCTGGCCGGGCCGAGTATGGTTCTCGGACCTGATTTCTCTCCTCGACGGCGCTCTATGGGAGATTCACGTCAGGAGAGATCTCCTCTCACAGCCGGAGGGCACGCCCCCGCCCGGAGCTATGGGAGCTGTGGGTGTGGCCTCTGAGGATGCACAACTCATAGCTTCCGGTCTCTCAACTGAGGTTGTTGAGACCATTCTTCAATCCAGCGATCCCCCAAGAGGAAACTGTACGCCTTGGTGGATAACTTTTCAATTCCTGGTGTGGAGACCGCCAGCCCGAACCAGCTAACTGCCCGTTTGGTACAGTTCTGGAGTTCCTGCAGGCCTGTTTATCCGCATGGTTGACCCACTCCACCCTGAAGGTCGACGTGGCGGCTATTGCGGCCTACCACGCCCCTATTGGTGGACAGTCAATGGATAGACACCCCCTAGTCACACGTTTCCTCCACGGTGCGCTGAGGCTGCGGCCTCGGTACGATCTCGGGTCCCAAGTGGGACCGGATGTGGGGCTACAGGCTCTAGATTAGGCCTCCCTTCGAGCCTATGAGGCACATAGCTGATCGCCTCGTTGATATAAAAACTACCTCTTTCTTCTGGCGAGATCTCCCTCAAAAGGTTGGGGATCTGCAGGCCCCCCCTTCTGTGGCCCCGTATTACCTCGACTTTGCCCTGGGCTGGCCAAGCAGTTTCTGTTTCCCAGAGTGGGATAGTCCATAAGGTCCCCTCCTCTGCCACCGGGCTGTCGTACTCAGGCCTTAAGTCCTCCTCCCTTCGAGGATCCAGGACAGCAGGGGCTAAACGCATGTGTCCGGTGCGTGGACGGATGATATGTCCCAAAGGAACTGCCCTTGGAGGACGGCGGACAGTTAACTCGTTTGTTTGTTATGGTCCTTCCAAGAGGGGTCTGCCTGCTACTAAGCAGACCCTCAGTTGGTGGATAGTGGATGTCATCTCCAGCTGTTATGAGTCCTCTGATATCCCTTCGCCGTTAGGGGTCAAGGCTCACTCAACTCGCAGTGTGGCAGCCTCTAAGGCCTTTTTAGCGGGTGTTCCAATGCAGGACATCTGCAACGCGGCGGGTTGGTCCACGCCCCTTACCTTTGTTAGGTTATATGGTCTAGACATGCAAGCCACTCCTGGCTCCTCTCTTCTCGCGCCTTAGCTGCGCACGCTTCCACACTAGGCAAGATTTGAAAATCTGGCGGCGTGGGCATTCTCGTTCCCCTAGCGTTTCTCGACGCAGCTCGAGTTCCCTCGAGGAACCATGGTTACATATGTAACCTAGTTCTCGAGGGAACGAGACGCTGCGTCTCGGTGCCATTCTTCCGGCGTCCCTGCCAGCGCTTGCGTCACTCCTTGAGCTGACGCTGGTCTCACCGCACGTGCTTTTATAGCCTCCTGGTCATTACGTCACCCGCCGTGACGTCTCGCCCATCTATTGGTCTGATTACACACGAAATTCAGAGCCCGTAACGCTGAACGGCGTTCCCCTAGCGTTTCTCCGACGCGGTCTCGTTCCCTCGAGGAACTAGGTGACATACGTAACCTGAGGCGTTCTTGCTCTCAATAACATATGACAATCTATTCATAACCATTCGTTCCATAAGTTTGCAAATATTGAAGTCAGAGATAGTGTCTATAAATCGAGTCTGAGATTGATCTTTTCCTGGTTTGGTGATCGGCACCACAACCCCGTGCTTCCATGCATCAGGCAACTTCCCTCTTTCCCAAACCATATTAAAGAGTCCTAATATCATATTTAATGACACATCCGATACATGTTTAATCATCTCATAACAAATATCTTTACCAGGAGAAGTCTGTTTAATCCCCACCAATGCTCTTTTCATCTCATACAATGTGAAATCTGAATCTAGTGTGCCTCCATCTGGATTCTTTTTTACAAATATCTGAGCATTATCCATCAGACACTGTTCCCTGTACTTCCTCATATCCTTTGATATATTCGCATTGCTATGAACCTTAAATGTATACACTAATATTTCAGCTTTATCACTATCAGTTACTGCAATACTGTTGTTGTCAACTAACACCGTAATGCTAGTATTCCTCTGAATTCCTCCCATTTTCCTGATCATACCCCACAGTTCATTCATTTCAATTTCTACCCCAATTTTATTACAAAATTCTCTCCAATAATTTTTCTTTGCTCTTCTAATTTCTCTCCTCACCATTGCCTGAGCTCTTTTATAATGAATAAAATCAGTGAACACCAGCGATTTTCTTGCTTTCCTAAGGGTTTTATTTCTGTTACAAACTAATTCACTACATTTTTCATTCCACCATGGGACCGCTTTTCTTCTGTTTTTAGATTTGTTTTTGCCAATTACCTCCTCTGCTGTATTTCTAAGTACAACACTTATTTTATTACTTAACTCATCTACATCCATATCCGAATAGTTAATTTCAGCCATTTTATTTTGACACAATTCTTTAAAAATTCCCCATTCAGCAGTCTTAAACTTCCATCTTGGATTTCTCACCACTTCCACTTTTGTTATGTCCACCCCAATTTTAACAACAATGGGAAATGATCACCTCCTATAGTACTTTGCTTCATTACATTCCATTCACACTTTCCAGCTAAATTATCAGACACTAATTGTCACGTATCCGGTCCATGAACTTCCATCTGCTAGCCATCAGAGGTCACCCTTCCCATTTCATTGACTCTTGCACTACACACTGTTGCACATCACCCAATATACATATCCCATCAGCCACGCGACTAACGACACAAACACTGTTGAGTGCACAGCACTGATTGCACCACAGCTGTTACACTCACAAAAGCCCCTATGAACTCTCCACTCTGATCCCATTGGCACTGCCGAGTATTGTTTAGCATTTATCAGTTTGATAGCTACACTACAGAGCCCTCGTTAGTTGCCTGGCCTGGCCTGGCCTGGCCTGGCCCTGGCCTGTGTTCTCGGTTTTTGATCTTCACCGGTTTTCCAGGATTTATCCCTTTAGTCTTGTCCCTTTTGATTCTGTCTGCCGATCGTGGACCCACGCTAGCCCTAGGACTATTCTTGTGTTTTGCCAGCCATATACCTGTCGCCTTTATCTGACCCATGCGTTTCATGCCCACGGCTCTGTCTTCTAAATAAAAGCTTGCATATGGATCGCACGTCTCAGTCTGTCCACGTAACATAAAGTTAATTAATGTAGTTCTATATTCCCACCAACATTTTCCAACACATTTAAACCAATATTTCTCGCATGGATTGTAGAAATTACTTAGTTTATAACTTTGTTATCCCTTCCCAACTTCCACCACTACTACCTCTGGTCCACATACTCGTGCAATATTTTCTAACCCATTCCTTGTTGAATGAAAGTCGCGACCCCATCCTCCATTCCCTGTTTCGATCTTTCCAAATTATTGTATATCCTTGTTATGTAAAATTCAACTGTGGCTTGCAGCCAAGTTTGTATACATATTATATCTGGGTCTGCTTTCTTTCTTGGATATATATCCTGAAATTCTGGACCATTTGCAATAAGACTTCTGGCATTCCACTGTAAAATTATAAATACCATTAAGATCCACCACATCCTGATTGCGAGCTTGTTACATAAACTTTTAGATTTTCATTTATCATGTCTACAGAAATACCCTTTATCTCCAAATGCTTTTCAGCTGCTTTGATTATTATCTTGATTCCTTCTGTCCGGCTATCAGTTTGAGCAGAACAGTTGACAACTTCTGCCATAAACGACACAAATGACACTTTGTCTGTGATCTTTGATATCTCTTTCTTTTCATCCTGTTTGTTTTTCATTTTTTGTTCAGGTAATGATACCCTACTACTCCCTTCTTAATTCTTCTTTCCAACTTTCTTTAGCGCTTCAGAATACGATATCCCATCCTCGACTCTGACCGCCTGAACTTGCATCGCCTGCTTCCTCACCTTACATCCTCCGTATCCCACACTGTGCTCTCCTCCGCAATTACAGCATTTGGGACTAATTTCTTGCCCACATTGACCATATTCATGTTCACCCCCACATCTTGCACATCTGTTTACCCCTGCAAACTGCCACCACATGCCCTTAACTTTGACACTTATAATATCTCAGAGGAGGAGGAGGAATATATGGCCTGACCATATAACTTACAAAGCCTAAGAAGACTCTGCTAGGTAGCTTATTTTCATCAAAGTGAATCATGACTGAGAGACTGTCAATTTTTTCATTGTTTCTAGTACACTTCAATCGTTTCATGTCGAACACTGTCGCTCCAGTAAAATGTTTCTTAATCGTTTCAACTTGAACCCGTCTTTTTGAAAAAAAACTTTTTGTCCTAGAACCGATTTTATTCCTAGAGCCACTTTTTGTTGTCTGTTATCATTACAAAACAACAAAAGTCTACCTTCTCTTAAAGCCTTAACACTTTCCATCATTCCGATCTTTTCCTTCAGTGCTTTAGACAGTTTCAACAGGTTAATTGCATTCAAAGATCCAGCAGCAAACTTCATCAATACCTTATACTCTTCTTTTCTTTTCCTTGACATATGACTTCCATTCTCACTGTCTGTTTCAGATATATTTCCACTAATTTTCTTTATTTTCCTATTTACCACTGCATTCCATTCATCTTCATTACCTCCACTTTCCGCGCCACACAATTTATCCTCCATTTCCAGATCACTTCCGGAATCAACGCCACTTCCATGCACGCTCATGTCACAGACCACGGTTGCGTTCAGCCCCGACAAAAACAGTCGATGGTACAGTCACTGCTCTTGCCCTCCAGAATAAAAGAGAACATCCCAATCAAATGAAGGGATTTGTGGAAACTGTGGTTCCTAATTATTGTGATCCAACATTTGCCTCGCATTTCAGGATGAAAAGACAAACATTTCAGGTGAAGGATTATCCACTTCTTAACGTTACCTCCAAGACTGTGTTATGATCTATATGACCTTATTATTTTTATTGTGAGTATTAGGCTTATCATTATTGCTGATCACTGTTGTTGTGCTATGATATTGTAATATGTACCATTATATAATCAGAGGGGTATAGAAAAGTTTATGAAAGTGTCACTCCATAATACAATAGCAAAATATATAAATGTATAGTATTTTTATGTTACATTAATCAGTATTAGCACACCTCACCTAAGGAAAAGGATAGGGAACCGAAGACATTGCAATTACTTAATGATATTTAGACAGACTTAAAGAAGTTCCAGGTCTATACTTGTGCCCTTATTATTTCAGTTATTTTGCCTTTAATGTAAATAAACATGTGCAAACAATATACTTGCTATTGTGAATTTATTTGGATGTTAATTACATTGTGCAGGCTGTCTCTTTAATAGCGCGTGGTTTACATACATGTTGCTGCTGATTGGGCTGACATGTTTGACACACCCACCAAACAAGAGAAAACGCATCTCAAACCACATTGCACACCGTTTCCAGGAAACATGACGTTCAAACTGAAAACAGAAGCAAAACAGTGCACACCGGTTTGAGCTTGAACTTGCCCCAGCTGTTGCCAATCTGCCTCCCGTGCTCCCAATGACGATTGGTCTTCCTCCTCTCCCCTTCTTCTTCTTAAGCATTTTTGGCGGTTGGCAAACCAGCTAATAGGTGCTGGACTGGAGTGTGGAACAAAAGTCTGGCTAAGAAAGATAACGGGAGAAAGAAAAGAAAGAAAGAAAAAAATACCTATATGATCTTCATATTCATTCTAGTAGACCTGTCTCTTTCAGATATGAAATGAACTGTACATTTGTTTTTCTTAGTGCTGTTCCAAGTATATTATCCAAAGTAAATGTATGTTTATATTTTTTCAAATACTACTTTTAATATTATTCTATTATTTACATATGCATGACATTCTATTATTTTATGTTTTACTGATTCAGGTTGTGTACATAAACCATTTGTGTGTTTACCTATTAAATGCAGAGTCTTATTGAGCCCTGTATGTCCTATTCTGAGATGAGTAATGACTGTTTTAAAATCTAATGACCAATTTTTACGCATTTCTCTTCCTACACCGACTTTGCTTTGAATATTATAAAAATGTCTTCCTCTATCATTAATATCCCAGTATTCCTGCCATAGATTTTGTGTATGTACCTTTATTATAGTCTTGGCTTCAGCTTTACTTATTTAACCTGTAGATCTATTGTTTGGTATTTAAGAGATTGTTTTGCTAAAAGATCTACCTCTTTGTTTCCTTTCACACCTACATGCGCAGGAACCCTGATAAATGATACATTCGTACCATTATTATGTAATCTAAGGATTATTTGATATATTTAATTTAAAATGTCAAGTCTACATGATTTCTCAGATCCAATACTCATGAGAGCAGATAAACTATCAGATGCTACTACTACATTGTTTTTATTTCTTCGTTCTATCCACTGTAAACCTAATATTATTGCTACCAATTCTACTGTATACACTGATAAGTAATCTGTTGTTCTCTTTTTAATATTTTCCTCGCATTGTGGGATGTATACTGCAGCACCTGTGCTACCATTTTTAGGGTTCTTTGAACCATCTGTAAATAAAATTATTTTATTGGTGAAATGCAACTCCATATAGTTTTTAACTATACACCAGACAGGCATAAGTTTCGATATTCTTTTTATTTCTTCCTGTAATTGCAAGTCAATTAATGGCATTATAAACTTCCAAGGGGGAACTTCAGAGTATGGAACTGTTGGACAGTATTGTATAGTATGTAAACATGCCTTCCTTGCTTTTGCACTTCCTATCCATCCAAAACTCCTCAAATTTGATTTATTATGTTCCCAACACTCTTGCACTATTGCCTTTGTAGGTTGTAACTCACTATGCCCTTGTATGTTAACCCAATATGCAAGCATAAGTTTAAGTCTTCTAATGCTTACAGGCATCTCCCCAATTTCTACCTGTAAAGCCACTACTGGAGATGATTTAAATGATCAACTACATATTCTTAGCGCTTGAGCTTGAGCTTGCTCTAGGTCTAATTTCTGTAAATTTGTTTCAAAAATATACACAAAATATTCAAAGCTATACACCCATAGTCAAATGTTGACCTCATAAGAGCCCAGGATATATTTCTCAATGAAAACCTAGTCGCTCCCAAATCTAGTCCAGACAAACAACGCAAGACATTAATTTTCTTACATTTTAATTTAATTTTATCAATTTGCGGTTTCCATGTCAGCTTTTCATCTAAAAGATAAGAGCCCAGGATATATTTCTCAATGAAAACCTAGTCGCTCCCCAATCTAGTCCAGACAAACAACGCAAGACATTATTAATTTTCTTTCATTTTGATTTAATTTTATCAATTTGCGGTTTCCATGTCAGCTTTTCGTCTAAAAGAACCCCAAGAAATCGAATTACCCTAACTTGTTCAAGTTCTTGGTCATTTAACTTTAATGACATTTTCTGATGTTTCTTAGAAAAACTAATTACCTGGGATTTTGTTACTGATATTTTAAAACCACACTTATGTGACCATTTTTCCACTGCAATAATTGCTGTCTGCATTTTCTTTTGCATATATTCCACATTTCTTCCCCTTATCCAAAGGGCCCCGTCGTCTACATATAATGATTTTCCTATATTGTGATAAATTTCTTCAAAAACTTCATTAATCATTATATTAAACAATAGCGGACTGCATACACTACCTTGCGGTGTACCATTTTCTAAAGAGTGCATACCTGAGTAATCCTTTCCAACCCTTACTTCAATTGTCCTATCAAATAAAAAAAATCCAATACCGAATTATACATCCTACCACCTATACCTAATTTATTTAACTTAATAAGGAGTCCCTCTTTCCATAGCATATCGTATGCTTTTTCGATGTCAAAAAACACAGCTATTACACTCTCTTTATTTGTTTGAGCTTTCCTAATTTCTGATTCAAGACATAACATAGCATCCATAGTATTTCTTCCCTTTCGGAATCCACTTTGATATGGTGAAAGCAGGTTTTTCTTTTCTAACATAAATGGCAGTCCATCCTTCCATCCTTCCATGAATGTTAGTCAATCCTTCCATTGTCCTGTTACCATCTTTCCATTGTTTTCCCTAACTGAGAAGTTAATGCTATTCGTCTATAGCTTGAGGAATTAGACAAATCATTTCCAGGTTTTAAAATTGGTACTATAACAGACTGCTTCCATACTGTAGGGATTTTTCCTGTTTCCCATATCATATTAAACAGTTTTAAAATTATATCAAGCATACTATCCTCCATATGAGCTAACATTGTATAACAGATGTTTTGTATTAATTCTTTCTTACTTAACTGCATTTGATACATTTTCAGAACTTTGTGTCTTTACCATGTATCCACTTTTTCCATATCACTAATTGCCATTTTCCCATTTTGATTTAATACTGGTATTTCATATTTCCTTTTTATGCCAGTCATTCTTTTAATCATTCCCCAAATATCTGATAATCGTGTCTCTCTTCCTATTGTATTGCAATAATTTTTCCAATACACACGCTTCACTGTTCTTATATTTTTCCGAACTACTGCTTGTGCTCTTTTGTAATGTATTAGTGTTTCCAGCGAATTGCGAATTCAATTGTCTAAATACATTCTTACAATTTTCATTCCACCAAGTAACACTTTTTTCTCCTCATTCACTCTGTACTTTTTGGGATTGCTTCCTCTGCTGACTGTATAATTATTGTAACCAGATTTTCATTGAATTTGTCCACCTCAGCTATGTGCCTTTTAAAAAGTTCTTCATATTTATTAATTATTTGAAACTTATCCCAATCTGCTTTATTGAAATTCCATTTCACTATTTTCCTTGATTCATCTTGATTTACCTCTATTCCAACTATAATCATTATGGGGCAATGATCACTACCAATTAATGTTTTATTTAAAACATCCCATTTTGTGATACTCACAATCTCCCTTGTTGTTAAGGTCAGGTCTATTACACTTCCCTTGTTTTGATAACTGTTATATCTAGTTCCTCTTCCATCATTTATACACACTATTTTTTTCTCGTCAGTAAACTCTTCTATACTTATGCCATTTCGATCTGTATAACTACTACCCCACAGTGTACTATGCGCATTAAAACCCCCACACCAAATTATATTACCCTTTATTTGTCCTCCAATAGTATTCAGTTTATCATAGTCAAGCCTTTCACATGGATTATAAAAGTTAATAATTGTGATATCTTCTTGCCCTACCCAGATCTTTACTATTAGTGATTCTTGCTCACTCCCAATATTAATTACATTATTTAAATCCATTTTGCAAACAAAAAAAATTTAAAATAGCTACACCACCACCACTTCTGTCTTTCCTGTCATTTCTTATTTCTTTATATCCATATAATACAAAGTCCCATTCTGGTTTCAACCATTTTTCTTGGATACATATGACATGAGGTTGATTTTGTAAAGTTTATACATATTGTTTGAACTCCTGATCATTGGCAAATAAACTTCTTGCATTCCACTGCAGTATATTTAATGTACTGCAGTATCTCCATCCCATATTTGAGAACTAGTAGTTCCCCCTCCCAACATACTCTCTACTGTTTCCCTTCCCAGACCTTTAATTCCAAGATATTTCTCTGCTGATCTCACTATTATCTTGATTTTCTCAGTTTTCTTATCAGTTTGTGCTGTACAGTTGATCTCACTATTATCTTGATTTTCTCAGTTTTCTTATCAGTTTGTGCTGTACAGTTGATCACATCTACAATAAATAGGATAAAATATGTTTTGCCTGCTATCAACATATCTTCCTTTATCTTGGCACAACCATCACATGCACTCTTTGTGATACCTTCTGTGTCCTTCTCTTTTGGTCTTTCTGACTGAACCGGTACTCTTTTCACTGCTTCTGCATATGAGATCCCTAGAGATGTTTTCACTCTCTGAACTTCTGTTGCTTTCTTACTGACTTCACATCCTCTGTATGCTGAACTATGTTCACCTCCGCAATTAGAGCATTTCAGCTTAGCTCCTTCTTCACATTTCCCATATTCATGTTCTCCTGCACACCTTCCACATTTTTGCTTGCCTCTACACACAGCTGCAACATGTCTGTACTTTTGGCACTTAAAACATCTTAGTGGTGGAGGAATGTCCCATAGGAAAAAATTATTGCTCAGTGGTTGCTTTTCCTAAGCTCAGGAGACTTAGATGAGATTCTCGTATATCTCTCCTTTTAGAATCAACAGCATTTCAGATGTTTCTCATAAAATTCCTTAGGAGAAATGGAAGTAGACACAAATGAGACATGATAAATATTTGAGGAAAAAAAAGAGTAAAAAGTGAGAATGTGGTGGAAGAAACATAGAATATATCTTTATTGTCTTGCTCCATTATAAAAAATGTTTTACTGCTCAGAGGTTGCTGCACCTTTAATGGTCATGACAGTAGGAGTAGAGACAGTTTGTTCCTGTGGAAGAGCATTGCATTAGCAGCACAAGGGTTGTGGGTTCAATTCCCAGGGAACACACATGCTGATAAAAAAGGTATAGCCTGAAGCACTCTGTACGTCTTTTTGGATAAAAGGTCTGCTAAAGCTAGAGTATATGAATTTTAAATGTAAAGGAAAGGAAACAATTGGACAGTTGAGAATTGAACAGGAGCAGGAAAGTACCTTTAGCTGGGATCCGTACCCATGTTGTCTGAGGTGCAGTTGTGCTCTAGCATAATCACAAAATATATGGGAACGTAATGATGATATCGATTCACTCTTCTCGTCATCTCTGCTAATGCCTGACACTGCTAAAAGGACATACTAGCCACCAAAATTAACATGCATGCCTTAAAAACTTTCTCTTCTCTGTCCTCCTCCCCCTCATTCATCAACTCTAACAGCTGACGACTTCGCAACATTCTTCATTAATAAAATTACAAACCTCAGTGCACAATTGGCCACACCACAAACTGTCAAGCACATCTTACCAACAAACATACACCTGTTCACATCCTTCTCTTCACTCTCTGAAGCAAAAGTCTCCAAACTCATCCTTTCTAATCATCCTACTACTTGTCCGATTGATCTTATTCCATCTCTTCTCCTTCAAGCCATTTCTCCTGCCGTTGTAACTGCACTCACTCACATCGTTAACACATCCTCAAATGATGTTTTTCCTCAAACATTTAAAACAAGCTCGTAATAACCCCACGTCTTAAGAAACCCACTCTTAACCCAAATATTTTAGAGAACTACAGACCGGTTTCCATTATTTCTTTCATTGCAAAAACACTTGAACAAGTTGTGTTCAACCAAGTCTCAGCCTTTCTCACACAGAACAACCTCCTGGACAGCAACCAGTCTGGCTTCAGAAGTGGACATTCAACCGAGACTGCCTTGCTTTCAGTTGTTGAAGCCCTAAGACTGGAAAGAGCGGCCTCCAAATCTTCTATACTTATTTTGCTGGCTCTGTCTGCTGCTTTTGATACGGTGAAGCACCAGATCCTCCTGTCAACCCTATTGGCGAAGGACATCTCACGAACCGCACTCCAGTGGTTTTTAGTCTTACCTCTCAGATAGGTCCTTCTATGTATCTTGGAGGGGTGAGGTGTCCAAGTTGCAACATCTAGCTCCTGGGGTGCCTCAGGGCTCAGTACTTAAACCACTTCTCTTCTCTGTCTACATGGCATCACTAGGTTCTGTCATTCAGAAACATGGCTTTTCATATCACTGCTATGCTGATGACACTCAACTCTACCTCTCATTCCATCCTGATGATCCGACGATAGCTGCTCGCATCTCAGCATGTCTAACAGACATTTCTTGTTGGATGAAAGACCATCACCTTCAACTCAAACTAGCCAAGACAGAACTGCTTGTGGTTCCAACAAACCCATCACTTAATCAAAATTTCACCATCCAGTTAGGCTCATCAACCATAACTACTTCAAAAACATCCAGAAACCTTGGAGTTATGATTGATAATCAGCTTACTTTCTCAGACCACATTGCTAAAACTGCCCGGTCCTGCAGATTTGCTTTATACAACATTAGGAAGATCAGGCCCTTTCTTTCAGAACATGCAACACAACTCCTTGTTCAAGCTCTTGTTCTATCCAGGCTGGACTATTGCAACGCTCTCTTCTCAGGTCGTCCAGCCACTTCTATCAAACCTCTACAAATAATCCAAAATGCCGCTGCAAGATTAATCTTAATGAGCCGAAAAGAACGCATGTCACACCTCTGTTCATAAATTTGCACCGGCTACCAGTAGCTACTCGCATTAAATTCAAGGCATTGGATGGTTGCCTACAAAAACAACTGGCACTGCACATGTACATAAATTCCTTACTTCCGAATTATGTGCCTCTAGAACTGCGTTCTGCAGTGAAAGGCGTATTTATTATTATGCCATATCAAAGAGACAAAATGGACTTTCACGACGTTTCCTTAAACTGTTACATCCTGGTGAATGATGACCAAATCAATCCGAGCAGCTGAGGTCCTTAACCATCTTCAAGAATGACTAAAAACACATCGTTCCACCTGTATTGACCCTCTACTCTAACCACTTTCTAGTCTATTTTATTATACTTGATTAGATTTCTTCTTTTTTTTCTTTTTTCTTTTTTTAAATTATTTTTTAAAAACAACAAAATCAAACAAACACTAGCTTTCTATTTTTCTATTCTATCTACTTGTTTTTCTGTGTGTATGTGTGTAGTACTATATATATATTACAACACCTTGCTTGTGTACTGCGTTAGGGTAAACGAGACTTGTCATTTGCATATTATTGTTCTTTTGTTGGTTTTTGATTGCTTCTATTGTCCTCATTTGTAAGTCGTTTGGATAAAAGCATATGCTAAATGAATAAATGTAAATGTTAAATATGTCAGCGGCGTCCACAAGGCTATGGCTAGACGAGGTACCTCTATGCCAGGATACTAAGGGGTGATTCTCTTATGTCTCATTGAGATATCAGCTTTGTCTTAATATGTCTTCAGTTTTATTTTAGGAGAAACGTTAAACTTTTACCAATATTGTAAATACTAAAACTATATAATTTAAATAGTATTAAACATTTCAGAATATCAAGGGTTACGAGTTTAATGTTTACATTTATCTTCAATGTCCAGAATTGTATACACCACATTTTCCAAACACACTAAAAAAGGCCTTACAAGTGCAAGATGTATAGTATAAGAGCAATACCTTTTTTAAAAGAAATGTAACACTAGTGTACCAGTGTTTATTTTTGTTTTGTTTAGTATTAAACTTTTGTCTTGTACAGCCCATTTTTGCATGTATGTAAATATAGGTTATGGTTTCCTCTGTTAAGTCATTGTGCAATAAAACACTGTCTACATTAAACAACTTCAAATATGACAATGCATGTTTTGTGTTTGATTGAAATGGTGTTGATAAATGACATTGAAGCTAACCAGAGGGGAGAAAAAATAAAATAAAAAGAGATCTCTTTAACATCTCAAATATTTCTCCTAGACAGAAATGAGATTACCTTAAGATTTAATGGAAACTTTTGCTTGAGTCTCCTTCTTCTCAAACTTGTCTCCTGAGACAAAAAACTCTAACACTCTCACAATAGTCTCCTTTAAAACTTTAAAAGAGATCTCAACAACATCACACAATGTGCTCATATTTTTCTCCTACACTAAAGACTCGAGAGCTCTCACATTTGTCTCCTCTAAAGTTTAGAAGAGATCTCAACTACTTTCCACTGTGCTCAAATATTTTCTAAAGATAGAGTGTGTGTCTCGGGAAGTCAGACCCACTCCATGGCCACTTCTGAGGGCGAAGGATAACGACGTTTTGGGTGTGGCGAAACCCACGGTGGGAGAGGAATGTGTGGATGGGAGGCATGGAATTCTGCCAACAGATTGGGGTCGAGGACGTCATCCCTTTGAACCCATGATCTTTCCTCGGGGCCATACCCTTCCCAGTCTACAAGGTACTCCAATCTGTCACCACGACGTCGGGAGCTCAGAATCTCCCTTACGGAGTATGTTGTTCCGTCTTCCAGCACCAGCAGTAGAGGGGGTTCGTCTGTAGTGCCAGGCTCTGTGGGAACAGGGAGAACAGGTGGGTGATAGGGTTTGAGCAATGAAACATGGAAAGTGGGATGAATCCTGTACTGTGATGGAAGTTTGAGTTCATACATAACTGGGTTTATTTGCCGGATGACGGGGAAGGGGCCAATATACCAGGGACTCATCTTCTTACAGGGGAGGCGCAACCGGATGTCCCGAGTGGAGAGCCATACTTCTTGTCCTGGCTGGAAGGAGGGAGCAGGGGCTCTCCGGACATCAGCATAATGTTGATGGCGTCTTACTGCCCGCTGTAGATGTTGGTGTGCTGAGTCCCAGACCCTCTCACTCTCCTGGAACCAATGGGTGACAGAGGGAACATCTGAGGGTTACCCTGACCAGGGGAATAAAGGTAGCTGATAGCCGAGTACGCACTGGAATGGAGTGAGATTCGTGGAGGGTTGCCGGAGGGAGTTCTGTGCGTACTCGGCCCAGGCAAGGAACCGGTTCCAGGAGTTCTGGTGACCATGGCAGAAGGTACGGAGGTATCGGCCTATCTCCTGGATCTTTCGTTCCGTTTGTCCATTACTCTGTGGGTGATATCCTGAAGAAAGGTTGATGGCCACACCTAGGAGTGAAAAGAAGGCTCTCCATACACGTGAGATAAACTGTGGACCACTATCAGATACGATCTCTTCTGGAATGCCAAAGTTACGAAAGACATGATTAAACAGTACCTCCGCAGTTTCCATTGCTGTTGGAAGTCCTCTCAGAGGAATCAAACGGCAGGCCTTTGAGAATCTGTTGACAGTAACCAGGATGCAAGTGTTATTGTCAGATACAGGGAGATCCGTGATGAAATCTACCTCCAGGTGTGACCAGGGACGTCGGGGAACAGGGAGACGTAGGAGTTTGCCAGTAGGTAAGTGGCAAGGTGTTTTCGCCATGGCACATTCCCAGCATCCTCTCACGTACCTTCTGATGCCATTTGCCATTCCAGGCCACCAGAAGCGATCTTTCAACAGTGCGAGGGTTTGATTGGTCCCGGGATGACCAGTACCCAGGGAGGTGTGCGCTGAATGAATGAGTGGTGTTCGTTGACTGCGGGGAACATAGATATGACTCGGGGGACACCCCGGCGGAGCAGGATCTAAGACACTGGCTGCTGCGATGTCGTCGTCTAGGGTCCATTGGATCGGGCTAACAATGATCTCAGTGGGGATGATAGTCTCTGGATTCTCGGGTTGTTTGTCTGGAGCATGAAGTCTTGAAAGAGCATCTGCTTTGGTATTTTTCGTCCCGGGACGATAGGAGATGGTGAAATTAAACCGGGTGAAAAACAAAGCCCACCTGGCTTGTCTGGGGTTTAATCTCTTTGCCTCACAAAGATATTCCAGATTCCGGTGATCCGTATAGACCATAAACGAATGATGAGCTCCTTCAAGCCAGTGCCTCCATTCCTCCAGGGCGAGCTTGATGGCGAGTAGTTCTCTATTCCCGATGTCATAGTTTTGCTCCGCCGAGGTTAATTTCCGGGAGAAGAAGGCATATGGATGGAGTCGAGGTGGGTTGCCCTGCTGCTGTGACAGGACAACTCCTACTCCGGATGTGGAGGCGTCAACATCAACCACGAATGGTCTTTTTGGATCGGGATGCACCAGGAGTGGAGCCGTGGTGAACGCCTCTTGGAGTTGTTTCATGGCTGTGGTGGCTTCGGAGTTCCAGGACAGAGACTTGGGCTTGCCTTTCAGGAGATTTGTTAATGGTGCCGTGATAGAACTGTAGTTCAGGATGAATCGACGGTAAAACTTGGAGAAACCTAGGAATCGTTGGAGTTCTTTAATGGTGGATGGGAGGGGCCAGGTCTTGATTGCTTCCACCTTCCTCTCGTCCATCTTTATGCCATGAGCACTGATGTGATAACCTAGGAACTTGATGGACGGTGCATTTCTCAGCGTTGAGATATAATTGATGTTCACTGAGCCGTTGGAGGACCTCCGAGACGTGCTGGCGATGTTCGGCCTCGTTCCAGGAGTACACTAGGATGTCGTCGATGTAAACCAGCACAAAGCGGTGGAGGTACTCCCGGAACACCTCATTCATGTAGCCCTGGAATACGGAGGGGGCATTGACAAGACCATACGGCATCACCAGATATTCATAGTGTCCTGTGGGTGTCACAAAGGCTGTCTTCCACTCGTCCCCCTCACGTATCCGGATGAGGTTATAAGCACTCCGGAGGTCCAACTTGGTGAAGATCTTGGCCCAAGAAGAATGTTCCAGAGCCGATGGGAAATTGTCTTGACACCGGGACTTATTTATGGCGGACGGTAATCAAGACATCAACCCCCATCCTTAGCCAACAAGAAGAAAAAACTGGAAGCAGCAGGGGATGTGGACGATCGGATATATCCTTGTTGTAGAGACTCAGAAATGTACTCCTCCATGGCCTTCTGTTCAGGGATGGAAAGTGAGTAGATTTGACCTTTGGGCACTGGTTCATCAGGAAGAAGGTCGATGGCACAGTCCCATGGTCAGTGAGGTGGTAATTGGGAGGCTCGTGTCGGGCAGAATACATCACGGAAGGGGGCATAGTCGGTGGGAATGTCAATGGAGCGATTTTCAAGGGGACTTTCAATGGATGTGGAGTTAACTGGAAGCACTGGAACGGACTGGTTTGGGTAGTTCGGGAAAACAGTCTGGAAAGCAATCGTTAACCCACTTCAGAATCTCTCCAGTGGACCATGAGATAGATGGATTATGGGACACGAGCCATGGGCGCCCCAACACTATCCCTGCGGTGGAATCCTCCAGAACCAATAAACAGATAATTTCCCTTTGGAGCTGACCGACTTGGGACCCACACAATATCGAACTCTTCCTCTCACAAGGGACTTGCCGGTTATTGTTTGGATCTTGTACGAGATGTCATTGAGTCTCTTCTTAAGTTGGAGTTGGTTACATAAGTTGGCAGAAATGAAGTTGCCGGCTGACCCAGAGTCGAGGAGGGCATAGACTGAAACACAATTAAGAGGAGTGACAATCTGAACAGTAGTGGTTAGAGGTTTTGTATTGACTGAAGAGGTAGAGATCGCACTCACCATGGGTCGTGGAGGACGAATGGGACATGCCCTTATTACATGTCTGTCCTTGCCGCAGTATAAGCATAATCCCTGGGTCAGCCGGCATTGACATTCCTCCGACGAGAGACGGGCATTGTCGATCTGCATAGGTTTGGGATGTGGTTCTGGAGGACTGGGGTATTCTGGCTGGCGGAGAAAGTTGGCTGGCTTTTGGCACAAATGTTCCTCCATACAGCTCTGAATCCGATTGGCAACCCGGATGGAGAGTTGAAGGAACTAGCTCCATAGTTTCGTCGTAGGCAGAGAGATGCAACCGGAGCAAGGGCTCCAATCCTTGACGGAAAGTGGTCAGCAGGGAGCGCTCGTTCCAACCACTAGAGAGTAAAGTACGGAAATGGAGAGTATACTCTTGAATAAACTTCTGACCTTGTTTTATATGATATAACTACTCACCAATTGTAGCATCTCCAGCGGGCCGTCCGAAAACTTGAGTGAAGAAAGCCTCCAGGGTTTGTGTGGCCAGACCGTTCTTATGCCATAATGACTTCGCCCATTGTAGCGCTTGACCTGTTAACAAGGTTAGAACATATGCAATTTCAACTCTTTCTGTGGGGAAGCGATGTGGTTGCATCTTTAATACGAGAGAACACTGCATGAGAAAGCCATTGCATTCCTCCACCGAGCCAGAGTAGGGCGCTGGATTGACCGTGGGACTGGCGGGGTAGATCGGAGCCGAAGAAGAAATACTGGGTGCAGGATCCGAGGCAGGTGCTGGTGCAGGCGTCGTGTTGGTTTGCCTGAGAACTCATAGCATCCATTAGCTCCTGGAATGGGTCAGGGTCTGTTTGATTCATGATGGTTGTGGTCTGGTCTTCTGTAACGGGAAGTCAGACTCGATACACAGGTGAGTCAGAATCAAACAGACAGGTTTGTTCAGGATGGAGATGATCAAAGACTTCGTGAGTATTGCAGACTTAGAGTCTTGAACGGACTTGAAGAGAATACTGACAGTTATATTCTTGATTACCAGGTCGGAGGGCGACTGAGAGGATCGGGGTGTTTCCAGGAGCCGGTGTAACAGAGCTGGATGCAGGTAAGTAGACGGAGCACACACACACACACACACACACAGGAACACACGAGGGAACCACAGGAGATCAAGGAGTCGTGGAGCAACAGATAGTAATACAGATAGGTTTTGAGCATTTTCCACTTGGTGAGACCAGACTAGTGGACTGTAACATGTGTTCTTATCGTGCGGGGGGTGGATTGGTGATGGACCGTCAGTGTGTGTGCGAATGTGAGCGTGATAAGGGAAAGCAGCCTGGCGTGTCGTGACATAGAGATTCTGGATCTCTCACATTTGTCTCCTCAAAAGTTTAGAAGAGGTCTCAACAACATCACACATTGTGCTCAGATTTTTGTCCTACACTAAAGACTTGAGAGCGCTCACATTTGCCTCCTCAAATTAGTCAATTAATAATCAAGACTGCGTCATAAGCAATTTATGTGCCTTTCAGCAAAGAAAGCTCCAGAGTTACATTTTCTGTAAATCAGTTTTGATTAAGGCATCCAGTACATTACTATTTCAAACAACAAATTATGTGCCTAAGTACATAAACATTGTCCCAGTGCTTGAAGTGGAAAACAAAAAAGAAGCTGCATTCTGAGGGCCTACTCACCAACCACCCCCCCCCCACTTATATTTATATAAATAAATAAGTACTTTTTAATAATTCACAGTGCATGTATAGTGCCACAATCAATCAATCAATAATTAAAAGTTTTCAATACAAATTAGCACAAATCAAGCTGTGATACCAAACAGAACCACAGGGAGATGGCAAAGACCACTAAATCAAGACAATGGCAAAACAGGTTATATCAAGGCAAGCAAGGAAAACAGGTTCAAGGCAAAGGTCCAGGCAGGGGCAAATAGTCAGAAACAGCAAGCAAAGGGTTAAACCAAGATACGTGCCGTGAATCAGAGACCAGGAAAACAGACAAGGCAAGACTAAGACTAAACTAAGAAAACTATGAAAACTTAAACAGGCTCGGTAAGGTAGCTATCCGCTAAACAGGGATAAACGCAAAACAAATACACGAGACTAAAACAGAAAACACAGAATTGCTCAGTAAGGCAGCTAACACTTGGCGAGTGAAAAATGCAGAACAATACTCAGCAACTAGAGCAGGATCAGGGTAGATGTTATATAGTGTGTGTAATAGCTTTCAGGTGAGCGTGTCATTGGTTACAGCTGTGCAATCAGTGCAATGGATGATGGGAAATGTAGTCCGGGGTGATGTAACAGGTTGTTGATTGCGGAGAGGCACTTATCATGGAAGGGCGACACTATGGTAGGCACGTGGATGGAATTTCATGGATCGATGTGACATAGCCCCCCCCCCCCCCCCCCCCCCCAAGGAGCGACTTCCAGACGCTCAAAACCCTTTACGAATCCGGAGGGCGGTGAAGCGGAGGCGGAACAGGGGGAGGGACGGAGGGCCAGGTCCACATGGAAGTGGAGAGACCGGGGACTGAGGCAGAGTAGGCAGAGCGGAGAACCAGGGTGGAGCCGGCAGAGCAGCTGGAGATGAGGACCACCACAGCTGAGCAGACGGTTCCAAAGATCCCCACGGCGGAGCAGAAGACCACCAGAGCAGGACAGGAGACCACCAGGCTGAAGCAGACAGAGCAGAAGACCACCACAACGGAGCAGACGGGATAGAAGACCGGCAGAGCATAAGCACCACGACAGAGCAGATGGAGCATTGGCCCACCAGAGCCTGTCGGCAGACCACCACAGTGGACCAGAGTGATCAGGAACCCATGGCAGTGACTGAGGCCTAGGGAAAACTGAAACATAGGATATAGACAGTGCATTTACGGTCTCAAGAACTGAGGCAGAAATACAGTGGGCTTATTTCTGGTCTCTTTAGGCATGGTTGACAGTGCTAAAAGGTCAATGTAGGTCTCCTGGAGAGTTGCTGGACAGACAGACAGTTCATAATTAGACTCAAGAACAGATTTGAGACAGACAGACGGTTCAAAGTTAAATTCATTAGTCGAAACAGGACAGACAGATAAATCAAAATCAGATTCAACGGCAGCATTGACACAAACAAACAGTTCACACTCAGCCTCCATGGTTGGTTCAAACCAGAAAGTGAGTTCACAAACGGCCTCCATAGCCGTGACAGGACGGGCAAAGAGTTCACAGACGGCCTTCATAGCCTTGACAGCACAAGCAAAAGGCTCACAAACGGCCTCCATAGCCGTGACAGGATGAGCAGAAAGTTTGCAAACAGCCTCTATAGCCATGACAGGACAGGCAGTGAGTTCACAGACGGCCTCCATAGCCGTGACAGGACAGGCAAAGAGCTCACAAACGGCCTCCATAGCCGTGACAGGACAGGCAGAGAGTTCACAAACGGCCTCCATAGCCGTGACAGGAAAGGCAAAGAGAGTTCACATACGACATCCATAGCCGTGAAGGGACAGGCAGAGAGTTCACATACGGCTTCCATAGCCGTGACAGGACATGCAGAGAGTTCACATACGGCCTCCATAACCGTGACAGGACAGGCAAAACGGCTCACAAGCGGCCTCCATAGCCGTGACAGGACAGGACGAGGATTCGCAGATAGCCTCTATAGCCATGACAGGACAGGCAGTGAGTTCACAGACGGCCTCCATAGCCGTGACAGGACAGGCAAAGAGCTCACAAACGGCCTCCATAGCCGTGACAGGACGGGCATTGAGTTCAAAGACGGCCTCCATAGCCGTGACAGGACAGGCAGAGAGTTCACAAACGGCCTCCATAGCCGTGACAGGGTAGGACGAGGATTCACAGACGGCCTCCTTAGCCGTGACAGGACAGGCAGAGAGTTCACAAACGGCCTCCATAGCCGTGACAGGACAGGCAAAGAGCTCACAAACGGCCTCCATAGCCGTGACAGGACAAACAGGAAGTTCACAGGTGGGTACTACTGTCACCTCTGGAGGTCCTGCAGCGGATGCCGCCACCTCTGGAGATTCTACAGTAGTGCCCTCAGGATACAGGGAGAGATCGGCAAAGGTTCCTTCGACCTTGACATGACCGGAAAGTGCCACCACCACGAAAGGAGCTGAAGCGAGCACCGCCGCTTCGGGAGGTTCTGCAGCATGCGCCGCCACCTCTGGAGAAACTGCAGCGGGCAACATTGCTTCGGGGAACACAGCAGCGAGCACCACTAACTCAGGAGATTCTGCAGCTTCAGCCGCCACCTCTGGAGACCTAATAGTGGGCGCCGCCACCTCTGGGAGTTCTGTGGTGGTGTATACAGCCCAAACACCCCAAAAAGTGATCCCCATCAGGGGAAACACTTCAGAAAGGGGAATCAGTTCATGAACAGAAGGGTTAGATTGAGTGGGTCTGGGGCTTAACGCTGTGCGTGCAACGACATCAGTGGGGTATCCCTCTCACACGACGATCACACGGTGAGTAGCGTCGGCCCAATTGACACACTAATTTTATTTGATTAAACAAATCCAATAGTCTTAGATAACAAATGTCACAGTCCCCCACTCAATAAAATGGATGCCAGGATCGCTGAAACACCAACCCCACCGTGGCAACCATGACAACTAATCATGATTATCGCTGGGTTTTATGGACTCCACCAGGAATTGAGTAGGATAACCACGCTTGTCCCCATAGAATCGGCAGAGAGACAGTGACTTCTTTGCTAATTATTTAATAGGAAAACCTTTCTTTGAATGAGCAGTGTATCCTTCAGGCCATTGGGTATATTATTGGCTGGTTTGTATTAATCTGTTGTATTATAGAATATTTTATTCATGCTTACGATAAACCACTCATTCATATAACCTTACAAATACCGTGTTTAGTATCTATGAACTCGCCTTCTGATGATCTAAACAAGAATGTATATTATATGTTGGTACATAGGCAATATAATAGTGTCCTGAGAATCTTTAGTAATTTCGATTCAAGTTCCAGATACTAAGTTCCATGTTTCCACACAAAGAGTCGTAAACACTCCAGCAATTGCCACCTCCCGCTCGAAAATTCCATTTTGCTCATTGGACAAGACCATCTTGAAAGGCGGAGATCTTCTCAGACCTTAAAGGCCCGGCTCCAGGGACCGCCCAGTAGTGGGTTCGTTCGATGCAGATGAAGATTTGTGAAAAAAACGCCAGGATATCAAAGATTGTGCCAGGCCTTTCGGCCTAGTACTTTCCATTCATCAAGTGACTCTGACTCTGATGGTTCTTTTCATCAACTAATTTCAGCAAGATCTTGGGCCTTAAGATTGGCGAATCTCTTTCAGACAGCCGAGACTCGCAAGTATCAATCTTAGTCTTATTAATTGATACATTAAGTATCAGATACACCTTTTTACAAAGGTGTGTTTGAAATAAGAAACTGATGTTTCCTTCAGGCTGTAAATCTGTTGAATATGCAAATGGTTCAATAACTTCATTCCTTATTTCTCTTCTCTTGTGTAAATTTACCCTTTCTATACCACTGTATGTGGTGTGTGTGTGTGTGTGTATGTTATACCAGTTTATGTGTGTATGTAGGATGGTAGACCAGTTTATGTGTTTATGTAGGATGTTCGACCAGTTATGTTTTTATGTAGTATGTTAGACTAGTTTAGTGTTTATGTAGTTAATAAAACCTTAACTTGTATCACACTTGACGTGGTTCATTGTTTGCTCATAACCGGAGTCATTAATCATGCAGATTTATGCTACAAGCTTTTGTAGATTTGTACAGTAAGGAAGTTATTTCCCTTACCAGGAAATTAACGTTCTTAGAATTGACAAGACAGTTGACCCTGAGACGTCAGCTAAATATCTACAGCGGATCTGAATATTCATAATTAATTATAACTAGTAATGATTAATTATTCATATTTC